>JAIXMQ010000033.1:0-343314 GCA_025716855.1 Pilaira anomala
TTGCAAAGTATGGTGTTCTATTGTTTGATTGCGATGCAAATGTAGCGGTTTTCTTACCGTGGAACATTTACAATGTTTTGACATGCTGCAATCAGCACTTCTCGAAGTGTAATGCATTAGTTCTCTACTTGCGGATTAGTATAGATCTCGACATTTCTTTATTCCTCATCTGTAATTAACTTACCATGGGATAGTTCCTGGTCCTAGAAGTTTACTTCTGGGAGGTTAAGTGTATTGCTGCATAAAGATTTAAAGATTTGAATACCAGTTACTTCTGGGTTTCTTTTGTCGGGTATCTATTGTTCTATTTGTGATACAGTTAATATGGTACCATAGTGTCGATTTTTTGCTGTCATCACCGGGTGTTTGCTTATTAGTGTTGCCGGTTATTGTTATGGCTGGTGGTGTTGCTATGACAGGTGTTGCTATGACAGATGTTGCTCTGACTAATACTGGTGTTACTTTAGTTGTTATTGTTATGATGGTAAGTTACTCTTTATTTTATATTATATATATTATGTTTCCAAACAGTTTCTAACAGTTTCTAACACTCATTTTAGAAATATTGCTATTTGTAGTCTGCTGGAACTTGAAATCAAAAGGACAAAACGGTTGTTGCTATGACGGTAAGTTATTTTTTTTTATATTATGTTTCCAAGCAGTTTCTAACAGTTTCAGCAATGCAACGGGTTTGTAAAAGCAATGATCAAGCTTTGTGAGTTCTATTTTCTGGCGAGTATGCTCTATCTTGATGGGTCCTGTCTCCTTCTCTTCCGTCCTCGTTTACGAGCGGTTCGTGCAGTTCAATCCTGGGTGTAATGGCACGTAAAACCATACGGATATCGTAGGGAGAGTTGGATTGATGGTTCTCATCTCGGTAGATGTCATCTCAAAGGAAGGTATTATGATCAAAGGTTGATTGTTGCCACAACACCGCAGCGGTTAGTGATTCTATTTTTTGGCGAGTATGTTCTATCTTGGTAAGTCCTGTCTCCTTCTCTTCCGTCCTCGTTTACGAGCGGTTCGTGCAGTTTAATCCTGGGTGTAATGGCACGTAAAACCATACGAATATCGTAGGGAGAGTTGGATTGATGGTTCTTATCTTGGTAGTCATCTCTAAGAAAAATATTATCATTGATTGTTGTGTTGTTGTACTTATCCGTTGTATCCTTGTTCTTGGGACTTCAGCTGGTGGACCTCCTCGTGGTTTGTCTTGGAAAACTGAATTTGGAAACTTTCTCTTTCCGGATTGTAAAGGCTAAAGCACTAGTATTTTTTTTTTAAATAATTATTGTAATAAAAAAAAAAGTAATAAACAAAAACTCCAGATTAACTTAATTTCCTTTGACATGTTGTGATATACTTAAATAAAGCAATTCTTTTTTGTTTAAGTGTCTTGTCTTTACATATGTACCATCCAATAAGTTTTCTTCAAGGTTACCCCCAACAAGATTACACTATTTTTTTACAGCTAGACTTTTTTTTTTTATCATTATTATTTATCTTAAAATTTATTATGAAGCCTTTGGTTAATGTATAAGCTCAAATGGCACCACATAAACTCATCTACACCACAATCAGGAACTCCAAAGGATAAAAGCTTTCTTTTAATTATTATTATTTTTATTATTTATGTAGAAGTTTTTTTTTTAAAAAAAAAAAGTGAGATTTCCACTTTTTTTAAAAACTGGGTGATTTGGAAAAAAAAATGAAAAAGTGGTGGGTTGATGATTACCATACTCATCATACGCCTGAGTTGGCATTGAGCCTCGAAATCGTTAAGGCTGTCGCACCTGTCCTATTTTGGAATAAAGCAAAAAAAAATCAATAAACGGTTACTTTAACTTTTATTGTATTTTTTACTTACCATCATGGGATTTAACTCTTTCGAATAGTATCTTCGATACTTTCCAATCTACTCTTACGATTGATGAAGGTGGCGGTATATTTTAAAAATTGTTCAGTGTTGAATTGGCTAAATTTCATTTGAAAGGCGGGAAGAGTTTCTTTAAATAGGATGGTTGATAATCCAGAAATCCCTATTGCCAAGGCGGAGAGGTCATCTCTACACTTTGTCGCCTTTTTGTTCGTTACAAGCGCACAATTCTGATTCCTACAGATAAAAGAACCTTTGCTCTTGTGAAGCACCTCTTTACCTTTCAGTAGTTTGGTATGGTTAGGATGGTCTAACTTCCCAAAGCAGTATAGACACGTTTGCGAGGTAAAATTCTCATTCGTTATTACCGCATGGGTGTAGCGACCATGAACTTTATGTTTCCATTTTCCTCCATACTTTAAATGACCTTTTATTGAAGAGCCAACACCGAAACCTCTGTCTCCTATGAACATTATTAACTGCGGCTTACCACTAACACCACTGCGACTTATAGCAAACTTTCTTTCCTTTGTACATATTTTTGACATAATGCTTTTACTCTGTATTTCAGCAGTTCGATTTTTTCTAGTTTCATTATTGGAGTGATAGAATGCTCGAAACCGACCTTATCTCATCAAAGTTTTCTTTTACAAAATAGTTCCAAGCTATATAGTTTCTTACAGGAGGATTGGCATCCAAGTATTGACTGAGAACTGAAGGCCTACAGTGGGAAAGATCAGCAGCATTTGTAAGTATACCACGCGGAAGCCTGGTATCTTTTAGCCCCTTATCTTTTAAAGTTATCAACGAGTCTTCCCTTTGATTTTGTTGTTAATGACACTAGAGATTTGGCTGTTCAAAAAACTGCGCAAGGCTTGGTAAAAATTGGATATGTATTCAGACGGATCTCCTGCAGAGATACGAGGACGCTTGTTTGTATCAGTTACTTCAGTTTCTTCTTCAAGTGACCTTTTCTTCTTAATAATAGGAGGAGGTGTCACCTTTGTACCATCAAAGGCACTTTCTTGCCTGGTCCATCGCATATGAAGAACCCTTAAATATCAAAAGATATGAGTTTATAAATATATATAATCTATTTGTAAATGTTCTAAAAAATGACTGTGGAGGTATATTTACAAGTATTTTTGTGCAAGAAATAAAAAAGAGTTGGGGAGAAAAACAAATTTTAATCAAAGTGTTTGCTTTATGATTTATATATATATATCATGAAATTATTGGCATCATTTTGATTTATTATTAATATAACATCCATAGAAGATGAAGACTACAATACAATGGTGAGATGTATTTCATTTGACAATCTGACATATAAAGAGTATTCTTTAAGTCACACTATTTCCAAAAAGTTGAACCGTTTTCGATTATTCGTTCGCGATAAACATAAAGAAATTGCCAGAAGCTTTTTTTAGTTGAATGTTCCTGAGTGGGATATGGGAGAGGGGGAGGGTTAAATAAGCTACGAATCAATATATCAAAGAATTTCTGTGCGAATCAAGTTGGAATTTCTGTTGTGTCCCTAGTTTATACAGAAAGTTGATGACGAAGAATTTGTTTTTCTCGAAGGCAATTATCTTAATGACATTGCTTCATTTCTGATTTATGATATTGTGGTACAACACACCCATAAAAAAAGAAAGCTTGACTGCTAAAAATTATGGGATGAATAACGACATCCCATAATACCTAAAAACTGGGAATGAATTTCCTTTGACCCTTGCCGCCCCTTTTTTTTTGAACTGTGATACCAAATATATAACGTAATAATTTAATCTTGCATAATTGGAAGAAAAATAGTACATGACTCTTACCCAGTTGTTCTTTACTGATACACATAAACATACAGTCAAATGACAGAATATCAAAGATCTAAAATATAAACTTCTATTGCTATATTCATCTTTAATTTACTATGAATGTTTGATATTCAAACATCAAAAAAAATTTTTTTTTTAAAACCAGTTCTTTAGTGAAACAGGCTGCTCTGCAAATTTATCATTCTTTTTAGGAGCAGATAAAAAGGTTGTTTTTTTTTACTCATTTTTTTTTTTTTTTTTTTTTTTTTTTTTTTTTTTTTTTTTACATAAAGTTAATAGGAAAAGGCTGTTTAGGTTCCATTCCCATGAATACAGAGTTCTATAATAGGTTTAAATTATGTATAACCGAGCAAGTTGACCTGAATTTATTTAATAGGGTCGTATATTGCTCAATGCTTACTTTATATTGCGTACAACAAGGGTGCTCGTGAAATGTTCCACAACGATCATTCTATTTTAATTTAGTTTTGTAAATGATTTGTAATATATGATATGAAGTTTGGTTTTCTATTGTATATAGTCGAAAAAGCTACGCAGACATGACTAAAGTTGAAAAGGGATTACTCGATTTTGACAATTAAAAAAAAAAAAGATACAAATAAAAAGTTATGTCCTTATTACATGTTAAAAGTTGTAAACATGTTGGTATTTAATGTGTGTGCCTTCTTTAAAACTCAACAAAATTTATATATATTATATGGAGCATGAGAATTTTTAACGTAGTTTTATAGTCTCTAACTGCGTATGCCCATAAGTCCGCTGGTAAGTTACATAATAGACCCTTCTTAAAAGAGAGAGATGGAACGGTCATGTGTCCAATATGATTATATAATTTTTTTGCTCCAGGTAACGCTACACGTGTGTGAAAAATTGAAATATTTCAGATAAGCTGGAACTAATCTTTAAAATACAAAAATAAATCGAAATTGTTATTAAGAGCAGATTAATTCTAAAACAAAGGCATTTAAAAGATGTAGAGATATCTTTGGACGTATCTGGTATAACCGAAATAATAGTTTCATATCTATAAAGCTATTAGTTATATCCCTAATACTCATATAATAAAACTTTTATTTCATTGTGCAAGTTTGTGATATGCTAAATTTATTGTACCAAAAAAAAAAAAAAAAAAAAAAAAAAAAAAAAAAAAAAACTATAATAGATATAGTTTACTGATTCCCTAATTTATATAAAAGTAAAATATTTTACACATTTTTTTTCATCTTCATTCTCTTATTCAATTATTTTAATATAAATCCCAGCATGAAATTAATATCTATTTTTGCCGCTTGTGTATTGGTCTCTGCCAGTGTCGAAGCCAAAACTTTCCTTTTCCCTATTCCTCAGGAAGTAAAATGGGCTGGAACCACTGCTGTTCTCTCTGAGAAGTTTAAGTTTAAAGGCATCCAGAACAAGAACCTTCAAAAAGCTGCTGATCGTTACCTCGATTTGATCAAGAATGAAAGATGGGTTCCAGTTCAAGTCACCACTGATAACTCTACTGTCACACCTACTCATAATAAAATTCAAGGCATCAACTTTCAAGTTTCAGACAACACAGCCAAAGTTGATATCAATGTCGACGAATCGTACACTCTCGAGGTTCCCAAATTAGGTGGTTTTGCTAACGTTAAAGCCAAAACATGGATTGGTGCTCTTCGTTCTTTAGAAACCTTTTCTCAGTTGATTGAAGCTGGTGAGAAAAATACTTTGGTCGCTCATACCGCCTCTATTGTTGATGCTCCTACCTATACTCATCGTGGTATTTTGCTGGATACATCTCGCAACTTTTACCCCGTTAAAGATATACTAAGAACTCTTACTGCTCAATCTTACAACAAAATGAACGTATTACATTGGCATGTGACTGATTCTCAATCCTGGCCTCTCTACATGAAGTCCCATCCAGAGCTTTCTGAAAAGGGTGCTTATTCTGCCAAGGAAGTTTATTCTGAAAAAGACGTTCAAACTGTTATCAAGCATGCCGAGGGACTTGGCATTCGTGTTATAGTCGAGATTGATATGCCTGCTCATACTGCTTCTATTGCTGAATCTCATCCTGATGCTTTGATTTGTACTGACGTATTCTGGGCTCCTTATGCTGCTGAACCTCCAGCTGGTCAACTTAATCCTGTCAAAGAGTCAACCAACAAACTCGTTAGAGAAATTGTCAAGGAAGCTACTGAGGTTTTTCCTGACTCTGTTTATCACACTGGTGGTGATGAAATTAACATTCCTTGTTGGGAATTGCACCCTGATATTGCTGACTATAGTAAGAAGAATAATATGACTACCTTGGAGATCTGGTTTGAATGGACTAACAACTTGCTTAAATATGTTACCGACGAGCTTAAGAAGAGGCCTATGCTTTGGGAAGATCCTATCAGAGATGGTGGAAGCTACCCTACCAACACAATTATTCAAACATGGTTGTCTCCTCCTTCTACTTATACTGCTTTAGGCTATGATGTTGTTGTATCTAACTTTGATTATTTCTATCTGGATTGTGGTCACGGTGGTAAGTTTATATATATATACTATGCTATTTTTTCTTTTAAACTGAGTTGTTTATCTTCTTAGGATGGGTCGGCCTTGATGATCGTTATATCAGTCCTGCTCAAGTAGAAACCTCTGAAGATGTTTTTAATTACGCTGGCACAGGTGGATCTTGGTGTGGACCTTTCAAATCATGGCAACGTATTTACAGTTACGATTTTACTAAGGATATCAGTAAAGACCATAAGGGTAAGGTACTTGGTGGTGAGCTTGCTATTTGGGCTGAACAAACTGGCCCTACGGTCATCGACGGACGTCTTTGGCCTCGTTCTTCTGCTGCCGCTGAGCTCTACTGGTCTGGATCCTACGATAGAAATGGTGAGAGACGAACTGTCAAACAATCTTCTGAGCGCTTCTATGACTGGGTTTATCGCTTACAAGCTCGTGGTATTAATGCTGAGCCAGTCCAACCCAAGTATTGTGCTACTCATCCCAACGCCTGTGATCTTAATGATCCTAACCCAGTTCCCAAGGCTTAAAGGAAAAATGAAATCGATGTGTTACTATGTATGAACAGCTTACTTTTAGTTAATATTTTATTACAACGTATAAAAATAAAGATTTATAACTTATCAGCATATTGATTTATATTCGGAAAATGTTATTTTTCTGTGTATATATATATTTTTTTAACAAAAAACTATAATACATGAAACAGAAGGATTCAAATAAAATTAAGGGTAATCTTAATATTATGTAGATTCCTTTTTATGAATGAAATAAATTAGCCACCGAATACATAGTAATAATAATAACGAAAGACAGTTTATTACACTTTTTTTTTTTGAAGAAAAAAAGACAGATATGATTAATTAACTACCACCTGAGCTTCTTTCCTTGGAAATCAATAAAGCTCCCATTATCTTTAGTTGTTAAACTATCCATTACCTTTATCATTCCTTCGATTGAAACCGCTGGTTCAATTGGCGCATTCTTTCCACCAAAATCAGTTTTTACCCATCCAGGATGTGCAGCATAAACAATAAAATTTTCTTTTGCAAGTCGATTGGAAACCATTTTTGTAACCATATTGAGTGCTGCTTTAGATACACTCAAAGCGGGCATACGATTAGCAGGGTTCGCCATTCCGACATCGGTAATAGATCCAATAATAGACGACATATTCATGATTATCTTTTTTTCTTCTTTACCACTTTTACGTAGCAATGGAAGAAAAGCTCGTGTTGCATTAATGGTGCCACAAGTATTTGTTCTAAAGACTTCTAAATACACTTCTTGTGGACTAGAAGATATTTTGGTAAAATTAAGCAGAATGTTTTTTTTGATTTTTAACGTTAATTTTTTTACATACGTTGTATCAAGACTGAGTTTCATATCCCCACTAATACCAGCATTGTTAATTAACACGTTAACGCCTTCAGGATTGCTTTTTATAATTTGGTCAGCAGCATCCTTTAAATAAAAAAATGTTAGTTACTACTTAAATTGTAATAGTGTTGTGTAAATATACCTTGATCGACTTTTCGTTAGTGATATCAGCCTTAATTCCGAATATCTTTTTATTGTCAATCAAACTCTTGAGACCTTCAGACGAATCAGGGTTTCGTGCTAAAGCGAATACATTATGACCTTTTGCAGACAGCTGCTTAACAAACTCTAGTCCTAAGCCACGAGAGGCACCGGTTACAACATAAGTTAAAGCCATTTTAATTTAAAAGAACTTTTATTTTTAAGGAAAACACGTAAAAGAAAAGGAAAAAAAAAAATTAATTACAATCGTCGATTTGAACTTTTAAAATGTATGCATGATACCAATCGGGAAACGTACCAAACAAAATACTCGCTTGATTTGCTATTTGAGATATTTGAATACATCGTATTGATGCTTACGAAAATCTCATTCACTTGTGTTCTAGAATTAAAGAAGCTCGATCCATTCAAGTAACACACACGTCTTGTGTTACATTCTGTCATTTTTCTTTCTATTGGTTCAATATTGTGGAGTACATCTCCAGTTGAGATGTGCGTTGTCATAGCAAGTGTTATAATACAATTATGAACCCAATTCAAATCTTGCATAATTTAACATATCCCTATTTAATTAAATTTTTGGGACTACAAAAGTCAACCCTTCACATGTATTCTAATTGAATTCCATTTTTTTTATTGGATTTAATATTTTTCAAGGAAAGGTTTTACCGTAGATATATAATATATATTCATTGTTATATAAGAAAGCGTTATTTTACTTTTTGTCTTTATTAAATCAGTGGCGATTTAAAAGTATGTACAAATAGATAACTTAGGTATAGGCATATAATGAATGTATCATATGATATAATATATATATTATGCATATATGCATGATACAGATTTTAAAATAAGATTTATAACTCAAGTATTACTGATTGCAACAATAGCACCTTTTTTTTTTCAAAGAAAAAAAGGGTTCTATAACATTCCTTTTATTATTATAAAATTAAATGGCGTGGTGTCGTGACGGTAATAATAAAAACAAAACATTAAACGGCAGCATAAGAATTTTGGATCCACCAGGCCCTTTTTTTTTAAAAAAAAAAAACATTATTAAAAACCACACCCCGACAGTACATCTTTTCTTCATGTCCACATCATATGAAACTTATGCTATCCCTACAGAAATTTTTCTGTTTTATTCCGTTTTTTCTTTCCAATTGATTATGAAAGGCTCAATTAAGCACTCTACTAACGAAAAATGGTTATTGTTAAAATATAAATATTAGAAAGCGGCGTACAAAAAAAAGTAAAAATGGACTAGAACAAGTTTAAAAAAAGATCAATGAAGTAATTATCAAAACCGGTCGTCATACTTAATGGTAGCATGAAGATTCAAGATAGCAGTGAGTTAAAAAAAAAAAAAAAAAAGTACTTTGTAATATTTGTTGTTCCTGACTAAAAACGTTTCTTGCTTGAATTCAACATGTATAATGTTTATAACTAGAATAAAACGGGTTGAGTACACTAATAAGTGCTATAATACAAATGTATATATTATCATTGTGTTAAGATAAATGTAAGAACGTATTTGGAATCTGTTTCTTCCTAAACAAAAACAAAGTGCTGTTGAATAAACTAATACGGGATGAAATAAATAGGCCTACAGTGTCAACTAAATCATTTTTGACCATACATATCAATTTCTCTCCTTCAAGTTGGGTATAAAAGACATTGTTATTGAATTATACAGTTTTTTATTCTCATCGGGATTATACTTTTATATATTTTTTTTTTATTATCTACAATGATTGATTCTGAAATATATAGAGGAGATTATTTCTGCTCAAAACAAGTCCCTTACATCTACTTAGACTGCAATCATTGCATGTACAATGTATAAGGTTGGTGTACCAATTCACTTAACAGGTGCTGGATTTAGAATTTATTTCCCAAAAAAGAATCTAACTTTCTTCAGAAGAAAAGGTTTAATCAGAGAAGACGGAAAGCAGGCCCGTTTTTTCTTTTAAAAAAAAAAAAAAAAAAAAAAAAAAAAACTCAGCAACTGAGTGTGTGAGTGGGTTTTCTCAGTTACGAAAAAAAAAAAACTTTCTTTCCTTTTTCCTTTTCTCTCTCTCTCTCTCTCTCTTTTTTTTTCTTTTCTTTTTTTTTTATACGTTTTGCATAAGAAACTTATTTTATATAACAAAAAAAAAAAAAATACCTTAAACTAAAAGAATGAATCTCGATAAATCACTCTCTGCAATGTCTATTAATGATACTGAAGATAAGAAGCCAGTACCACGGGTATTACCTCCACGACCAATGCCACCAAGAATGTCAGGTCGTTCGGTTTTACCTCCTATGAGTCGACCTGGTGGTTCACCTTTACCGCCCATGTCAGGTGGAAGTCCTGGCGGTTTAAGAGGTAGACCTGGTATGGGTCGAATGGGAAAACCTGCTTTAAATTTATCTCAACTTGGTCTTTCCCCAAAGCAAGAACAAACCCCTTTTGCAAATTTCTCTAAATACGTGTAAGTGTTTTTTTAAAAAAAAAAAAAAAAAAAAAAAAAAAAAATAGAAGGATTTTGCCTACTAATTAAATAGCTATCGCATAAAATTAACGCTCTTTATAGTGATCCTTCTGGAAAACTAAACTTTTCTGGTAAAGCCATCATTCACGCAGATGGTGTTGATTTCAGTAATGGCAATAGTTTTGCAATTAAAATGGACGATTTAATTTTAAAAGAGGAACTTGGAAAAGGACAATACGGAACAGTTCAAAAAGTCAAACATCGTGTTACTAATGTTACTATGGCCATGAAAGAAATTCGTTTAGAATTAGATGAAACTAAATTACATCAAATCTTGATGGAATTAGACATTTTACATAAGAGTTCTGGTGAATTTATTGTTGAATTTTATGGCGCATTTTTTATTGAATCATGCGTATACTATTGTATGGAATATATGGATGCTGGTTCTCTTGATAAACTTTATGGTGAAGGTGTACCTGAAGATGTATTGGCTAAAATAGCTATTTCCGTAACGTATATCATTGACTATTATCTTACTTTTATAATTATATTGACTTTTTTTTTCTTATATTAGATGGTTAAAGGTTTAAAGTTCCTTAAAGACGAACTTTCTATTATTCACAGAGGTAAATATATATACTTTCCTTATAGAATTATTGACTAAACTGTTGATATATAGATGTTAAACCTACCAATGTACTTGCAAATTTAAAGGGACAAGTTAAACTTTGTGATTTTGGTGTATCAGGTCAATTAGAAAAATCATTAGCTAAAACTAATATTGGTTGCCAAAGTTATATGGCCGTAAGTATTAAATATGAATAATAATCTATAGAAAAAAAAAAGGCTAATAAGAAATATTATCAAAATAGCCTGAACGTATTAGAGCAGCCAACACATACTCTGTGTCATCTGATGTTTGGTCTCTAGGTATATCACTTGTTGAAATTGGCGTTGGACGTTATCCTTATAAATACGATAACATGTTCGCGCAGTTAAAAGCAATTATTGATGATGAACCACCAGCATTGACTGCCGATTTATTCTCGCCTGAAGCAATTGATTTTGTTAACTCGTGTCTTCAAAAGGATCCAATGAAGAGACCAACTTATGCTGATTTATTACAACATCCATTTATACAAAAATATGAGGACGTTGACGTTGATATGGCAAAATGGGCTACTGAGGCATTTGAAGCTAGAAAGAATTAGTTGTTTTTTATTTTTTTTTATTTTTTACATTCCTATTCTATTCTATAGAATTAAACGTTTTTGACGTAAAAATTCCCTTATATCGTTCAGTTTTTTTTTATACAAGAGAAATGTTTTAATAAACAAAAGGACAGAATCCTTCTTTTTTATATATAAGTTGTATGTGTGAAAAAAAAAAGGATTTTGCGTGCTTAAATAATAGGGATGGAAGGTGTTGAGAGAGTTAAACGGTGTATAATAGATGGGATTTCTTTATTTATTTAGGAGGACTATAGACAGATGAAGAAAAGGAAAAAGAAATAAAAGTAAAAGTTAGTAACAATCATCATCTTATTCATATATACAATAGAATTACCTGTAAACAATCTTTCTAGACTTAATAGGAGCCCACTTGAAACGCTTCAAGTAGATAGATAAAACGGTCAAACTAGTCAAGATAATAGTAGCCTTCAAACCCATCTTCTTACGGTCATCATGTTCAGGTTCAGCAGCCCAAGCAAGGAAAGTGGAAACATCCTTTGCCATTTGAGAGGTGGTAGCAGGAGTACCATCCTCATATTCGACAACACCGTCAAAGAGAGTACGGGCCATAGCAATGGCACCACCAGGGAAGTAAGGGTTATAGTTCAAACCTTCACGAACCTCAACACCTCCGGGAGCATCAACGTAACCTGTAAGAAGAGCAAAAACGTAATCCTAATATTTAAAATAGATTAAAATTTGCTTATCCAAAATACGTTTTTTTTTTTTTTTTTAATATATCCATTTACCTCACCACCGTGACGAGCCTTGGTAATCAAAGAGAGATCTGGGGGAAGAGCACCAGCATTAGCAGCACGGGCAGCTTCTTCATTGGGATAGGCTTGAGGCATATAATCAGCAGGCTATTAAATAAATGATAAGTTTTCATATTCAAAATGTTCCAATTTTATCCCTCTAACTCTCGCTTTCGCTCTTTCGTTTCGTTTCGTTTCTTTTTCCCGAGAAACTCTCTTATAAAATAAAATCCAAAGAATTATTTTACCTTTCCTGGTCTCATGAACATCTCACCGCTATCGTCAGGTCCATCTTGATATTCGTGTTCTTCAGCCATAGCCTTGACTTCATCCTCAGTATGAGAGACGTCAATCAAGTTTCTCCAAGCAATACGATCGAGAGAGTGACAGGCTGAACAAACTTCTCTATAAACTTGATAACCACGACGAATACTATTCAGAGAGAAAGAAAAAAAACGGTTAATGAAAATTTTTAAAAAAAAATAAAAAGTCTCTATTTCAACATACGAAGCATGATCAAAAGTATCAAGAGGACCACTGTGGGGCCAAGGATGGGTAGGAGGGTGAAGACCTTCATCAGCCAAGTTGGCAGAGACATCAGCATACATTAAAGCACCAGCAGTAGCACCAACAATAGATGCTGTCACAAGGCCGACTTGCATAGGGTTCTTTAAAAGATTTTGGCGTGTTAGTATCGTTTCAAAAAAAAAAAATCGAAAAAGTTTTTTTAAAAAATAAATTAAATCAAAATACGTACAGCAGTTACGGAAGGCTTGGTAGATGCGAATCTGGCCTGTAAGTTAATCAAGAAAAAAGTACAAAAAGAGATTAATTCATGGGTCAGGGGGGCTACATTGATTTTTTTTTTTTTTGAATGTGTACCTGAGTGGTGTTTTTAGCAAATTGGCGAACAGAGCGCTTTGCTGTATTAGAAGCAATCCGAGAAAACATTGAGAGTAGGGGGGGTGTTAATAGCCAAAATGTATTATATAAAAAAAAAGTGGGGCTATAGAAACAAAGTAGAATTATTTGACCCTGTTGTGTGCTGTTCTTGACAACCCCCTCTCTCAGTTATTTCTCCGCCCGCCTGGGTTAATCCTCAAACGGTGACGTAAACAAAACTTCTGATGAGGAGTTTGGATTAAAGACGTTCAGAGTAAGAGGAGCTTAGAGAGTTACGAGTAAAAGAACTTGGTCTTCCTGGAAATTTAGATTGTTAAGTTGGTTATTGATATTTTGAAAATTATTCAATACATTCTTTTGTTGAAATATATAAAAATTTCATATAGCAATTGATGGAGACTTAGTATAGTATTGGAGAGGTATTGTTTCAGGCATCTGTAACTATCAACTTTGCCCGAATATGTACTATTGTTGTGTCAAAGGATGATCAGAAATTAGGAGTGGCTCACGGGCGGCTCACGGGCGTATTAAATCTTTTTTCGATCAATCAAATAGATAAACAAACAATATAAAGTTTAAATTTCCAATTCTATTCTTTTAATTTTGGATTCGAACTCAAAAGTTATAGAAAACAGTAATCTTGGATCGATTATACGACCTTAATAGAAAGCGTGTCGAACGGAATAAAATAAAACGAGACTTGATTTCTCAAGTAGATCACACGAGAAGTGTATTTACGTTAGGCTATTTACTGTCTTCCTGCGCTTTAAAACTGTGCAATTAGTATTCGAAAAAGATAAACAGCATCTTGTTCTACTGCTACCAATAGATCAATTCTTCTTCCATGTTCAGTATCAGATGTCGTAGTTATTTCTTCAGTTTATTATCAAACTCTAGATATTACCAGAGACTTTGGTCAGTATTCGAATCAATAACTTTTATCGCCTCTGTTTTATTATTTAAAGTTATCAACTTCTAAAATAAAAGAGGGTTAAAGGAAAAGATGGCAAACGAATATTTTTTTTAAAAAAATATATTTTTTGGTAGTCTGGGAGGATGATTTGATTGGTTGAAAAAAAATCTCCCAGAAACAAAGAAAAAATTGAATTTCAGTCCCACTGTGACTTTTTGCAAAATGCACGACGCTTTACAGTGCATCTGTTCTGTAATCATTTTCATTTTATGGGTTTAGACCTCGTTCTATTAAAAAATATTGCTCAGTGCAAAATTTGCCAAGTTTCATGATGCTAAACATGAAACAAACACACTGTAAAATATTGATGAAAAGCATTTATAGTGTTCAATTAATTTTTTATTGATTTAAACGAAGTTTACAAGAGATTTTTGAGCTTCTGAAAACTACTTCATTAACGCCAAGGCTTCAAATACATTACTTCCTTTGTTATAAACAGCAACATGGGGTATCTGAATAACTTTGGGTAACAAAAGTGGCTCTCCACCTTGGCAGTACAAACACCCTTTTTTTTATTTTGTTCTGTGTAAAAAAAGCAATAGCTTATGCAAGAGGCGGGCGCAAGTTAAATGGAAAATAATAATATAAATAAACGCGTTTTTTTTTTTTTTTTCTTTTTTCTTTTTTCTTTTTTCTTTTTTTTTTTATAAACTAGAAATAGCAAAATAATAAGATTCAGAATAGAGGAACAGTTAAGAGGCAAGTCAGGACCATATTATAGCCTTGAATGAACGCGTTCCTCTTCTAGGCAGGAGCTAATATCATGTTTGGTTTGTAGGTAGATAACTTGACCGAGGAAAGAAGTAGTGTAAATGATCATGTGAGCAGTAGAACCAGCTTTCTGAACATATCGAATGTTATGGAAATTCATGGAGAAGAATACCGTGTAACCTTACTTTGCAATATTATTGGCTAAGGCTGCAAAAATATAGCAGGACATTTCTTTTGCTTGCCCTGCTATTAAGTTGATATTTCATGAAAGAAAAAAATAATATAGCAAAAGTAAGTTTTTTTTTTATCCATAGGTCTCTTTTAAATTTAATAGATATATATGCATTACAGCTGATTAAATTAATTTTTTTAGTAGGGCTAAAAACCTATGATCTAAGAATAGATGCACTGTATCAATTGTGATTTTCTTCTTTTGCATAAACGCGTTTCTTCAAATGAAACTACCAACTGGCCTCAAAGCCGACATTACTTTAAATGTAAAAGGTAACTGTTAGTTTCCTACTGTATGGGATTTTATTCAGCCTGTGAAGTTGTTTATTAACGTTACTTTAAAAGAATTCTTGCAAGAGAAGGAACACGCCAACGAGATTGAGTTGTACTCAAAAAGAGTAAATAGTTTGCAAGAAGAGGAAAAAAATGGTGTCCAATTACCTGTTATTAACATAGCTTTTACTTGTACTTTATAGCAAGAGCTTATAACGAAAATTTTGGGGCTGGCAAATAACGAAATCAGTCAGCCCCCGACTCCCTCCAAATTATCTTCGTCTTCACAAGCAACATATACTACTAAACAAGGGTAAGTCATTTTTCCATTGCAATAAACATTAAATAATGTGTCTGTAGACGGATTGAACATAATGAGTTTCTGACTACATTACTGAAATTTAGGCAAGCCAAATGAAAGAAAGTAACCTACCAGATTCAAACAAGTATAAAGAAAACGACAACATTTTTGTCAACGAATCTGATTGTTCCATCGGAACAACAATTAAACGCCACGCCTTGAAATTATATCACAAATATCAGCAAAATGGGCCGCTAAATAATCGTGAACGAAAAATCATGGCGCAAGTAGAATGCAGAAGAAACCTTTTTTTGTTGCCTATATTTTATGCTGTAGTGCTGTACTTAGTTCCATTCTTGTACAGTACCGGCTCTATTTAAGGCCGTTTCCGATTTAAGGCCGCAATTCTCTGAATATTTTGTCCATATTTAACTTTCTCAAGTCAGAAATAAGGCCACAAAAATCTGAAATTTTTTTTAGCCTTAAATAGATTGGTAACGGTAGTTGCTTTAGAAGTCGCTAAAGACGACAAGGTCACCAAAATAATTCAAGATAGTGCGAAATTATTACGGGAAGCGAAAGATGATATAGATAATTTGATTGATATATTACCTACTAGTTACGATGAAGTATTTACCTGGAGTTTCCAAATTTCTGGTGAGGGTTATGTACTGTGTAAAGCATAATTATTTTACTGATCCCTTTTTTCCTTAATGTTTGTACTTTAGGCGTCTTTTGTTATATCTCTACTTCCCATATTGCAAGTGATGGACTCTATGTATCAATTCCTCAGTGCAGCTTCCATTTGCCAATGATTGCTGCAACACAACCACTACTTGAATTTAAGAAGACCCTGGAGTTTTTATTCGAATATAAAGTAATTATACTTTCAATGGCAAGATTACAGAATTTATAGAACACTTCCTATTATTTTGTACAAATTTGTCATTCGTTGATAATAGAATCATATTGTAGATATGGTGGCAATCATTAATCAAAATAATATCAAACGTAATAGTATCGATGATAAATTTGGTCTATTCAGTCAAAACTCTAGCCGTAGAAGAGATATTTCTCCGTGGACTTGTGACACTTGGTACACACCTCACCGTAATGAGGGGGAGTCTTCTGTTATTCCCTCTCATCTATTTGGATGGCGTCAGCCTGCGTCATTCTTAGAAAAAAATTTACTGCTCTCTTCTGGCAATGAAGCTGACAATGCGAACAGCTCTGGTCCCGAAGATAACGGTGATAAGTATGGTTTTATAAAAACTCCATCAGGATGGTACAATAAGTACACGAAGAAGACACATGAAAGTCATCCTTTGCAAGATATTTAAATACCAAAAAAATAAAATAAAAATCATCTCATGTTTCACTAGCACATAACGATCTTTTCTTTACAACAGCTGAGCTACACGCACTTATACTGTAAATCATAAATCAATAAAGCTTTTTAACCACCTTCTGAGAAGTATAACCACATTTGAGGAGAGAGGAAGTCTCACTCCCTATTACAATAATTCAGCTCTCGGCAATTATGCGTTGGACCCAGCACTACCCTTTTCACTATATTTATTTTCTACATATTACATTTGCTGTTTAAAAAAGAGGATGTATTTATACTAAAAAATAAAAGAGTGGACAAGAGTCCGGTTCTTTGACAGTATTGGATCAAGAAGTAATTTATGTGTTAACATATAAATTTATGAGTTAAAAATTTATGCTTTTATAATGGAGTTTTGAGATACTGGGATATAAGTTATAAATGAGAAATAAAGTATAACGTCAGATAAAAGACGGAACAATCCTCTAAACATTAATTAATGATAAAGATATATAACTAGTATATATCACCAACAAACGTAATAGCAAAAATTGATCGTTTAAAACAAAAACCGCTCGTTTAAAGAACTTGCAACCATTTAAAACTCGCAGAACTACTGTTAGTGACATGACCAACGCAGCTAAGTCTAAGATCAACAAAGATCCGAGATCAACAACTTCCCACTCCTGGCATGACAAGATAAAAATCTTTGAGGATGCCCTGGTCTTTCTCGGTATATACGCGCTGGGCACTGGTCATGTCAATAACAGAGAATAGAAGCGTTCTTAAACAAACGACGTTCAGATATATAAAAAAAAAATTAGTTCAGTAGCTGTTGAAGATGGTGTTAAAAAGAACATACCAACTATGAAGGAACTGAAGAACTACAGTTAGTGGCATGACCAACGTAGTTGAGTCTAAGATCAACAAAGATCCGAGATCAACAACTTCCCACTCCTGGCATGACAAGATAAAAATCTTTGAGGATGCCCTGGTCTTTCTCGGTTTTACGCGCTGGGCACTGATCAGGCCATTGAAGAACATGAATAAATTCAATTATTAAAAAATTAAACTTAGTTCAGTTGAAAAAATTACATTATGTAGAGAACTGAGGTCGTCATCATGTCGGTGTTTAAATCGTGACATGTATCACTACACGCCTAGCAGCAGAAGCGCTCTACCAGCAAGAGATTCACTCTATACAAGCAGAGACAGGTTGCAAAGGCGGTAATAATGACGGATAGCTTACCTATAACACAAGTGATTTAGATACGACACAAATACAAAAACATTTGCATATCTTTGTTGACACGAGAGTTGTTATATATGACAAGTCTAGAGAAAATATACTAAATGAAAATTATAATTAGTAAAAGAGTACTCACTTTCATATGATGTATGTACTTACGTGTGTACAGCATTTGAGTTTTCTTTATACTCACCTATTTCCACTTTAGTTCTCATCTTTATTGTTATGAAGTAAATATCTCTATAGGCCATTGGGCATTACTTTACTTACGTGTAGACGACAATTTAGACCTTTTTTTACTGTTTCTTGTCTTTAATGTCCAAAGTCGGTATCATGATAGGGCATTATCTTACTTATACGTGTGTTACGACATTTGAGTAATTTTTTTAACAATTACCCCGGACTGACTGGTCTAACTTTGTATGAAATGATTAAATCCGGGCCATTTGTTTTCACATAAAACGGCTCCTTATGAAGCATCATCATGAAACAATATTCTTTCTTTGATTTTTCATCGTATTTCAAATAAAGGGTCAATTATTGATAAATAGGACATTGTATTTTCTTTTCTTTTTTTATGATATATATCTTGAGAGAGGTGAATTTTTTTTTTTTGAAATTAAATGGGGATTTAGTGCTTAACTAGAAGATAAAGATGATGAATATTGATTTGCTCAAATTTGTACATTAGTTACTGTATTTTATGGCTTATGTGAGCAGAGAGAGCTAACTATGACATTTTTTGTTATCATATTCTTTTTTGAGGTACGAAACTACTCATTGGATATCATACCTATTATATGGCGCAACAGAGTATGGCGTAAATATTGGATTTTTGTTTTTGTTTCATCCTTATGTTAACAAGCAACAAAATTTGTTTTGTGTATTTGAAGACAATTTTGTTAATGCGAACATTGCTGATACAAAAAAGGAATGTGAAAAGTGTAGAAAAAGTCAACATTCAAATCAAAGTGTAATTACAAAGTTTCAAACATAGTAAACCATTAAATATTATCCGAAGATATAATCTTAAATTTATGAGTTGCGTTCCACCATGTAAGGACAATAAGAGAAACACACTTACTTTAAAGACTGTCTGTCGGGTGGTCATAGTTAATGTTAATAACCTTGGGCTCTTATTTTGACTATATAATTTCTTCTCACCAAAATGGATCACATAAGTAAGAGATCATCTACATAACTGGACAACATTTTATTTAAGAAAAAATAGGAACGTTCCTGCAACTGCCGGCGGTGCCGCTTGGTGAAATGTTTACCATATATGCTTAACGTTGTTTGTCGCGATGCTTATTATGCATACGGCATTTATATTTCTTATAAAAAAAAACGTTCTTTTATTTGTGTGTTCATGCTATTTTTCAGTTTGAATAAATAAAAGAAAAAATATAATAATATAAAAAAAAAAAAATAATAATGATAATTAATAATGCGTAATAAAAAAAAAGGGGGCATAACAATAATAAAGAGAAAAAAAAAGCATAATAATAATAATAAAGAGAGAAGAAACATAAAAAAATAGGTATATGCGTAATAATACGAAAAAAAAATTCCAACACATAATTGATGATAAAAAAAATAAAACTATGTAAAGTTACTGAGGTCTATTTCTCTTTCGAGGTTTGACGGGCTCTTGTACTTTCTGGTATGAAGTAAATATCATTCTTTCCAATTTGAAGGATCGTTTAATGTTAATCTGAGAATTGTCTTCCATAGATGTACGAACTGTGCTTTCCATTATCAATCTCGCACGACAAACTAGTTCAAGAATAGCAAGGAATCGTCTTGCTATTGAAGTAGATGTTGTAGGGAAGAAAAATGACTCAAAACAATTGATACGACAAGTGTACCCAGCAGGTACGTCCAGAGACATCAACGTGATCTTGTTTTCTAGATATTTATTAATTAATATACTCGTAATATGTCAAACTCAAAAATGCATACCTAGAATAATAAAGCCTGCGATTTCAAGCTTTCGGATGTTTGTTGGTGCGTCATTGCATACATGTGCCAACATGTCTTTCATGATTTTTGGTAATTTGAATGAGCCTTCCATAAGCTTTTTAGTACTGTTTAGGTCATAAAATCGACCACATTCAGCACAGCCGAATTCACCACTTTCGTTTTTAAAAATCATATCCATTTTATGTCCAGTTGCTTTACGTGTCAGCTTTTTAACACCACCCAGACATCTATCATAGTTTCTTCCTTCCGAAGAAGAAACTCTCGACTTCTCTCCGCTAATAAAAATAAAAAATTAGATTGAGAAATAACATACGATGATTTGATTTACCTTCTACACTTTAAAGAGCTAAAGTCGAATACGGTATCAACACACGACCAAATTCGTCTCAATAAATCCCCCTCTGTTTGGTCGGTCAGGGGGAGATACTCTGCAAAATATAACTTTAAACAATTGTATAAGCTATCTTGTACCCATTTTAGGCAGGGATCTCTTTTTGGATGTAACTTTCTTTCATAAAGTTCTTCAATATCATTATACGTACCAAACTCGTCCATAACGGCTTCAGTTCTTCTGGTAATGGTGGTAGAGATTTTAGATTAAAGTTTTTTATCTCATCAAGCTCTTGACGTGTAAAATTCATGCGTGTTATAATAGACCAATTTAGCTCCGATTCGTGGAACTTTTTTTTAGACGTGTTAGATGGGGTGCTGGGTAAAAGAGTAGTAAAAAAGGAGGTATTAATATCACGGCTCAATTTTATCCAACTAGCCACCAAAATACTTACCAGTTTTTTTTTAAGAAAAAAAAAGCATAATTGTTTTTTTAAAAAAAAAACAAGTTCTTTTTTTACTTTGGACAAGAAAGAAAAAAGGATCATTTTCTATTTGAGATTTATTAGACAAAATGAATCATTTATTTTTCTATAAAATTATTAGACTTACTATTGATAACAATATGTTTTATGCAGGTTTTTTTTTTTTCTTGGAACAATCTCTTCTCTAGATAAGGAGTGTGGCAAAAGAAGAGATTAAAAGTGGAGAAGTAAGGAAGGAATATATGTAAAAAGAAGAAAGTGAAAGAAAAGAACAAAATAAAAAAAAGATGATTTATAATAAAAAAAAAACTTGTTTGTGTGGTGTATGAGAAAAAAAACCATGTGATGTAATGGTGTATTTCATGCAAAAGTTGTAAAAAACCTTATTCACGTGACGATGTGCCTGGTTATACTTTTTATAAATCCGGATAAAAGTCATCCGTGATATTACTACCTTTTTTTTTACTACTCTTTTCCCCAACTTCGTTAGATGGATGGGGCTCGCGATTACAAGATGCTATTATTATTATATATAAGAGCCCCATGTAGTTTTTTTACATATAGTTTGTAATTTTTTCCTTATATGTTCGTACTATAAACAAATCAACCAATCAGAAGTGATT
The DNA here is from genome assembly GCA_025716855.1 of Pilaira anomala. Lineage (NCBI taxonomy): Eukaryota > Fungi > Mucoromycota > Mucoromycetes > Mucorales > Mucoraceae > Pilaira > Pilaira anomala. The sequence goes on from JAIXMQ010000033.1 coordinate 21,615, forward strand.
ATTTATGTAGCCTGGTGTGACAAAGAGTCATTATTTGCATTTTATGATGGTCATACCAAACTTATTGAAAAGCCATTCCCTGGAGGTATTAAAAAAACTTATTTTAAAGGTATTAGATCCATCCTTCGTGATAGAGGTATCTATAACGGCCAGAATAGATTTTGTGATAATGTTGCCAATGCGGACCATGATTATTGTGGTGTTCATCTAAATAAGAACACCAGTCCAGCATCTGTCATCTGGATCCATGATCATGCAACATACAAGACTAGAGAGAGAAAAATTAAAAATTAAGAAAGAAAAAATGATAACATGTACATACTGTTCATATTCGCAACTCAGCGCGAGCTCCATCATCTTTTTTTTTTAACCACAGTTGAACTTGACAACATCCATATGTTCTTTTCCTTATCTTCTGCAGATAGAGGTAATTGAGTTTTCGTATCGTTGGTAGACGAATTTGAAGGACTGGTTATTTCTGTTTCATTATGAACACTAGGATAATCCGAAGTTGTAGAGGCAGATGCAGATGGGGATACTATAGGAGGAATAATTGGGTTTGATGAAGTTATTACAGTTTCTTCGTTATTTAATCCAATAAGGCCGTGTATTATACCAAAGCTGATATCGCCCCAATCGATTTTATTCTTTTTAATCTCGTACTGCTGTAAATTATTAAGAATTTTTTGTTTCCAGTTGTAAGTAAACTCTTTCATTGGTGTTTTATCATAGGATTTAATAATAAGAGGTTTGAGTTGGGCAACAACTTCCGTTAAAATATTTTGTTTGGGTTTTTAGCCCTCTGTTTAACGATATTATACGCGTGAATATATTCTAAAAACATATCTTAGTTTTGTAGTCTAATAGGGGGGAAGGGGAGGGAGGCTTACCTGAGACCATATTTTACTTTATGTATGAGAGAATAAAAAAAAAATTTGGTAAATTCTATTCCTTTATACTTACTGAAAGGGCATCAAGTCACAAACAGAACCCCAAAAAAAAAAACTTCCAATTAACTGTAATTTGTATCACTTATGATTATATAATAATAATTCATTTTTGCTAAAATACCGTAACAATTCCTTTAAAATAGCCATAACAGCAAATACCGCAACAACTTCTTTTCTTTAAATTGAGTTATATGAGTGAGAAAGAAGCTAAAAATCATCAACATTTATCTGAAAGAGATGATTTATCAAACGTGAGTAGTTTGAGAATTGCTAATTTTGAAGCGGAAAACACTGGTTTAAAGGTTCGAGTTTCGTCTTTACAAGGAACTAACGGAAATCTTAATGCTGAAATAACGGTGTTAAAAGAAAAACTCAAATCCATTCAAGAAGAAAACTCGTCCTTAATGGAGACTAATAATAACCTTGTTGATCGAATCTCAGTAAAGTAGTTGATTTATATGAACCAACAGAAAAGATATATTTGGTACCACAAAAATCACATGAGAAAATACCATTACAACAAGATAGACAAGATAGACAAGATAGACAAGCATCGGCCGGAAGTTCAACCGAACCGTTTGAATATGATACTTCTTTTCATAGTACGGATACTCATAAAGACTCTTGGTTTGCTCATATTACTCAAGTATTAACTAAAGCGCAACCATCATCAAATGTGGTGTTTAATAATAATGTTTTACAGCAACCTGATGATAATAATAACTCTTCTATTATTCAACCAACTCATGCTAGACATTACCGTGCACCTATTTTTAAAGGAATAACCGATGGTGATGAAACCAAACCTTATCTTTGGATCTTGGATTTCAAAAATTGTATTAAATATCATGGTTGGAATGAAGCACAATCTTTGGATGAATTCATGATGACAATGCATGGTTCAGCTTCATTGTGGTATAATAGTTTATCGGCTACGGATAAGAGCACATACGCAAGTTTGATAAATAGATTCAAGGACATTTTGGTGGAATTGAATCAATCAAGAGTTATGCTTTACGTGCTATCAACAATAAGAAACAAGGAAATGAATCTATGATTAGTTATGGTCCTAAACTTATGCAGCATTACAAATGAACCGGAATTTACTACAACTTTATTTTTTTGGTCAAGTGGTAAATAGTAAAACTGCGACAATGGTAAATCAAAAAGAATCTACTACTTTACTTTTACGTTCCATCTTGACAGCATAATCAACTGCTTTTTGTAAAGAAAGAAACTCTATGGGAGGTGGTGAAGTGAATATGGGAAAACCTGGGGGTTAACAACAACCTCAAAGTGGTTCAAACTTGGATAATGCTACTGGTGTGTGGGCACAAAGTAATGATACTGGTAATCAAGCAACACCAATGGAAGATGTTCAGATGAATCCACAAAAATTTAAGAAAAAATTCTACCCTCAAAATACTGGCAATGATTTGTCTAGCAAAGTGCTTCGCTTGTGGGAAATCTGGTCATATAGCTAAGGAATGTCACTTACTTAAGAAGTTTAAAGAGCAAGGTTCAGGTGTCTATAAGGATAATAAAAAGAGGAAATAGGGGAAGAGAAATCAAAATGATCAGCAGGTAAAGGAAAAAGGATAGTTATATGGATGAAGAAGTAGATTTCACCATAAATCCATTCAATCAACTATTTAAACACAAAAACGGATAGAACTGTTGGGTATGATGATGATGACAACAACAACAACATCGCACCAAATATCATTGACTTCCGTTTGGAAGAGATTGCAGAAGAAATGAATGATATTAAGCATGATGATGATGCTGTAACCAGCACAGATTGTGAAGAGCTTTTGATGATATGATTAGCCGGAAGAAAAAGAAAATCAACATGATAATAAAATCTCCTATTTTTTTTTTTTTTTTTTTTTTTTTTTTACTTTTTACTTTTTACTTTTTAACAAGTTAAATTTCATATAATAAAATAATATGTAAACCTTTTTTTTTTCGTTTTTGTTCTTTACTCTTTCTTTTAAATTAATGGATTATCAAACACTTTTAAAAGAATACACAAATGCAGGGCAAGCACATGTTTTTAATTTTTTTGATGAATTAAATGAATTGGAACAGGATAATTTCCTACAACAATTAAAACAAGTCAACCTGAAGCAAGTGTCATTTATCATCAACCAAGCAATGGGTCATAAATTACCTCACGATATTAATGAATTTGAACCTACACCACAAGATATCTCTGATCTTGAGCCTTTACCTGAACACGTGATCGATATCAGTCATCCACGTTGGTATTCAGTAGGTTTAGACCTGATTGTTAAAAACCAAGTAGCTGTCATTTTAATGGCCGGAGGTCAAGGCACTCGTCTTGGCTCTCATGATCCTAAAGGGTGTTACGATATCGGTCTTCCTTCTCATAAATCTTTATTTCAGTTACAAGCAGAACGGATTCAACGTCTACAAGTATTGGCTGGAAAAGATGCTGTGATTCCTTGGTATATTATGACTTCAGGTCCTACTGATACGCTTACACGAAACTTTTTTAAACAACATGATTATTTTGGCTTATCTGAAAAAAATGTATTATTTTTTGAGCAAGGTGTACTACCTTGTTTTGATTTACAAGGTAAATTTTTGCTTGAAGAAAAAGGAAAGGTAGTTAAAAAAAAAAAAAAAAAAACTGAATTAAATAAAAGTAGTTAAATTCTTACTTTTTTTTTTTTAGTTGGCTGTAGCACCAGATGGAAATGGTGGTATCTATAATGCACTTTATAAAGAAGGGATTATTCAATCATTGAAAGAGCGTGGTATTCTTTATTCCCATTGTTATTGTGTAGACAATAGTTTAACCAAAGTAGCCGATCCTATCTTTATTGGCTATTGTGCTTCACGTAATACAGATGTTGGAATTAAAGTAGTACCCAAGAGTTATCCAGAGGAACCCGTCGGTGTTGTTGCGCGTCGTAATGGAAAATATGCAGTCATTGAGTATTCTGAAATCAGTAAAGAATTAGCAAACAAAAGATCAGAAAAAGACAATAGCTTAATATACGGTGCAGCCAATATTGCAAATCATTTTTTTTCAACCGAGTTCTTGGAACGTATAGGAACATTTAGGGATGAATTAAAATACCACGTTGCACATAAGAAGATTCCGTACATTGATCTGAATACAGGTGAGGTTGTAAATCCAGTTAAATCCAACGGCATTAAATTAGAACGATTTGTGTTTGATGTGCTTAGTCATAGTCAAGCATTTAGTGTTTTACAGGTTGATCGTGAGGATGAATTTGCGCCTTTGAAAAATGCTTCAGGCTCAGGTGTTGACTGTCCTGAAACATCTCGAGATGCGATTTTGAATCAAGCACGACGCTTTATCACTTTAGCGGGTGGGCGTTATTTAAATGATTCAATTCAAGTTGAAATATCTCCTTTATTGTCTTATGCTGGTGAGAATTTAGATGCCTTGAATGGTAAAACGATTAAAAAATCCTGTATTTTAAATACTTTAAATGATCTTTGTACTCTCAAATAAATAATAAAAAATGAAACAATTTTTTTTTTTTTCACTTTCTTTAGCCTGAATGGATAAGTTTTGTGATCTAGTTTTTCTCACTTGAAAATTTCGAATGTTTTTTTTTCAGAGTATGTCTATGTAACATGTTTACTTCCAGTTTTAGATGCTATAATCAGATAACATATTTAGTTAGAGTTCTTTGTAACCGCATTTCAAAAAAAAAAAAAATAAGCTCATTTTTTGAAAACACAGCATTTACACTAACTGTGACGGGGCTTGACTTTTTTTTTTTTTTTTTTTTTTTTTTTTTTTCAACAAAGCAGGGGCAGTTTTTTACTTTATAGTCGGATCTTTTGTTATTTACCTTTTTTTTTTTCTTTTTTTACTTTTTAAAAAAAATAAAGATAAAATGATGTTGTCTTTGAAACCTACTTTGCGTTTGTTTTGTAAAGTGAACCGTAACTACAATACACTTGCGCAAGCACTTCCTGGAGGATCAAGCAATATACAACGTCAAAGACAGTCAGCAGCTTTTCGACCACCACAACCACTAACACCTTTACAACAACCACAACTTACAAAACCTTCTAGTGCTATCAGTAGTCAACCAAGCAAGACAAGTTCTGGAAGATCGCGTAGAGATGAAGAGATCAATGCACGTTTTATTACGTTTATTGATGAACGAGGCGAATTACATAACCGTTGTCGAGTGAATGATATTCTGAATTCATTTGACCGTTCACGTTATTTCTTGGTTGAAGTGGACCCATCCGCTAAACCTAACCCAGTATGTCGTTTATTTGATAAAAAGGCGTTATTTGATAAAGAGAAACAAAACAAAAAGAAGAAACAGACAGCACCTGAATCTATTTTAAAGGAAATTGTGTTTGGATGGAATGTGAGCTCTCATGATATGGAACATAAATTAAACAAGGCAATACAATTTTTGGATAAAGGAAACAAGGTTAAATTGGATATTGTTTATAAACGTGGACAAAATCGTGTAGATAAAGAAACTCAACAAAAAGTAATTGCTACTGTAGCTGGTTTAATGGAAGATTATAAGCTTGTAAAATCTCCTGCTTTTAATGGTCAAAACTGTTCAATGCAATTTGAAAGAAAATAAAAAAAAAATGATTCCCTTTTTTTTTTTTATATATATTGATAATAAAGTTTTTGTTTGTAATTATAAGATATATATATATATATATATATTTATATTTGTTTTATTTTTTATTTTTTACATAGCATGAGCTGCTCTTTCTTCTTCTTGTTGATCACGAATACCATTCTTTTCTCTTTCTTGTGCATAAAATTTTTCTAATTGAATAGGATCAATGGGATAAGTATTTTGAGGAGCTGGGAATTTTCTAGTCTTGACATCTTCATGATATTCTCTTAATGCATTTGTAATAATTTGATTTAAATTACAGTATTGTTTAGTGAATCTATTATATATATATATATATATTAATAACACTATCTACATACACAAACACACAAAATTATAACTTACTTGGGTACAAATTTATCAAATAATCCTAAAGCATCATTTTGAACCAAAACTTGACCAGAACATTGTACACCAGCCCCGATACCAATGGTAGGTACCTTTAACTTTTGTGTAATATAACCCGCAATTTCTTCAGGCACAGCTTCAATCACTACAGCAAAAGCACCTGCTTCTTGTACTGCTAAAGCATCTTCTAATAATGCTGTAGCTTGCTTTGCTGTCTTACCTTGGACTCTAAATCCACCTAATGCAGATTGTCTTTGAGGTGTTAACCCAATATGGCCAATCACTGGAATACCAATTCGTGTGATTCTATGGATTGTCTCGGCCATTTCAATACCACCTTCTAATTTGACAGCCTAATTAATATAGTTTATAATTAGTTTATGTGTAACTTTGGAAGCAGTACACAATTTTTTTTTAAAAAAAATTTACATCGCAATTGCCTTCTTTCATAAATCGAAGTGATACTCTTACAGCATCATCAGGACTTGCTTCATAACTACCATAAGGTAAATCTGCAATAATAAATGGAGATTTGCAACCTCTAGCAACAGCACGACAATGATGCAACATATCCTAAATAAAGGGGGGGGGGAGGGGAATTGTTACTATAAACAAAACATTTAAACAGGCATTTTTAAAAATTTACATCAACAGTAAGAGGATTGGTGGAATCATAACCGAGGCTAACCATAGCTAAAGAATCACCTACTAAGCAAATATCGATACCTGCTTTATCTACTACAAGACCAGAAGGATAATCTTGTGCAGTCATCATAGAAATTGCTTCTTTTCGACGATACATGCTTTGAATTGTTTTAATTGATACTTTAGGTCTAGCTACAAAAAAAAAAAAAATGTTTAATGAATGTTGGGGTAGGTTACACACAAAAATAAAACTTTACTTTGGGTTACGGACTCGACTGGTCTACTTGAATAAAGCCTGCTTGTAAAACTAGGCACAATAGCTCTTGATAAAGTCTTTTGTGTTAAAATAAATGGTCTTAACCTCGCAATAGACATGTTTATAGTATATAGTAAATAAAAGTGATAAAAAAGATATAAAAAAGGATTGAAAGAAATAAAAAGAGAGTTTCTTTTAAATATTAGAAAAAAAAAAAAAAATAAAGGGAGGAGCGTTGTCAACAGGATTTTGTTTGTCAGCAACTTTAAATCAACTCCGTTTTGTTTCGAGAAATAATAATTCAGTGGGGGTGACCGGTTTCATTTTACCAAATTACCTTTATTGTTCTCTCTTTTTCTTTTCCGGCGTGTAACACCGGATCCAATGTAATTGAAGAGGAAATGTTTATACGTCAAAAAAAAAAAAAAAAAAAACTTTTTAAAGGAACCCATTAAAACCATTTACGGTTAAAAGAATAAGTTGGAGAAACTTGACATATCATAAAAAATACATTCAAGGTTAACAAAAAAAAAAAAAAAGAAGAGGAGAAAAGTTTATGCAGGCCAGAAGTCATTTAATCCTTTGAGTTTTGACACTGCAAGCTGTTTTAATTAAAAAAGATAACAGGATAAAAAGTATTTATATATCGAAAATTGACATTTTTTTTTTTATTTTAATAAATTTTTTTTTTTTTCATTTTGTTTCTAAGTGACATAAAAAAAATTGGTTGGTAGGGAAATTATTATACAAATAAAATTAAAGAAAAAAGGTATGATTGTATGCTTTGAGTTGAAAAAAGAAAAAAAAGGAAGGGATATATTAAAATTCGATATCATCTTGAGCAAACATGCCGCCCAAAGCAACCTTTTCACCAGCCGTAAAAGCAGGCATACCCAAATAAGGACAAGTAGAACATCTAAATGCATCACCCAAAGTACAACTACCACAACCCGTCTTCTTTGGTGTAGGATCAACTTCAACAATTTCATCTTGAATATCATCCATTAAATCCAAAGAAACAACTCCATTAGCCTCTGCTTCGGCTTCTTCTTCTGCTCTACCACATGTACAATTCTTACATGCCTTTCTCTTTCCATCTGTCAATTCACAATCATCAGGTCTGGCTAAAGATTCCTTACTAGGCTTCATTCTATCAGATTCATCCAATAATAAATCATCATCCTCAATATCATCAGTAGATACAGTGGCCCAGACTGCCTTTTTGTTGGTAGCAGCAGGCTTCTTTTTGAAGTTCAATTTCATCTTTTGACCCACTTCATAAGCTGGCTTCTTTGCTTCAATATGAGCAATACCAAATTTACCCGTTAATCTACTTACACCTTGTTCGATCTTGGTAGTACCCCATAACTTGAAATAAGAGGCCAAGGTTTCATCCGAAACAGGGGCAACGTTAGTGACGGTAACGTCTACAAATCCAGCAAGTTTCAACATGGATTCTAAATCGGTTGATTTACGAGTAATGGGGCATACTGTATTAGCCAAGTCAACTAACAATACAACTTCTTCCAAAATCAAGCGACCACCAGCTGCCAATGTACTCAAGTAATGAGAAAACATGGAGGGTGTATGAATAGAGACGGAAGGAGAGAAAAGGTTAGAGTAAATGAGGTTATAACTAGACTTGACCAAAGGAGCTATATATGTATATAAGTGTTAATATACAAAAAAAAATCAATGGATATGAGTTATTCACAGAAACTAACCTTCAGCAACACGATCAAATACTTCAAATGCTGTTTGACCATTAGGACCTACTTGTTCTTGTGCAGAATTTTTGACTTGAACAAAAGAATTTTCGTCAACTGTTGCAGGTGCAACAAATAATACTTTGTCACCAGTAGTAAGTGTGTTCAATGACATTTTTTAATGTAAGTTTGTTTTTTTTTACTTTATAAAAAAGAAAAAAAAAGAAAAAAAGTGGAAGTGAAAATTATTATTGGAGATTTTTTTCTGACTAATTATTTGAAAAAAAAAAAAAGATTCGTGATGAAATAAACCAATCAATTCAGTTCCTTTATCTTGATAAGCTTCAATCACATCTACAAAACTGTAACAGAAAAATTTACATTTTTAGGCATTGCTCTCTTTGTTTTTGATTTAGTAAGTAATGAGTCGTAGTAGTACTAGTCGTAGCTATTTAAAATAGATATCTAATCCCTTCTCCTGTTAAAATATTCAATCTTATTTTAAAACGAAATTGATAACAGCTCAATCTTTTCTTTTTCAGGGGGTTTTTTTTTTCTGGAATTGATTTAGAATTTGAATTGGTTTGATTCAAAGACAAAGTAAAAACATAGTTACACATAGAAAATAGCATAATATTCACCTCAGAAGGATGATCGATTAGGCATTGTAACATTAAAGACTCATCAGATTTAGTTACGCCACAAACATGTTTATTCAATTAAATCATAAATAAATCTCTATTTCTTTCGCTTTTATTTATCTTTATCTTCATCTTTCTCTATATTTTTCGTTTTTCTTTTCAAAACGTGATCCTTTCCTTCCAATACCATCTTAATCTCTCATTTGATTACATACGTTATTTATCAGACAAGAGATTGTATCAAGAAATGAACAACTCTGGTAGTTGCATAATGCATGTTGCCGGTGGTAAGTTAATGATTTTGTCACGAAGAAGCCGTAGTTCATTGTCAATAACAAACATTCTTTTCTATGTAGGCTGCATGTATTTCGTAAAAAAAAAAAAAAAAAAAAAAAAAAAAAAAAAAAAAAAAAAAAAAAAAAAAAAAAAACGTCCGAAAACGTTTGGGCGAGATAGCCCACAGCGAATGAACACGCGCTTTTCAAAGATTCAGACAAGTATCTATTGAAGGTACTTAGATAAGAAAATATTTCTCCAATAGTAGTATCCTGTCACTATCTTGCATTTTTCTCTTAATTATCGCCAATTGATAACTGCATTCTTATTAAATATATTTCCCTATATTCAATAATTTGCCATGTGTTTCTTTAAAGACAAGAACTCTTTACCTGTTCTTGATATCAATGTCACGCTCGCGTGTCGATATATGTCTATCTTGTATTGGTCAATCACAAGCTTCCAAGGAATCAAGTTGCTCTTAATAACAACATAAAAGTCATCGTCAGATTAGTCATTGACATTTTTCCTGTTTTCTTATGAAACAATGACAGCAACAGAAAGCCAGGAGAGTTATAAATTAAACTTTATCTAATGCAATGTCTAGAAACATTTTTTAACACAATAAAATAAAAATGGTAAGTTAGAAATAATTTCGAATATTCATCATCATGCTTACTAATGCCATACTTCTGTTTAGGCTATCGTACATATCACCTTACAAAAGCTAAGGATGGTTAGGTTTATATTTCTGACGGTGTTTTTTGTTTTGAAGACCTTCGGCCGGAAACCTTTGAGTTTTTTTTTTATTGAAGTAAAAAGAAAAGGGAACTACGGCAATAATAATTTGGAAGATGACATTGTTAAATTATATGCCTCTACATTGAGGAAATTATTTATAATTAGATAACGCATATTATCTCATCTATTCACACTCGCAAGTGTAAATAAAAAATCGACTAACTAATGATAATTTGTTCTTCAGTTTTCCCCCGAATACGATTTATAACAAAAGAATGTAAAAAAAAAAAAAAAAAAAAAAAAAAAAAAAAAAAAAAAAAAAAAAAAAAAAAAAAAAAAAAAAACTGATACATAAATAACGTCGAAAAATGTTTTTTAATTTTTTTTTTTATCTATATCATGGTTAAGTATCAACCTATCTTTCTGCTTTGTTTGGCTCATCTTAGCCATATTGCCTTTGGTGATGCTGTTTTTAATACTGAAAACAATGGTAAATGCAACGACTACTAAAAAAAAACATTAGATTAATTATATTTTTATAGATGGTTCCATGATTGATGTACCACGATATCTTTTGAAGAGAGGAGGTCATGGCAATAAAGAATACGGAGAATGGGAAGTTGATCATACAAATAATGAAAAGTCTCAATATGGTGGTCATGGCTATGGGAATTACGATGATAACGATAATGAATGGGACCATGAATGGTATGATAAATTTGGCCGCAAGTCATATTATGATGGTGAAAGTTTGAATGAACAATGGTGGCCCGAGAACCAAGGTTGGGAGAACGAGCTATTCAATGGTGCCAATACTGCCAGCTGTCCTGCCCCAGTTACTACTACATCTACTACTACATCTACTACTACAGCTACTATTACAGCTACTACTACAGCTACTACTACAGCTACTACTACAGCTACTAATACAGCTACTATTACAGCTACTACTACAGCTACTACTACAGCTACTACTACAGATACTACTACAGATACTACTACAGCTACTGTTACTTCTACTTCTACTACATATCAAGAAACTCTGAGAGTAACAGACATTATTACCGCAACTACTACCATTACGAGTTATCTAGTAGAATCAATCATTACTACTTTGACAAGTTGTACTGCAACAGTGACAGTCTAAAATAAATAAAGTCTTTAAATAGTTAGTTAGCTTAATATTCATTATAAATAACTATTATACCAATACCCAATTCACGTAAAAGTACGAATATGTTTTTGAAAAATCCAGGAAGTTATGTATTTATGGCCATAAGGAAAATAGGGTCAAGTATGATTTTTCGAATATTATGATTCAACTTATGCTCTCCTTTTCCACTTGAATATATAATAAAATTCAAGTCTATTTACGATTTAACAGGGAAGAACTAAATGATGATTAATAAGACGAAGAAACTTACATATACCAACGATGTCAATGTTTTCCCTTGTCAGACATAGCTGCAGCCGATCATAAACATATCCGGTGCGTAGGCCCTGTTTCTTTTTCGTTTATTATTGCTATATTTTAGCTATCAATACTCATCATTCGAATAGAAGTTATTTCTGTTGTATGGAAACATAAAAGTAACCAAGCTTTTAGTCCTAGTCATCATTTAGGGAAACTTTAGTTACCTTTTTTTAAAAACAGATTTACATACCTTGTTTTTTAAGAATGATAAAATTTCACCACAGACGATAATAAAATTTAATGCGGTCCAATATATTATTTATTATGTAAAAAACAATAGGATACGAGAGGAATAAATCATAATATATACGTGTGATGTATTGAATGTATAATGCATATGATAGTTAAATAAAAAAAAAATTTATATCCAAGAACAACTCTTGCGAGTAATAATAATTTGATATGAGTCTTCTTCCTGTGTTACATTCTAGTTTTTTTTTTTAGTTATAATTACGCGTATCTATTGGCGGATTACTTTGATCGGGAATTCATGCAAGGTTGTTACTCCAACTTTCCTTATATGACGGCTTATTATATCATTGCCCTTGAGGCAGTAATATAATGATTTGCCTGCACCAGCCTTATACAATGAATTTGTTTTAATAATAATAAAATATGTACAATAATAATTACAATAATCGCTTACTTATTTAGTTGTGCTTTATAAGCATCCTCAGAACACACAACATCATGCCTCACCAAAGCCCTCGGAATGCCTCACAAAGTCCTCCTATGCCTCACCAAAATCAACGCATGCTTCTCCCAAAGGGACTTTGGCGAGGCATAGGAGGATTTTGGCAAGGCATAATGTTGTGTGTGTGGACAATCAGTAATTAATGAGAAAAGACTTCGGGCTGATTTATTAAAATAAAACTGAAAGAACTCTCTTACCTAAAATAATAATCATCTTTTACATCTTGAATATCCTGATGAGTTGTGTTTGAATAAGGACCCTCTTTTTAATGGGTTTGAATGAATTTATACCCAACTCTTCTGCTTTTGAATGAGTACGCTCTACTCTTTCGAATTAACCATATTTAATTTTGGATCCTATCTAGAGATAGAAGTTTCAATGCAACGATGTGTCAATTCAACAAGATGTGCAACAATCGATTGTTGCATTGAAAACACCTTCAACGCTCAATGTGATATATCTCACCTATGCCATATCTATCAGTCTCAATGCAACGCATTATTGTTATTAAAAAAGTAGACTAATTTTTTTTTTTTGCTTTCAAAAAAATTTCTTTTTTTCGCTTTCATCCCATTTTATTATACAAAAAATAAAAGCTCCATCCCATACTTTAAATGTATGTGGAGTAATAAAACACTCTTTTTTTTTTAAAAAAAAACAACACATAACTACAACTTACTAAAATACCGCTTCATTTTGATAACCTGCTTATTTCATAAAATGCTATAACGAGTATGACTGGTACCTCTAAAGGGCATAATATTTATACGCATTAACGAGTAAATAAAAAACAGGCAAATACATATTTTCTTCTTAAAGAAAGTGAAATGATTCACGTTTAATATTTATAGGTATTGCACGGACAATTGGACTGAATCAGTGTTTTACATGAAACAACCAGTCGACATGTCGACTATAATATTCGAAGAAAAAAAGAAAGATTGCATGGCATAATAAGCCTATTTATAGCAGGAAACACATATATTTAAAAGCAGTATAATTAATATACATAGTGTGAAGTTAAAGAAAAAAGTGTGAAGCTAGAGAATAACTGTGAAGCTAGAGAATAATGGTGTGAAGTTAAAGAATAGTGGTGTAAAGTTAGATAATAATGGTGTGAATTTAGAGGATAGAAATGTGAAGTTAAAGAAAAAAAAGTATGAAGTTAGAGCATTGTTGCTGAGGTTAGACGGTGAAATTTGACAATTATAGGCGAGGATTTTTTATGCAGCGTACATGGCACTTGGAAAGTTGCGACTTTTATGGCATCTGAGGACATCGTATTTTCTTTATCTCTCCTCTCCTTCGTTTTCCTCCCAATTTTTATCGATAATAGATTCATTGATACACAAACTATCTGTATACAGCTTTAGTTTTTTAAATGCAAGATCAAATGACTAGTATCTTTGCAGATGTTATAAATCCAGGAACTGGAATTAGATACTTATCTGCGTCATTTTCGGAGTGATGTTCGCTATTAACGTCTAGGCGAAGTACTCAGGAGCTTCGTAAGAAGCCTGAGATAAGTCAGTAAGTTCTGAAATATTATCAGAGAGTAAACCTCGATATTTCTTGTAAAAATAGCATCTTCAGACAAATGATTGATCATATTGAAGATAAATATTAGCATATTATAATATGTCTATCGATAAGTCGTGTCGGTTTACAAGCAAGGGTGAATAACTTGAGCTATAAAAAAATTACTATTGTTATATTGGTTTATTTAATAGAAAAAGGTGAATAATATTTCTATTTTACTCTATTACATTTATTTAAATTGCAAGGTTCATATGTCGAGTTCAATATCTTTATGTTTTCGTATCTTCTACATATGAGGTTTTTTTTTTTTTTTTTTTTTTTTTTTATAAAACTAAAATTTTATTAAATACATAGAGAATAACTAATAAAATAAAACAATGTGTCACATCGCAAAGGGATATAGCTTGAGGAACGAAAAAGGTGTAGAATAAAAAAAAAACACAACAATAAGGTGGTTTCTTTTATACTGTTAATCGTTTGAGCCTTTAACAATAATTCAAACCAGAAATAATTTGTGAAAAATCAGATCCCCCCCCCAAAAAAAAACGGCTTAACTCTTTTATTGGTTATCCCTGAAACACTGCCAAAAATTGTGTAGAAAGACCGAGAAGTTCATGATTATTAATAATGCAGATTTTCCAATAATATAAATGGCTTTGATTTTTTGTTCCTTTTCTACTTTTTTATTTATTCATAAAACAATAAAACAATTAAAGCATGTCGAACGAAATCAACTTCAAAGTAGGATTCAAATCTAACATTATAGCATTTGAACACTGGAGTTTGGATGCCACTGTTGAACAAGTAAAAGAACACCTGGAAAAAGAAACAGGTTTACCAGTCGACAGTCAGAAATTATTATGGAAAGGTCGTATTCTTAAGGACTTGAACGTATGTCTGAGAGATCTTGCTTTACAAGATGGCAGTAAACTAATGTTGATGGGAAGTCTACCCGTTCAAATCGAAAAGGTCAATGTACTCGATAAGAAAATCGATGAGCAAAGACGATTAGCTCCCAGCATTCGTTTGAAAAAGAAACAGCTACAACAAAAAAGAAAACCGGATCCAAATGCTAATTATACCTTTCATAAAATATCTGTTATTGAGGAATTTCCTAATCCTGAAAAAGCTAAAAATTTACTAGAAAGATTACGAGATGATCGAGGGGTATGTTTTTATTCATACTTATTTATATTTGAATGGTTACTAATGGGTGTTTTATATATATATATACATAGATTCGAGCTATCATGGCAGACAGAAAATGGTCAGTGGGTGAACTGATCGAATTAACACCATTCGAAGCTTCCATATTAGGATACAATAGAAATGCAGGTCAATTAATTGCCCTCCGCTTACGCACTGATGATTTGTCTGGCTTTAGACATTATGACTCTGTGAGGAAGGTTTTACTTCATGAATTAACACATAACGTTTGGAGTGATCATGATGATAATTTTCATGCTTTGAACCGTCAATTAAATAAGGATGTTGTGAATTTGGATTGGACTGCACATGGTGCAAAAACCTTAGGTCAAGGTGAATTTTATACTCCTGAAGAATACGAAGAGGACGAAATGGAAAACGATGTACTGTATGAGGCAGGAACTTATAGATTAGGTGCCGGTTCAAAATCTAATACTGCTGTTTTGGATACACCTGAGCTGAGAAGGCAACGTTTAGCCCAAGCAGCTCAATCACGGTTAACAAAGAAAGAAGAACAAGAAATGGATGAAGGTTGTGGATCACATTCATAGACAAACACTGTATAATAATTAGATAATACCAATACCAATAATAATAAAGATAAATAATAAAGTTGTAAAAAAAAATGTATATCTGTATTCTTTAAAATAAACAAAAAAAATTGTTGAGAAGTTTTCCAAAAAAAAAGACATGACATCTCTCTTTAACGGCGATACACTTATCTGTAACGACGGAGAGAGAGGGTGTTGCGACGCTTCCAGGTGGCACGACGACCGGAACCCTTGGTGTTGTTGAAACGATGACCCTTACCGTGACCACGAGACTTACGACCGATGGCAGTAAGACCACGAGCTTCACGACGCTTGTGAACGGGGTTAGCGATCCAGTTGATGTGAGCATCACGACGGATAGCCTTGTGAGAAGGATCAACGAGGATAACTTCGAAGTACTTGTAAGTAGCATCTTGGTTAACCCAGTAAGAGTTCAAGACACGGAGGTTAGCACACTTACGACCGATACGTTCTTCGGCAGTAGAGCGAAGAGAACGTTGATACTTGAGTTGGTTAACACCCTCATTGACGGGCTTACCGTAGGTAGCACCCTTGTGAACGGGTCTCTTACGACCACCACGACGGACACGAATACGGTAGATAACGAAACCTTGCTTGGCCTTGTAACCTAAACGACGAGCCTTATCAGGACGAGAAGGACGAGAGGCACGAGTAATGACGTTCAATTGTCTGAACTCCCAACATCTAACACGAAGTAAGAAACGAGAAACATCAGATTGCTTCTTTCTGGAGAGCTCCTCGAGATACTTATAGGCACCCATAACTGAAAGACTATTATTTTTAAATAGAATGTTTTTTTTAATTCATTTATTTCTCTTTAATGTCGAATCTTAGAATCAAAAATAGTTATATTCCAGTGTAGTTTTCAAGTCATTGACTGTTGAGCTGTTGTTAAAAATTCGATCCACATTAAAAAAAAATTGACATAATTGTGTCCATCCATCCATCAATTCATCCATCCATTTATATGTAATTCGTCAATGACTTGTATTCTACTGTGATATAACTATTGAGCTTCTCAAAATTTATTTGATCAATACCTTTGTCTGGAAAAAGAGGTCGAGCTCTAGTTGGCATTTGTTACATTTGGTTGTATTTCCTCCATGTTTCCCCTCACAAATGAAATGAATGCTCGCACTGTGACGTTTATAATTAAATCACCGGTTTTCGAAAATGTGTTGCAACTTCGATATTAAATGCATGAAAAAGGTAAATGCCATGGCAAAAACATTTATTAAAGTGAAACAATCATATAAGCCAAGAAAAAAAAATATCGTATGTGATAAAGTAGAGTCAAACTCTTTCACCTAGACAGAAAAACAAAAGACTTCGTATTGTTCGAATGAGAACATAAATATTGGGTTAATTAAGTATGATTCAGATTGTGAACGCAGCAGATAACTATTCTAAATATTTATTCATTCTACTTTAATGTTAAGGTAAATTATTTAGAGACAGTTTTCTACTATGTGTATATTCACTTTAATTTACTGGCTTTCAAAGTTAAACCTCTTTAAAATCTTGGGGAAAAAATCCCATCAAAAAGCAAACATCTTTTAAATTTTAAATATCGGTTATACGCATATCAAAGAAGAAGAAAAGAGCCAGGTATGTGTACAATTAATTTAGAAATAAATATCTCAATCAATTGAGTTTGATTCCTTTTTGTTCCGTTATTTATGCGTAAACGAAATTTAACAAGAAAAAAGGTTCCATATAATCTTCTAGTAGGCATGAATAAAGTATTCAACCTAGGTTAATGAGCCAAAAAAAAAAAAAGATAACGGCTTTAAACTATCATACTTTAATTACTATTCAAGTGCTTTTATTACGAGGGTATATCTTGCTGAATATTATACTATCAGTCCCTGTTGAATTTAGCCTTTTGCTTCGCTAATGTATCGTCTTTCCCTTTCACTTAGACAGAGTTCAGGAAAGCTAATGAAAAGTATTCGTTAGATGCAATCAATCCATGTCTGCAAACCGGGAATTGAAATCCCGCAGCAAAAGTATATTTTGTGTACAGGGAGCATTGGTAATAGATGTTACGATGAATGCACCTGTTATCTGGACTGTACAACATAATTTACAAAGAATACATTTTTGAAGTTTATTATAATTGGATAGGTTTAATTGCTCGGAGCGAGAAAGGGCGTCCCCGGTCATTTTAAAGCTCGATTTTTTACAAAATCTCCTTTAAAGTTTTGTTTGTTTCTTTTTTTTTTAACTATTTTTTTTTTGTAAATAAAAACATTATATAAATTAAATCGATATATGTCATCAGCAATAGTTGTTGCAACTATAGCACTACAAGGTGCAGCTGTGGGCGTATCAGGCGAATTAGCTGTACGCAGCTTATTTCGAACAAAAGATAAAGCTGCTCAAGTTCGAATTGGTAAATTTTTTCTTGGTCTATTTATGGCTTTAAAATCAATTATATTTTTGTCGTTTCATGCGAGGTAATATAATAGAAAAATGATTCGGAATAGAAACAAGGATATTATTTTTTTTAAAAAAAAAATTCATAGTCAAGGAAATACATGTTCAGTTACTGGAAGGTTAGCTGATTTATTTTATCAACTTGCAATGACAGCTGGTACACACGTACTAGTAGCTAGAGTACAATCTATTGTTCCAGTAAATTGGAAACGAAAATCACTTGTACTTCATTCATTTTTTACAGTGTTGAGATGTATTATTGGCGTTATAGATGTTGGGCTTATTCATATCGAAAATTATCCAGATGGATCATGTAAATATATAGATGAAGAATTTGTGAGTTTTAATTTATAATTATAATTATTTTGAGGTATATTTGCTAATTCACTTTATCATATATTTATATATGTGCATTAGTGGGGACCAGTTTATACTTTATACGATACATTCATTGATGTTTATGTGACAGTTGTAATCTCATGTGTTTTGATAACTCATATTCGGTCTCTAGTTGCTGATAGAATGAAAGTCAACAAGAATCTTTATACATCAGTTATTTATCACAACGTTTTCCGAACAGTTTGTTTAACCATCGTAAATTTAATATCAGCTATATTTATTATCATGGTATGAAATTTACTATATCACCACCCACAACTTGAACTAAATAATTTTATAGCAAGGTCAAGAATATGTAATCATGTTATTATGGCCGATTATCAATATTTTTTTTGTTGTGCTGGTAGGATATGATTCAGATGTAACGAAATCAATACGAAAATTAAGACAAAAGCGCTGGCGCACATTACCTACTACGACGACAAGTACAGTTGATTTAGGCAGAATACCTTCCATTTCTATACCAACTAAAATACAAACAGACATTTCAACAAGTCTCTCTGATGTCGAATTGAATATGGATGTACCTGATACTAACAAGAATAGTAATAATCATAATAGTTACAATAATAACAACAATAATAGTAATAATAATAATAATAATAATAACAGCGACCTAAGTCTTATTCAACTTGAGTTATGGAAAAGCCGACTAAGTTCTACTGAACAAAAAATTCAAGAACAAGCTGGTTATGATGCCAGAGAAGATAAAATATTATCCCTACCCAATTTTCAAAACCGTGGTAGTGCTTCATATGATACAGACAATACTTTAACTTAATACACTCATAACAACAGAACACATTTACCTGCATACCCTTTTTTTTTAATAAACTTTTTTTTGATTGGATAATCACTCCGATATATCTACCTCAAAAACAAATCCTTTTTTAAACTTCACTTTTTTTCCGTATTCACTCATCATGAAAGGATGGAATGCCAATGTAACTTGAGCTAAACTTGTTTTATAGACACTACTAAATATTAATAAATATAAATTTAGAACTCGCCTATAGGGAATCGTTCACCTACTACACCAAACTCACCAACAACAACAAGTAATTCACCTGTTCAACACATCACTATTCCTCACCCCATTGTATTTGTTCCAGCCCAAGATTCTCAAGTAAAAAATTGAAAAGAAAAGCATGGTTATATTTAGAGACTAATTTTTATTGTAGCTTCGTTCACCTACTTCACATAGACCGGGCACAGAACGAGATATGCCAAAATCTGGTCCTATCAGTCGTTTAAAGAATGCACCCAGAGATCAAATCCCAGTGACTAAAACCCCAAGACGTCAAAAATCCTCTCGTTTTTATGCAAAAGAAAAGATTCAGTTAGAAAGAACACCTGGTTTTAACGGTAAATAAAGTAAATAAATATAAAAGAAAAAGAGAGGCTCACTCAAATACTTTAAT
Organism: Pilaira anomala; assembly: GCA_025716855.1. Classification (NCBI taxonomy): domain Eukaryota; kingdom Fungi; phylum Mucoromycota; class Mucoromycetes; order Mucorales; family Mucoraceae; genus Pilaira; species Pilaira anomala. The sequence continues at coordinate 41,586 of JAIXMQ010000033.1, forward strand.
ATTTAGAGATACCACCTCATTTAAGACCAGATTTATACATTCAAAAACTACGTCAATGTATGGTTATTTGTGATTTCTCAGATCCTTCAACCGAATTAGCAGAGAAAGAAATCAAGAGACAGACGTTGCAAGAAATATTAGAATATGTTGGTATCACTAGAGGAGTGCTAACATCCGAGGCACCTTATCCCGAAATAGTGAAAATGGTAATATTATATTTTAGTAAAACATAAGACTAAAAAAAGGGTTATACATAGTTTGCCATCAATTTATTTCGTACCATTCCACCTCAAGTTAATCCGACCGGGGATGCTTATGATCCAGAAGAAGATGAACCAGTATTAGAATTAGCTTGGCCTCATTTACAAATTGTTTATGAATTCTTTTTGCGATTTTTGGAGTCACCCGATTTCAATATCAATTTCGCTAAAAGATACATCGATCAAAAGTTTATTTTACAGGTAAAAACTTATACTTTTTGTTTATTTATTTAAATGACATAGTATTTAACTATTATTCAAGCTGCTGGACTTATTTGATAGTGAGGATCCAAGAGAACGAGATTTCTTAAAAACAACATTACATCGTATTTACGGCAAGTTTTTAAATTTACGAGCATTTATTCGTAGATCTATCAACAATATATTTTTTCAGTTTATTTATGAAACAGAAAGACATAACGGTATTGCAGAATTATTGGAAATATTGGGTAGTATTATTAATGGTTTTGCTCTTCCATTAAAAGAAGAGCATAAATCATTTTTAAGACGTGTCTTGATACCACTTCATAAAGTAAAATCTTTGGTTCTGTATCATCCACAATTAGCTTATTGTGTAGTTCAGTTCTTGGAAAAGAATCAAGGGTTGGCCCAAGAAGTAGTTCAGGGTCTATTGCGTTATTGGCCTAAAGTAAACAGTCCAAAAGAAGTAATGTTTTTAAATGAATTGGAAGAGGTATTAGATGCTATTGATGGAAATGAATTTCAGCGTATTATGATACCATTATTTGTTAAACTTGGACAATGTGTATCTAGTACCCATTTCCAAGTTGCCGAAAGAGCACTTTACTTTTGGAATAATGATTATATTGTTAGTCTAATGGCTGAAAATATGAATGAAATTATGCCGATCATTTTCCCTACACTTTATAAAACTTCCAAAACCCATTGGAATAAGTAAGTAACACTACTTATAACATATATACATATAAATAACTTTTTTTTTTATCTAGAACAATCCTTGGTTTAGTTTATAATGCATTGAAATTATGTATGGATATTAGTCCCGAGTTGTTTGATGAATGTGCTAACCAATACAAACAACAAAGACAAATGTAAGTATATATTTGATTTAAGAAAAAAAAAAAGCCTTTTTTTTTTGTTAATGTCGAATGATAGTGAAAGAAAAAGACAAAGAGAAAGAGAAGAGAATTGGAAGATTTTGCAGCGTAAAGTATCTGGTACTAGTGCTGTTACAATCACTAAATCAACTGAAAATCAATTCTACAACTTTTCTTTTCCACCCAAACCAAATGATGAAGAGTTTGATGAACCAAAACACGAAGAACATCATGATGTAATTCATCCTGATATGGTAACTAATTATAATAACAGATCTACCTGTCAATTTTAATAACCTTAATTTTTCTTGAAGCAACAATTTGAATCAGGAGCACAACAATTCCAACAATTTAGAAGAAAGTCTATTATACCCGTTGATGAAACTGTAAGTTATTTCTTTATTATACATTTAAAAGAAACTAATATCTTTGTTAGGTTTTTAATGAGCTATCTCGTCATATCAGTTTAGACGAAGTTATGAATCAAGCTCCTGGTGCTTCTGCAAACAATAGCCCAATATAGAAATATAATTAATAAATTAAAATTTTAGACGCGCGTCCGTTTTTCTATTTGTAACTTTTTTTTTTTTTTTTTTTTTTTTGTATCTAAAACAATGTCGAATGAGTTACAGCTACTAGGTAAACCCACATTTATAAAAAGAATATGCAAGTAGTAATAACATAAAAAACAATAGAAAATGTCGAGCTAAAACTCGCCATGTGTAATACTGATGCACAATTGGAAAAGACCATTCAAGTCTTTCTTCCTCCAGTCTTGCTTAAATTGGCAAGCACAAATCCAGATTCGAAAAAGAAGGTCATGGAGATTCTTTCTCATATTAATAAAAGAGTAAAAGCAAATACCAGTATCAAGTTACCTTTCGAAACACTTTTAGCACAATTTACAGATGATAAAGTCTCAACCTTTGTTAAAAACTTTACTTTAATTTATCTCGAAATGAGTGCACTTCGTTTAACTCCAGAAGAAACCGCAAAGCATTTACCCGAATTCTTGAAAGGAATAAATCTTCGACCTTTACAACAAAGAATTGCTTTACTACATATCGTTTTACCTGTAATTTTTTTTTTTTTTAAAAAAAAAAATTATGCATAATCTTAATTTAATTTTTTTATTATCAGGTACTATCAAAATGGAAAATGGATCACGGAGAACAATTAACTGCAAGAGATAACGTATTTCATTTTAACGAAAACCCAAAAGATGTCACAGTGATTACGAACTTCTTCTTAGATATCATGTTATATCAACCTTTAACCGCAAGGGAGATTGCAGATACTGAAACACCACCAAAATATCCAGGTCTCAGTCCTATTGCTGTTGAAGAAGTAACAAATAAAGGAAAAATTGAATGGACAACTTCAAAGTTAAAGGATGCTAAATTAGGCATCATGAACTTTATTCTGACCCCAATTTTCACTGATACTGAACGTTTACCTCTTCTTGTGGCTGGTGTATGTGACCCGAATCATCAAGTTGTTTCAGCTTGTGAAGACGGTATGCGTAGATGGACCGGAAATGTTGATTATGAAGATATAAATACTATCCAATCTCTCTATAAATTATATTTGGGTTCAAAGCCTAGTACTCGGTTAGCTGGAAGAGATGGTAGATCACAGGCGCCTAATTCTGTTAAACTTCGTGTACTTCAATATCTTGGTAAATCCATTGTTGCTACCAATATGGTGTCTCCTATGATCCAAGTCATTTTTGATGGTATCTATGGCGATTCTACTACTGTTAAACTTCAAAGGGCTGCCATTTCCTTTTTACAATGGTGTGCTCGTATGGTAAGTTGTTTTTGTTATCATACTTGTTGATACATTTATTTAATTATATTTATTTAGAGTAATGAATCTAGTATTGGACCCGTAGCTCCCGTCATTATTTCCGGTTTACTAAAGTATATTAACGAAAATGATGACTCTCAAGGTTTTGATGCCGAAAGTATCAAAGGTTATGCTTATGTTGCATGTGGTCTCGTTGCAAAGAAAGGTTAGATTAAAAAAAAACGAAGCTTACATGCTTATATACTAAATTTTTATCTTATGTAGTTCCTAAAGTCGGATTAGAAGATACTAGTATGTTGGCTTTATTCTTTGATAACCTCGAGAAAGAACACAAGAATGTTAGAACCTATGTCCAAGATGCCCTTTCATCCATGATTGAAATCTACGTAAATATCTCCCCAGATGCTCCTATTTACAAGGATCTCCAAGATATTCTTTTAAAAGCTGTACAAAAGGTAATATATCTAAATAAGCCGATAGTTTCAATTATCTAATCCAAGTTTACTTTTTTTTTCAGTCCGATTCTTATTCTCGTTACATGGCTTTAAAATATGCCAATGCAATCTATCCATTCTCTTGTGTTTTTGCTCGTTATGTATGTCTTTTAGGTAGCTCAGCCTCAGTTGTAAAGCTTGATGTCAAGGAAGAAGCCAAACGTGGTCTAAAGCCATTTGTACGCAACCGATATGGCCTTGTAGAAAACGTGGATGTGATTTCCCCCAACGAATTGCCCAAGTTTGCTGAGCTTGTTAACTATATACACAATCATCGTCCTGATCAAGAATTCTCATTATCTTCCAAGACACCTACTATCAAGGGGTATCCAGTCGAAGTCTATTCCGAGATTCTCAGTTTCTTAAGAATGATTTGGATTCTTGAGGTTAATCCTACCAATATTTTAATTGATCAATATGTTACGGATAAGGTTGAAAGTAGTATGTCAGAAGACCCTGTTACCATGAACAATTTCAAGCAAAATGTCACTGAATTATGGCTTCGCGGAGATGCAAATGAAAAGCAAGTTGTTGAATTCTGGCTTGAATTCGTTGAACAGGGTTTGAATCCAGAACTCAAAGGTATTAGAGAGAGAAATACACAAATGGAAACAATAAGATACTTATCTTTTTTTTTTTTTTGTAGATTCCATCTTACTTTCTACTTCAGCTAAGTGTTTATTGGAAATCATTTCGCTTGGTCCATCTTCTATTGCAACCACCTTTAAAGACCGTCTTGATTTCTTTCAATCACTTTCACTTTCTGATAAATTAGAAACACGTACATTGGTATCACATATCTTTGGTATCATTGCCAGTAGTGAAACTATTCCTGAATCTGATATTGAAGCCAGATTAGATACTTTCTGTACTCTTTTGGAGACACCAGAAGGACCCAAAGTAAAGCAACAAGCATTAGATCAACGTCATGGTGCAGCATTATCTATTGGGTACTTGGTAGGTCGTTGTCATTATCGACTTCGTAACCTTTCAGACGCAATTATTAGTCGATGTGCCACCAATTTAGTTAAACTTTTAGACGGTCCCCCAACCACTCCATTTTATTTACTTGCAAATGCTGCATGTCAATCACTTGCTGAAATCGGTAGATCTAAGCTGTTACCCTTCCCTATTGCTGCTGCTCCTACTGAGAAGTCCGAAAGTGATATGGATATTGGTATTTCTATGCAAGATGTCATTGAAAAGCTAGCTAACCTTGCAAAGACATGCAAGGATGCCAAGGTTCAAGAAAAGGCTACATTGTGTTTAGGCCACTTGACCATTCCTCTTGTTTCTAAGCCCAATACATCCTCTTTGATTGATCTTATCGTGGATGCACTTTATGCTACAGCCGATACCAAACAAGTCGAATTGAATTTTGCTAGTGGTGAAGCATGGGCTGCACTTGCGTTTGGTTGGGAGTCTCAAGCGATGCAAAAATACAAGGATATTAGTGAAATGCCTGTTTTAACTCAGCTCAAGCCTTCTGCTGATGATCAACAAGCATTGATTGAGAAGATGATTCGTACCTATGTCACTAGCAGTAAATCATGGTACAGAAAGGCTGCTTGTATTTGGTTACTTTCCTTACTTAAGTTTGGTAAAGATCATGCATTAGTCAAGAAGAACTTGAGTAATATCCACGCATCTTTCTCTCGTCTCTTATCCGATAAAGATGACTTTACACAAGAATGTGCGTCCAAGGGTTTGGGCCTTGTATACGAGTATGGTGATGCAAAGATTAAAGAAGACATGCTGTATTCCCTTGTGGGTACATTTACTGAAGGTCGATCCATTCAAGCACAATCTGTAACCGATAATACCGTCTTGTTTGAAGAAGGTGCATTAGGTGAAACTCCCGATGGTAACTCGATTACAACCTATAAGGAACTTTGTTCACTTGCATCTGAATTGAACCAACCCGACTTGATTTACAAGTTTATGAACTTGGCAAACCATAACGCAATGTGGACATCAAGAAGAGGAGCTGCCTTTGGGTTCCAAAACTTGATGGCTTTAGCCGAAAAAGAAATGGAACCCTATCTCCCTCGTTTAATTCCTAAATTATATCGATACCAATTTGATCCTAATCCTCGTGTGAATCAAACGATGAAATCTATCTGGCGCTCACTTGTCAAGGATAATCAAAAGACGGTCGATACTTATTTCAATGAGATTACAGATGATTTATTAACTGGCTTAGGTAACCGTCAATGGCGTATTCGTGAAGCTTCTTGTGCTGCTATCACAGATTTAGTGATGGGACGTCAACTTGCTCAGATTGAACCTTACCTTGAAAAATTATGGCAAATGTGTTTCCGTGCTTTAGATGATATCAAGGATTCTGTACGTCAAGCAGCTACACAAACCTGTCGATCCTTGACTAAACTCACAGTTCATTACTGTGATCCTACCATGGTCGCTATAGCAGATGGTAAAAAGGTGATGGATATCGTCATGCCCTTTTTATTACAAAAGGGTTTGGTTTCCGATGCAGAAGATGTCCGCAAGTTTAGTCTGGACGCTGTATTACGTGTTTGTAAAACGGGTGCTTCTTTATTAAAGAAATTCATTCCTGATCTTGTCGATACTTTACTTCAATCCCTCTCCTGTAAGTTATTTATTTATTTATTTATATATCGTTTCATCTTATTCACTCACTTTTTTATATACATAAAGCTTTGGAGCCTCAATCAATGAATTATCTTAGTTTCCATGTAGATAAATACAATATCTCTCAAGAACAATTAGATAATGCTCGTCTTAGTGGTGCAAAAAACTCTCCAATGATGGAAGGTATTGAACACTGTGTGAACCAAATCGATGAAGAAGTCATGGAGCAATTAACTCCACGTATTCTTCAAATTGTCAGAAAAGGTACTGGTTTACCTACCAAAGCAGGTTGTGCTCGATTTATTGTTACACTCGTCATGAACCGTCGAACTGCCTTCACACCTTTTGCTGACGCCTACCTCAAAGCATTAAGTGGCACGATTCGATCCAAGAACCCAGTGATTCGTAAATCTTATGCCACAGCTATTGGATACGTATGTCAATTAGCTACTTATGATCGTCTTGTTTCTGTCATGAAACATTTAAAGAAACTCTATATTGAAGACGAAGATGAAGATGCTAAAGCAGGTAGTGCGGTGACGGTAGTTGAAATCACACGATTTGCTACTGATCGCGCAAATTCAGTTGCCACTGTAGTGGTACCTTTAATCTTTTTCGGTGAACATGATCCAGAAGAGAACTTGAGTAAACTTTGGAAACAAGCCTGGGAGAATTTAACATCGGGTACACGTAGTATGGTGACAATGTACGCAGATGAAATCTTGGAATTTGTACAACCTCTTTTGACTTCCTCTTCTTGGAAAGTGAAACAAACTGCTGCTTTAACGATTGCTGATATGTGTAAATCAGCAGGTAAGGGAGTCCAAGTGCATGCTCATAAATTGTTACCTATCCTCGTCTCTACTTTGGCAACAAGATCTTGGGACGGTAAAGAAAACGTATTGGAAGCCTTTGTTCAACTCTGTATTTCCGTCAAGGATTCATTTATGGACAATTCAGGTCGTGAGCCTTCATTAAGTCAAGTCGTTGATATCTTGGTACGTGAAGCCAAGCGAAAGAATCGTACTTATCAACGTCATGCTTTGGTTTCACTCACTCGCTTTACGGATGAATTTGCAGAAAAGATTGATTTGTTCGATCAAGTGAATGGGTTCTTGACTGATTTATGTCAAATGGATGAAACAGAAGCGATGGAAGATGAAGATAATGACAACGCTAAACCTTTATTACTTATGATTAAAGCCAATGCTTTTAAAGCAATTGTTTCTGCTTATAGACCAAAAACGTTTAATAATCAAGGTAAAAAAAAAAAAGTAATATGATCAAACACGTAATTAATTTAGTGAAACAAAAAAACACAGAAAAATCTTCTAGACCTTTAGTTGAAATGATTACTGGTTGCTTACGTGGTAATGTTTGGAATGTTCAGTTAGCTATTTTACAAAGCTTAAAGACCTTTGTTCAATATTCTACTGCCAATAGTTTGAATGATGAAAATGTGAGGAATAGTATTTTAAAGGCTAGTTATGATTCTTTACAAGATATGAAGTATTCTGCTATTCGTTCTGCTGCAACAGACGTCTTAAGTGAATTAATTCTTACTGGCACAGGTAAAAATCTATATTATTCACGCTTTTACAAGTAAAAAAAGTATACACATCTAACAAAAAATTTTCTGTATAGTGAAAGGAGAGGCCAAAGCTCAATTCTGTAAAGATATTTCAGTTTATTTAAAAAACGAACCTTCCTCTATGGTTCAAGATAAATTACAGCAATTATTATCTTTAGATAATTAATAATAGAAACAGCTCTGTAAAAAAAAAAAGATATATATATATATATTACATAAGAATTAAGTTTATTAAAGTTTTGGTTAAAATATGAAAGTATGTAGTCATGTAAACATCTGGATATATACATATAATAATATAGTTGTAATTGCAATTAAAAGTTGTAGTCTTCGCCTTCTGAACTCTGCACATAAATTTTTTAGCTTGACATTATAGTTAATTAAAAATGTAACAGTTCTTTAACTTACATCATCATCAGGACTAATAGTACATCATAAAAATATAAATAAGTATACATAAAATATTAGTTTGAAAGGGTTCAACAAACAAACAAACAAACAAAAAACTTACATATCTCCAAGCAATAACTGCAACTCTCGTGCTTTTTCTTTTAATTGAGTTTTAGATTCTATCAACTGTCTCAAATGTTCTACAGCTAGTGGCGATATATATATATATATATATAAAAGGATCAGATGACAATATACATAATTCATTTTGATATTTTTTTTTTTTTTTTTTTTTTTTTTTTTTTTTTTTACTTTTTTGTAAGATTAAAGCTTCACTTTTATGTCCACTACTTAACGTGGGTACAACATCCACTAATTTATCAAATCCGATTCGAATATTCGCTCTTCTTTTTTGTTCTGAAGCAATATGATTTGCTTTCTTTTGACTGTCAGAAAGTAATTCATGTGGTAGTTTCTTGTTGGATTTTTTTGGTTTTTTGATTTCTTCACTTGAGGAAGTTGTGGTACTAGAAGACAAAGTAGGAGAATAAGGTGACATGCGTTTTGATTGGTATTTTTTCTTATTAATTTTAGTAGTAGTAGTAGTAGAGGACGAAAAACTTGAGTTGATTTGAATACTATTGTTGTTATAAAATGTTATTTTTGTTGGTGCGGTATCCATAGTACCTAACTGTGGGTAAGGTGAAGATAAAATAATTGGCGTAGGTTGTTGATTATTATCAACAGTGGGTACTATATATATAATATGCCAAATAAGGGGTTATTATAGATTTAAAATGTGAGTTCTATCATAATTTTTTTTACCATTGACATTTGATTCTGATTCTAAACCATCTAAAAATCTATGTAGAGAGCTTTGTTCTACGTCTGAAAATAAAGAAGTATCTTCTATTAAAGAATAAGTCTTTTTATGTAGGAAATGCAATATACATGTAATACATATAAATCAATAATGATTGTAACTTACTAGAAGATTCCATTTTTTTTCTTACTTTTTTTTCTTCTAAAAATGAAAAGGAAAGAAAGAAGCAGTTTGAACACAAAACGTGGGGAAGGAAATAAAAGGACCATCATGCTTGTGAATCAACAAACATGAAAATCGTACAGCAGGTCACACAACGTCCTTTAATTTGTGGTTACACTTTTTTTTTAAACCAACCACAGGGAGAAACGATCTAATCTTTTTATTTATCAAACATAAAAAATATGTGTGTGTACAAACAGATCTACAGAAAAGAGACATTATTATTAAACGAATATCTTTATATGTTCCAGGAACAACAGCAAAAAAAAAAAAAAAAAAAAAAAAAAAAAAAAAAAGAAAGAAAAAAAAGTCAAATGAACGTGGGTGGTACACGGAGATGCAGATAAAAGAAAGAAAAAAACCTTTCTTACATAAAAGTTTAAAATTACATTAAATACATGCCAAAATAATAAATAATAATAATAAAACGGCCTTTATAAGAAGCCTGTTCTTTTTCCAATAGCCACCATAGCTACTACATACAAAACCATGCCCATCACAATCCAAAAGAACCAAACGAGATCATTTTGGTCTTGACCCGGTACATGGACGTTCATACCAAATAAACTACCGACCAAGTTCTATATAAACTGTTAGTAAAAAAATAAAATAAAGGAAGTGGGTATAAGAGCACATAAAAAAAAAAAAGACTTACCAAAGGAACGACAATTGTAGCAAAAAATGTTAATCTATTGATAACACCATTTGTGGTATTACCCGCTTGAGATAATTCAATTGAAATTTGACCCAAATAATTTCTATGAGCACGACCAAGAATAAGATCATAATGACTTACATTTTGTAACATGGTAAGAATATGATCTAAAAAATTAAGTTAGTCATAAGCTTTTTTATTTGTTATTATTGTTTCTTTTTTACCTTGAATATCACCAAGATAAAGGGTAACTTCATGATGAACTTTTACTTCATCTTGTTCTGGATATATATCATTAAGTGAACCATTCCCATTTGTTGTTGAATGAGATTCTCGTAAGAGCATATTATTATATTGTGTTTCTTTTGCTTTATCTTCGTATCGTTTAATTAAACTTTTTACAACATCTGCTTTAGGACCTAATAATCTTAATAATTGCATCACAGTCTTTCTACAACTACCGATTCTTCTCAACATATCATTTTGTTCTGATCCATTTAATACGAGTACAAGATCATCAATTGAATCAACTTCTAGTTCTGTATGTTGAATAAGAGGTGCAAAACTATCTGTGATATTATCAATTAGAGCATAATTTATCCATTCGGGTGTTACTCTAATGAAATCTTTCAATTGATGAATACGACGGCGTACATTATGAGGATGAGGTAAATCTTGAAATCGGAACTATATGTAAAAAAGATTTAAATAAACGGATTTTTATTTTTATTTCTATATTTTTACTTACTGTCAAAACACCATCCTTGAATACAACAATATAAAAACTAACTGCATCAAGGTACTCTTGACTATGATAATCATGATTAAAACTACGGAAACTAATAAACATGTAATTTTGAAAGATTTCACATTTTTCTCGTGATTCTTGTGCTTGAATATCTTCAGTTGTTAAAGGATGAATACGAAAGATCTAATTTTATGAATTAGTATATTTAGATGATGAAAGTGTTATTATTATGAATTGACTTTACTTTACTAATAGCACGCATTTCATCATTTGTAGGTGCAAGAATATCTATCCACCAACTTGAAGTTTCTATCAACAAATCAGCTACAGTTTTATCCACTTGATCTTTTTCTGGTGAATTCATCTCTAATAGTTCTTTAAACGAACGAGTCTTCAATGATCCAAGATCTGCTGAATAAAAAGTGTACCTGTCTATATTCTTATTCAATTCACCTGGGTCCTATATATATATAATTTAATAACCATATTTTCGGCTCTAAAAGAAAACAGAACACTCACTTTTACAATTTCACCGTATCGACTGTATCTTCTAGGAATAGAAGGTTTTTCACTATTTTCAAGTAGATCGTTTAATCTTGCTGTCATCTGATGTTCAGATCCAGTATCAGGATCTACAACTTCATCGTCTTTTTTAGTATAGGCATTTAAAACATCCACTTCAATAGTCGGATGTTGGTCAAGTAATTGTGGTTCATAAGGATAACAAACGTCTACTTCTGTTGATTCTTCTCTTTGTTGTTTATTATCCATTGAATTGAACCGAGAAAGTGTTGGTTCAGGTTCCATATTCAAAACATAGTCGTTCGTTATTGTACGAGCCATAAAAGGCCTTGCATCGTAGATTTCGTCCTCCATCCTTTAAAAAGTGTAAGTGTATATATTAAAAGAAGAGAAGGTTTATAAAATGAATGGGTATATTGCTATTGAAAGAAAGAAACGCTTTTAATAAAACTTTTTTTTTTTTAAAAAAAAAAAAACGATAGGATACGGAGCTTTAAACAAGAAAAAAGACCTTTCATTTAAACCGGTTTGCCGGTACATTTGAATTAAGAGATCAATTATAACCGTCTTTTAATACAAATATCAACAAACAATTCCATTCATGTTGAATCATAAAATTTTGCATATGTGCAGATACAATTAAAAAAAAAAAGGTTTTGACTATTGCAAAACGAACTGACCTAAAAATGATATTTATTTTTTGACTTCACTAAAAGTTGCTTCTGATTAAATGCTCGCATAACTATTAAAGCAGATTTTGTAAAAGAAAAGATGTAACTACTGAGTATTTATTAATGACATTAATAGACACCTATCCATCACAATATCATAACAAATTTTTAGCATGCTCTTGCTCACCTTAGACTAATCACCTTGACCAACACATGGCAAGATTAGCAAAAAGCGAGACCAGTTGCACAAATCCTTTTCTTGTTGTCTTCCACCATAATTCCTTTGGCACAAATTATTTTAAATTTCATTTCTGCACGATACTTGTAGTTTTTTTTTTTTTTTTTTTTTTTTTTTTTTTTTTTTTTTTTTTGTGGGACTAAATAGGTTGGAAACTTTCTGTTAGCTATCGTTTTATCGAAAACAACCGTACAACGAGTGACAGATATCACTGATATATTTACTTTTATTCCCAATGTCAAAACATGTACAGTTGAAGTGGTTACCGCATATCACAGATGGTGAATGAGCAGAGAACTTTGCAGTGATTCAGTAATAACCCCCTCCCCCCCCCCCTACACACACAGTATTTGCGCTACTCTTGCAGTCTTATAAGGCAGATAGTAACGATCTATAAGCTAACTGATTTTCAGTAAGGACAAAGCAGAGGTTCTCTACTCCCAAGAGCCAGTGGTTTGCTTGAAAGGTTTCTACATTGCTTTTCGTATACTTGTGAGAAAGAAATGTGTTCTAGTGTGTGAAAAAAAAAGGTAAATTCTTGGGGCGCCACAATCGGCACCACAAAAAAAAAAAAAAAAAAAAAAATGCAGGCTTTTGGCCTTTGGACCTCCTAACTGTGGTGCCTTTCGAGCTTTATGCACTGACAAAAGGCTTCATAACAAATGTTAAGATAAATAATAATGATAAAAAAGTCTAGCTGTAAAAAAAATTTGTTGGGGGCAATCTTGAGGGAAACTTATTGGATGGTACATACAGACATGACACTTTACAAAAGAATGGGTTTATTTAGGTGTATCACAACATGTCAAAGGAAATTAAGTTTAATCTGGACTTTTTGTTTATTACTTTTTTTTTATTACAATAACTATTTTAAAAAAAATTACTGGTGCTTTAGCCTTTACAACCCGGAGAGAAAAAGTTTCCAAATTCAAAGTTTCCAAATTCAAAGTTTTCAAATTCAAAGTTTCCAAATTCAAAGTTTCCAAATTCAGTTTTCCAAGACAAACCACGAGGAGGTCCACTAGCTGAAGTCCCAAGAACAAGAATGCAACGGATAAGTACAACAACACAACAATCAATGATAATATTTTTCTTAGAGATGACTACCAAGATAAAAACCATCAATCCAACTCTCCCTACGATATCCGTATGGTTTTACGTGCCATTACACCCAGGATTGAATTGCACGAACCGCTCGTAAACGAGGACGGAAGAGAAGGAGACAGGACTCATCAAGATAGAGCATACTCGCCAGAAAATAGAATTCACAAAACTTGCTCATTGCTTTTACAAACCCATTGCATTTGCTGACACCATCCCACAAAAGAACGACTCGGGCTGCTAAAAGCTCGCTCATCAGAAGGCTGACGTGTATCTCCAGCTCCTCCTTCGATATCCGTATGGTTTTATGTGCCATTACACCCAGAATTAAACTGCACGAACCGCTCGTAAACGAGAACGGAGAAGAAGGAGATACACAGCTTCGTCAAAACTCACTTTAACAACCGTTTTGTCCTTTTGCTTTCAAGTGCCAGCAGACTACGAATAGCAATTTTTCTAAAATGACTATTAGAAATTGTTAGAAACTATTTGGAAGCATAATAAATATATAAAAAAAAATAACTTACCATCATAACAACAGCAACTAAAGCAACACCAGTATTAGTCAGAGCAACATCTGTCATAGCAACACCTGTCATAGCAACACCTGTCATAGCAACACTACCAGCCATAACAATAACCGGCAACACTAATAAGCAAACACCCGGTGATGACAGCAAAAAATCGACACTATGGTACCATATTAACTGTATCACAAATAGAACAATAGATACCCGACAAAAGAAACCCAGAAGCAACTGGTATTCAAATCTTTAAATCTTTATGCATCAATACACTTAACCTCCCAGAAGTAAACTTCTAGGACCAGGAACTATCCCATGGTAAGTTAATTACAGATGCAGAATAAAGAAATGTCGAGATCTATACTAATCCGCAAGTAGAGAACTAATGCATTACACTTCGAGAAGTGCTGATTGCGGCATGTCAAAACATTGTAAATGTTCCACGGTAAGAAAATCGCTACATTCGCATCACAATCAAACAATAGAACACCATACTTTGCAAAAGAAAAGATAATGATGGGTATAAAAGGAGGAACAACAGGGTTATTTTGTATACTTTTTTTTTATTCGTAATCTTGATGGCGTTTCCAAAAAAAAAAAAAAAAAAAAAAATATGATAAAAAAAAAGTGTGTCACAAAAAAAACACAGAGACTGAAGCGCCGTAGAAACAGAATTTATTATTATCTCACCTTAACATAAACGTAAAGGCTTTATTATTTTCAAACTAATGTTGTGGTTACAGTCTTTGGTTACATTGAAAGTTTAATTGAGCTCCATGAGTGAATTTAAAAGTAGGTAAAAGAAAAGAATACATACGAAAGAGCAACAGTGGAAATATTATTACTCTGTATTATGTATAAAAAGAGGATGCCTTTCAATTAACGAGTGTGTAGACGCAACTACAACATTACTTTTGATTTGTGGTCTTATATAAACATATTATCAACAAGCATTACCCCTCTTTTATATATATATATATATATATATACATATAGACAAAGACAGAAAATTAAAGAACATCATGTACATATTATTTGTCACCTTTTTTTTCATATACCTTAGTATAAAGTGAAATGAGTTGAATGTGCTTCTACAGTTAGTGTTAGTTACTATTCGATAAGTTGGGTTCTTTGTTGACTGAATGTTTGACAATTGGTTCAAGTCAAATAAATAACTACCATTAAAGCTTTCATTATCCTGTGTTATAAAGGAAGCTATTTTCATGTTGCCAATCTTGTCTGTACCAGGTACCGCTGTTTTATCACCGCTCCTGGTACCAAGTCAGTTTGTTTAAGACTATCATCATATATATATATATATATATAAACGATTTGATTTTTAACATATAGACGGATATTTTTAAAAATTAAAAGGCCTGATCGTCTTTTTTTTTTTTTTTTTTTTTGCTGTTGGTACTTCTGTCTACTTTTATTTCGATTTCCTTAACACCTTTGAAATGATTAATGAAGACCTCCAATCTAATACTTTCCAAATCCAAGATTTGACTGAACATTTGGAAGAAATGCGTTGAAAGTTACAAGTACAGCAGCAATTCACTCCCTCACACGTTTCAGCTGGTACCAACATAGATTTGGATTATGACCCCCAAGACCAATTGCTTCTGATATCATTTCTGCTGAGCGACTGCAACAGGCTGTATATGGTATAGGTGAGGACTTTTTTCGATCATCACTGGACAAACTTGATCTACACAAACGTGCACCTTCGCCTCAACTTTTGCTGTGAGTCATAAAAGAGAACACATATAAAGCCATTCAAGCAGCTGGTCGTAGATCACATCTCCAACAAAACAATCGTTATATTAATAATAATCAGCAACTAAGCCAAAAGGTTAAAAGACTTGATTCTCCTAATATTGGGCAAACTTCATCAAATGTTTTACAGTCGAATAATCTATCAAACTTTTGAAACAATCCATATCCAACTTCTAATAGTTATTTTCACTAACTTCACAACATCATTCTCTAACATCACAATTAATGGTCTAACTTCACACCATTATTCTCTAAGAGCACATTCACTTTCTCTAAGAACACGTTTATTTTCTCTAAGAACACATTTATTTTCTCGAAGAACACATTTATTTTCTCTAAGAGCACATTTATTTTCTCTAAGAGCACATTTATTTTTTCTAACTCCACAATTTTTTCTCTAACTTCGCATCTTTATTTTCTTGTGGATAATCAGTAATTAATGAAAAAAAGACTTAGAGTTGATTTATTAAGTAAAAATAAAACTGAAAAAACTCCTCTAAATTAAATAATAACTATCTTTTTATATCTTGAATATCCTGATGAATCGTGTTTGAATCTGGATCATCTTTTTGATGGGTTTAAATGAATCCACGTCCAACTCTTTTGCTTCTTTTAAATAAGTACGTTCTACTATTTCCAATTGACCATATTTAATTGTAAATAGTATCTACCATATTGTATAACAACTTATGTAGTTCCTGACTAAGGAGCTCCTTTTAATTATTTACATGTTACATGGTCAGTATTGGTCTGGATTCCGTTGTTGCTAATTTCATTGGTAAATGCGCATATTTTTAAATTGAGAATAGGAAGGTTTGTTGATGGAAGCTTGAAACCTGAGAAAGAAGAATCACTGAGGATCTTTCGAAGCAAAGGTTCAAAAGCTAAATAAAATAAAATAGTAGAGATATAATCACCTTGCCTTAGACCGCCGCCTTGAGGGACAGGATGAGTTAAAAAAAAACCATTGATATTTAGCTGAATATGAGTACTAAAAAACAAACTACACAAACTATCAACTAAAATCAATGGAAAACCAAATTTGAGTAAAGCCTGTCTGAAACAACCCGGGTGGATACGATCTTGATTAAAAAAGTAAGCCGAGACAATCAGATCGAGTTTGCTTTGCATAATCCATGAAATGCTTCATGAGAAGACCATTGTCAGCAATAAATCTATCCCTTAGAAAACCAGTTTGAAACGAATTGATAAAGCGGTTAATCTGTATAATAACACGAGAATTCAGAAGTTTGGTGAAAACCTTAGCATCAATGTTGATTAACGAAATGGGACGCCTATTCTACTATATTTTATAAATATTATTCACTATATTTTTATAAATATCATTCACTATATTTTTATAAATATCATTCACTATATTTTTATAAATATCATTCACTAGATATTTAAAAATATCTTTCACTATCTACTGTGAACAATTAGTAATTAATGAGAAAAGACTCAGGGTTGGTTTATTAAATAAGATAAAACTGAAAGAGCTCTAAAGTAAAATATCAACCATATTTGTATATTCTTGAATATTCTGATAAGTTTTGTTTGATAACAACGATAATCTTTTTGATGGGTTTAAATGAATTCATAGCCAACTCTTTTGCTTTTGAATAAATACATTTTACTTTATTTTATTGCTTGATCTTGGTTTTTTACCAGTGACCATATTTGAGGTCAATTTGTAATGCGTTTGGATATAAAATATTTCTTTTGGTTGACGATATTGATAATAATAATTTACAATGTTAAACATTAATACTATTATGAAGATGTGGCAGGCTTTTATTATGGTAAAAAATAAATAATAAATTGATATTGTTGTTTCAATATTGTTAGTTATGTCCGTCGCGGATACTGATAATTCGGGGAGTTGAGATATCACACATACTTTAAATAAAATAATAGATTTAGTGAATGATATTTAAAAATTTATAGTGAATAATATTCAAAAAATCATAATGGATGACATTTAGAAAAATCTAGTGAATGATATATAAAAAATTATACATAATGAATGATATCTTTTAGTTTATATGATACAAATTACACTTGGTTTATTATTGATTTGTTCCAAACAGATCTACAGTGCGATAGCCCCATTGATGTTTTAGTTGACAAAACTACATAAATTTTGTTTTATATATTCTTTATTAATTGGTGTTCTAACTGTTGAAGAGATCGTGAATCTGCTAAATTAAATATGGCAGGAGACAATAGTAGTTGAATTGCTGCGATAAATTTGTAATGATTTACCTTGATGTCGTTGATTTCGTATAATATAATAAATAAATAAATAGCTCGAGATAGTCTATATTGTGTTGCAACTGGTTTTCTTAATTTTAAGTGTCAAAATAGTTTTTATTTTCCATCAACTATACCTGAATCTTCCATAAATGATCCCGTATACAGTTTGTGATGATGCTTTTTGGGGATAAAAGAATGATCACTCCATTCTTTTAAATGTTGAATCCATCGTTGTATAATTTAGTTAACGGATGAATGTTGATGATACCGTAGCTAATTTTTGGTTGAATTGACTATCGAGTATTTAGCCTTGCCGGAAATACTACCAAAAAAGGTATTAATGCTTTTCCAATAAAAAATATCAACTGCGTTAGTTTTAGAGTAGTTTGATGTACTAATTTTGAGTTATACAACGTATGTCTCATATTTTGTTGGTATGTACTGTGAGGGTCATATTTCTTTGTTGATGAGAAAACCAAGACGTTGAATTGTCGTTGAAGGAGTTACTTGGGTTTCTTTTGGTTGACCACGAAGTCTAGTTAAACCTGATAGTTTTTGTTCAATTTCATTGTAATGGATCTTGTAAATATTACAGTAAGCAATGTCGAATGAAAACCTGAATGATAGTGTTGATAATCTGTATGAATCCTCTCTGTGATTTCTGCTTCGATAATAACTAATATGTTGTGTTTGAGAAAGTTGATGGAAGCGATGATGTTGATTTTGTATTTCGCCTATTGTTGAAATAAAAGGCAATATTTTAGAAAGTAAAGTGCCAAAAGCAAAAGAAAAGATGATCAGCCTTATAATTATTAAAGATATCCTTTTAATTATTATCATTTTTTTTCTTTGAATAATTAAACCAATAGAGACAAGATTGGTAACACGAAAATAGCTTCCTTTAGAACACAGGATAATGAAAGTTTTAATGGTAGTTATTTATTTGACTGAACCAATTATCAAACATTCAGCCAACAAAGAGCCCAACTTATCGAATAGTAAATAAAACTAACTGTAGAAGCACATTTAACTCATTTCGCTTTATACTAAGGTGTATATATGAAAAGAAAAAGAAAAGGTGGCAAGTAATATGTACATGATGTTCTTTATTTTTCTGTCTTTGTCTATATGTATATATATCTAAAAAAAAAAAAAAGAGGGTAATCCTACAAAGATACCTTGTCGATAATAGTTTATATAAGACCACAAATCAAAAGTAATGTTGTAGTTGCGTCTACACACTCGTTAATTGAAAGATATCCTCTTTTTATACATAATATAGAGTAATAATATTTCCACTGTTGCCTTCGTATGTATTCTTTCTTTACCTACTTTTAAATTCACTCATGGAGCTCAATTAAACTTTCAATGTAACCAAAGACTGTAACCACAACATTAGTTTGAAAATAATAAAGCCTTTACGTTTATGTTAAGGTGAGATAATAATAAATTCTGTTTCTACGGCGCTTCAGTCTCTGTGGTTTTTTTTTGTGACACACTTTTTTTTTATCATATTTTTTTTTTTTTGGAAACGTCCATCAAGATTACGAATAAAAAAAAAGTATACAAAATAACCCTGTTGTTCCTCCTTTTATACCCATCATTATCTTTTCTTTTGCAAAGTATGGTGTTCTATTGTTTGATTGTGATGCGAATGTAGCGGTTTTCTTACCGTGGAACATTTACAATGTTTTGACATGCCGCAATCAGCACTTCTCGAAGTGTAATGCATTAGTTCTCTACTTGCGATTAGTATAGATCTCGACATTTCTTTATTCTGCATCTGTAATTAACTTACCATGGGATAGTTCCTGGTCCTAGAAGTTTACTTCTGGGAGGTTAAGTGTATTGATGCATAAAGATTTAAAGATTTGAATACCAGTTGCTTCTGGGTTTCTTTTGTCGGGTATCTATTGTTCTATTTGTGATACAGTTAATATGGTACCATAGTGTCGATTTTTTGCTGTCATCACCGGGTGTTTGCTTATTAGTGTTGCCGGTTATTGTTATGGCTGGTAGTGTTGCTATGACAGGTGTTGCTATGACAGGTGTTGCTATGACAGATGTTGCTCTGACTAATACTGGTGTTGCTTTAGTTGC
Organism: Pilaira anomala; assembly: GCA_025716855.1. Lineage (NCBI taxonomy): Eukaryota > Fungi > Mucoromycota > Mucoromycetes > Mucorales > Mucoraceae > Pilaira > Pilaira anomala. The sequence continues at coordinate 61,458 of JAIXMQ010000033.1, forward strand.
TGTTGTTATGATGGTAAGTTATTTTTTTTTATATATTTATTATGCTTCCAAATAGTTTCTAACAATTTCTAATAGTCATTTTAGAAAAATTGCTATTCGTAGTCTGCTGGCACTTGAAAGCAAAAGGACAAAACGGTTGTTAAAGTGAGTTTTGACGAAGCTGTGTATCTCCTTCTTCTCCGTTCTCGTTTACGAGCGGTTCGTGCAGTTTAATTCTGGGTGTAATGGCACATAAAACCATACGGATATCGAAGGAGGAGCTGGAGATACACGTCAGCCTTCTGATGAGCGAGCTTTTAGCAGCCCGAGTCGTTCTTTTGTGGGATGGTGTCAGCAAATGCAATGGGTTTGTAAAAGCAATGAGCAAGTTTTGTGAATTCTATTTTCTGGCGAGTATGCTCTATCTTGATGAGTCCTGTCTCCTTCTCTTCCGTCCTCGTTTACGAGCGGTTCGTGCAATTCAATCCTGGGTGTAATGGCACGTAAAACCATACGGATATCGTAGGGAGAGTTGGATTGATGGTTTTTATCTTGGTAGTCATCTCTAAGAAAAATATTATCATTGATTGTTGTGTTGTTGTACTTATCCGTTGCATTCTTGTTCTTGGGACTTCAGCTAGTGGACCTCCTCGTGGTTTGTCTTGGAAAACTGAATTTGGAAACTTTGAATTTGGAAACTTTGAATTTGAAAACTTTGAATTTGGAAACTTTGAATTTGGAAACTTTGAATTTGGAAACTTTTTCTCTCCGGGTTGTAAAGGCTAAAGCACCAGTAATTTTTTTTAAAATAGTTATTGTAATAAAAAAAAAGTAATAAACAAAAAGTCCAGATTAAACTTAATTTCCTTTGACATGTTGTGATACACCTAAATAAACCCATTCTTTTGTAAAGTGTCATGTCTGTATGTACCACCCAATAAGCTCCCTCAAGTTTGTCCTCAAAATAACACCTTTTTTTTTTTTTTTTTTTTTTTTTTTTTTTTTTTTTTTTTTTTTTTTTTTTTTTTTTTTTTTTTTTTTACAGCCGAACTTTTTTGTTCTTTTAAATGTCTTTAATTTATCGCAAAAACCAATTAGTTTTTATTTGTAACTAAACTTGAGCTGATAGGGTAGATAAAACACAAGCATAATATTAGCTCTATGAAACCTTTAGTTAATGCATAAAGCTCAAAAAGCGCCACAGTTAGGAGGTCCAAAGGCCAAAAGCCTGCATATCACAAATCGCATTTTTTTTTTTTTTTTTTTTTTTTTTTTGTGGTGCCCCAGAAATTTACCGGAATGGAAAATTGATGCAAACTCATCAGAAGAAGAAAAATTCCATATACTCTTGGTAAATACGCAAATTCAACTTCAACCAGTCTCGAAAAATATAAAGAACTCCTATTTAGAAAATCAAGAGAACGATTAAGAACCAGAAGAGGACAACAAGGAACCAGAAGAGGACGACCGGGGAACCAGAGGAAGACGAGGAAGAATAAGAAGAGGACGCCGATGAACAAGTAATGAAGAATGAACAAGGGACCGATAAATAAGAGGAATGAGCAAGCGTTGAATTATCTATTCAACCAGTTACGTGAAGTGGCCAAAGACAGGATCCTTGAAGGTATTCATTATAAATAATACCCAAAGGGAAAGGACTAAACAATTTAACGAAATTACTATGCCAGACAAAAATGAACTGCGAAGACATGGAATTAATGAAGCTGTGTTTGTCACGCAACATTAATTTTATGAATTGTAATTACAGAGAGAAATATACAGCTGACTTCGATACGACAACGCATAAAGAGATTATGGACGAAATCGAAAAACGTAGAACACTACAATAATAAAGAGAGCAGTGCGCAAGAGTCGATATCAAAAGGTACGACAACTGCGTACTTGATCTTAATGTAGATCTAAAAGGGAGTTATTTGGTGATGGCTGAAGTCAAAAAAAAAAAAAAAAAAAAAAAAATACATGTCATTTTTAGGTCAACAATTTGATTTAACTTATTGTGACATTTTGAAAGTAGACATAAAGGGACAATTATTTTTGGCTTAGTGCCACTATTTTTTTTTTTTTTTTTTTGGAAAGTGACAAAATTTACCTGTGAATAAATAAACAATCCCTTTTTTTTTTTTTCCTGTTTCGGGTTATTTCTTTTGCTCTCTCTTTTTTTTTAAAAAAAATAAATAAATAAATGTCTTTTAACGATTTAGAACAAGGTTTTGGTGTTTCAACTTCGGCAAGAAATCGACCTCAACAAGGTAAAATAAAATAAAAAAGGAAGTTTCTTTTTTTTTTTAAAAAAAGATGCCAACAAATAAAGTTTTTGATAGATGGCAATGAAAACGATTACAAAAGCTTAACTATGAGAGTATCACAACAAGTCTTTCATATCAATGGGAATATCACGAGTATCGAAAGACTTGTTGGTTTTTTGGGAACTGCAAGAGATACACCTGATATTCGAAATAAATTGTAAATACACACAGGAAAAAAGATATACGCATATATATTCTGACTTTTTCTCTCGTAACTATAGACATGACGTAACTGAAGGTACAAGAGAATTGATCAAAGATACTACAGCAGATATTAAAGTTTTATCTCAAAATCAAACAACTGATCCTAAAAAATCTGTAAGTTATGATTATCTCTTTCTCTCTTTTTATGCGCCAAATGTTTAATATATTTATACAAAATAGCGTCAGAGAAAACTTGAACAACAAAAGTTATCCAAAGATTTCCAAAAGGTTCTAGCAGAGTTTCAAAAGATTCAAAGAATTTCTGTATCAAAGCAAAGAGAATATGTGGATAAAAAGAAGGCCACTACAGCTATGCTTCAATCTTCACAAGCGTAAGTTTAATTTTTTAGCAAAAATTAACTCTTTGCGATATTCTAATAAATATATATATATATATATATATAGTGATTTTAGTGAGGATTCAGGACAACAACAAGAACAACAGCAGTTAATGCAAGCAGATGATATACAACGACGTATTCAAATTGAAGCTTTGGATAATGAGATTGAATATAATGAAACTTTGATTTCTGAACGTGAAGGAGAAATTCAAGGGATTGAACAAGGTATCACTGAATTGAATGAAATTTTCCGGGATCTTGGTATGCTTGTCAATGAACAAGAAAGTGGTATTCGTAAGTAGTATATATTATATATATATATATATATTGTTTTTTTTTTCACTCATTTATTTTCCAAATTCAGAGAGTATTTACGGTAACGTTCTCAATATTTCACAAAATACAAAGCAAGCTGCAGACGAATTAACAACTGCTAATCGTCATCAAAAGAAAGCTAGAAAAAACATGTGTTGCTTGTTATTAATTATCACGATTGTTGGTTGTGTTCTTGCTTTAATTATTGTAGTTGCTAAATAATACCCCCCCCCCTCCCTCTTTATTAAAAGCAAATATCCTATAACACTGTTCATCATACAACAAAACATATTAAAATATTTATTTTAAAGAAAGACAATTGAATAGTTAGTAAAAATAATAGTTGTATTTAGTTAAGTTTTATATGTAAAAAAAGTTTATATGTAAAAAAATGGTAAAGGGAGAAAAAAAAAAAGAATCCTTTTTTTTTTTTTTTTTTTTTTTTTTTTGTGGGGGGAAGTGTGAGGGGGGGAATCTTTATGAATGAAAAAAAAAAAAAAAAAATATACATCTATTATAAGCGGCCTGCCTGTTAAAATGATTAAATATAAAAAGAGATTGATATGTAAGAAGAAGGGATTGGGTGTGGAAAAAAAGAAAGAAAGAAAAAAGAGGCAATAATTTTCATTTCGGATTTTGTTGTTGTTGTTGCTGTTGTAAATATTCTAATTAATACCGTCTGAAAGATTAAGTAATAATTGACCAAGACAACGTTTGGTAGCGATATCATCTTTCAATGCTTGATGAAAAGTAGCATCTCGAAGTGGCTCAGGAAGACATTGACGTAATGCTTCACGTGCTCTAGAAAGTAAAAAAAAAAAAAAAATCTGCTGAATACTCCCTCTCTTCCAAATACACTTCTTTTCTTTTTTTTTTTTTTCTTACCTTGGATTTTCTGACAATCTTAAATAACAACGAATAACATGTTTAAGAAGACGCATAGCTTGATTCTCAACTAATTGGTTCACCATATTATGTAAAACGGTAGCTACAGCATAAAAACGTTCATATGTTTGACAGATATAATACTAAAGAACAATGATAAGTACTTTATACATAAATTCTAATAAATTAAAAGAAAAAAAAAAACTTACTAAGCCTGTCTCATCTAAAAGAATCTTTTGAACGACAAAAATTGCAACTGTCTTTGACAATTCACTACCAGTTTCCATAATACGAAGACAGAGTGGAATAATTTCGGTAGATAAAAGGAAGCTAATCACTTCTGGGTTATCATTCTATTATATATAAAAATGTTTGTTTTAAAAAAAAAGTTATATAAAATGAAATTATTCTTTTCTCCTTACTTTAACCAAAGCGCCAATAACACCTAAACTTGTCAATCTTAAATATTCAAAAGGTCTAGTTTTACTTGTAGTATTCAAATAGGGGTAAAGGTAAAGAGGAATATGAGCTATATATATATATAAAAGAACATTTTTTTTTAGTGCTTTTTTTTTAAAAAAAATAAATATATATATATATTTACCTTGAAGGAATAAGCTTCGTGTTTCGTTATGATTAGCAACACATTGAAGAAGAGCAAGTGCGTTACAAACACGATTGGAAGCCCCACCACTTAAAGTAGGAGGTGTTAATAAAGGATATACAGTGACAATCTCTTGAAGTAATACAGGAATAACACCTATTTAGATTATACATGTGTTAACAACGTCACCTTTAGATATGTGTACCCAAAAAAAAAAAAAAAAAAAAGTGACTTACCATACGAATACCATAAAACCAAAGCTAAATCTTCATACTGTTCTCGTTTTTTACTTAAATCTAACAAAGCTTGTTCTCTCGTAGCAGGATTGAGCAATTCAACTACAAGGCCGTAAATCTTTTCTTCATCAAATTGTTGTAATTTTTGTGCATTTTGATGTTCATGAAGTTGTTGTTGTTGCTGCTGCTGTTGTTGTTGCTGTTGTTGTTGTTGCATGACGAAATTAGCAGACATGGGCATAGCTTGTGAACCTACTTGATTGTTCATCATTTGTGCGTAAACAAAAGGATCGGCATTATTTCCTCCAGCTGAACGATTCATAGCAGGAAAATGTTGAGACAACGCGTTCATATTGTTACCTGCTTGTTGTTGTTGTTGCTGTTGTTGCTGTTGTTGTTGTTGTTGCAAGGATGCCGAGAGTGGGTTAGCAGCCCCTGCTTGTAGGTATTGATGGAGATGTGAGTTTGGATGCATTTTTTTTTTTTTTTTTTGCTTATGTATGTAAGAGAAAGAGAGAGAGAGAGAAGGAGAAAAAAAAAGTAAAAAGAAAAAAAAAAGATTTATTATACTGATTTTTTAATAACCAATCATATGCTTTTGAACTCTGTGTGTGTTGCGTATTAAAGCCAAGGCATATCCCGTTTTGGAAGAAGGTAGGATTGACTTGTATGTACTTTGAATGAAATAAATAACTAAAGGATCTTTTGTCTGTATAAATATATAATATAAAGATGTCAAATGGTCGATAGATTGTCTTTAGTTATTCAAAGTTGCAATGTAATGACGATAGCAGCGAGTTATTACTGCTGCTCTTTAAAAAGGCTGGTAAATCGAATGGTTTTTTTTTTATCGAGAAAACAGCTTAATTTAAGCCAGAATTACGTTTAGTTTTTTTTTTTTTTTTTTTATTTATTTATTTAGGCGAAATAATAAAACTAATGCTCAGAAGCCTTTTACTTATGACAATCTAAACTATTATAAAAGATATAAACTGTTTACAATATAGTGATGACGGATTTTTTTTTTTAACTGTCGGAAGAAGACTACATAGTGGTTGAATTACTTTTTTTTTTCAGTTTGATAAATCAATAGACATCATGTTTTTAGCTGCATTAATGTCTCGCTGTTAAAGTGTAGTACAGGTATTACAAGACAACATAGTACACCATTGTTGCAGATTTTTAGTTATTGGAGGACAACTAAATCATAAATGCTCCATAAACGGGTGGGGGGAGGGGTTTATCAAACACCATCTGGAGAGTGTGCCTTGTATTTTAGGCTTTACTACAGATCTGACTGACAAAATTGTGAGATATATCAGAATAAAAAAAATATATATTCTATAAGTGCAAAAGCTCAATGCTAATAGAAATTATTAAAAAAAAGGGGGGGGGGGATACAGTACCCGCTCTATTTAAGGTCGTTAAAAATTTCAGACTTTTTTACAGCCTTAAATCGTGACATAGCCTTATTTTCGATTTTTAAATTAATGAAATTCATTAGCGTAGTTTCAAATAAATAAAGATTTAGCAGTCATAGAGACATATACTTTGACTAAAAAAAAATTTTGATTTAAGGATCTTTCTTTCATTTTACAATAAAAAATATTTCCACTGAAAAGAACAATTCTAGACTTCGTCTTACTCTTTCCCAACAAGTAGAACTTTGTGATCAATAAAAATCGCAACCCCAACATGACTCAAGCTGAACTTGGAATTTGGACTCAACAACAATTTGGACTCGAGAAAGCAATTCCAGCTGGAAGTATTTCAAATATGATGAAAAGATCTACTTCTATCAAGCAAGCTGCTATTGTTTTGGATAAAAATGTCCTTAGCACTAAGAAGAGTGTCAAGGAAACAAGATTCCCTGGCCTGGATCTTGAAGTCAAAAAATATATCGATGATTGTAACGAGAAAAAATGGCCAGTCAACCGAGAAAATGTAAGATCATTTGCAAACATCATGGCACGTAAGAAATACGGCATGTCAGCCCTTCCCGGACCTCAACAGATCAAGTTTTCGGAAGGGTGGATTACGAAGCTTTTCAATCGTATTGGTGTGAAGTCGAGATCGATGCACGGTGAAAGCGCTTCTGTGGACCTTGATAGCCAGAACATCATTGATCAGTTAAAGAAGTTTGAGACTTTACTTGAGCCATATGATCCTAAGGATATCATGAATTTCGATGAAACGGGTCTCTACTACCAACAGGGTCCTACCCGTACTATTTGTAGTAGTAGTAAGTCAATTAGCGACAGCAAACAGTCTCGGGAACGGCTCACAATTGGACTTCTTTGCAATTCGGATGGAACCTATAAAGGTCATCCTATTGTTGTTGGCAAAAGAAAGAATCCTACGGGCTATAACTTTGAACGTAGACTGTATTCAAAGCTGGCTATTGGTCAGACCCATTACATTGAATACCATGAAAGTCCAAGCGCATGGATGTCTTCAGATATTTTTTTGAAGTACATTCAGCGTTTGAACAGATCATTTGCCTATGATAATAGAAAAGTTGCTCTTCTTCTTGACAATGCTTCAGTTCATAAGCTTAGTAACATCGAGCTGATCTATCTTCCCGCCAATACGACAAGCAAGTTACAGCCACTTGATACAGGTAAAAAAAAAAAAAAAAAAAAAAAAAGAAACTACTAAGTCTTTATATTTTTTCTATTAAGGTATCATTGCAAACAGGCTTTGTTTTTCTGGTATCAGTACACTTTGAGTATTGGTAAATACATGGCTGAAAAAAGTGCTGAGGCCAAAAACGCAGCTACCACTACTATTATTGAAGAAGTGGCTCTTACGTCCGAAAAAGTGGCAAAAAAAAAGCTGTCACTATTTACAAGCTGGGTAAGGTGCAAGCCTTATGGTATTTGGCCGATGCTTGGAAAAGGGTGGAAGTATCCACCATGAAAAACTGTTGGGATCATACTAACATCTTGCAGTTTAAACATCGTAGTAGTGACTCAATTAACGAAACAGATATTACCGATAATGATTTTGTCTATCCTCCTAATGAAGCGTTACCTTTAGATGATGATATTGTCCGTAAAATTGATCAACAACTTATACCAGAATTACCTTTAAATGATGGTCAAGTAGTTGAATCTTATGAACTGGACTTGGAAGCTGAAGGTGGATCGGATTTGGTAGTTACTGAACTTTACGGGTGCTACAACGAAGCCAAGCGTAATAACTTGAAACGTGCTTTGGAGCTTATTCTTTTGAATACTACACCTGGGGTTGACAATGATATGAAGATCTTTTCATCTGCGCCTCAAAATAATTAAAATCAATCAAGGAAGAAGAAACTTCCGAAAAAAAACAACTCTTTTACACCACCCAATTCTTTATAAATAAACATAAATATAAATTCCAGAATTAAGGCAGCTCTACTTTGTATTTCACAAAAAAAAATACTGGGTTTTGAATAAATATTTGGACGTACTTTTTTTTCTGCTGGGACGGGTAAATTTTTTAGTGAGACGATTTTGAGATAAATAAAAAACTTGGCTGGTACGTTTTACTAGGAACAGACTATATCTTAATTAAAAATTTAGACATTACATAGTTTGCGTGCATTCAACTTTTGATTTTTGTGGGCGGAAACCCACCATAAACTAAAAGAGAAAAAGCTGACTGAACCCTGACAGATTTTTTTATACCTTTTATGACTGCCAGTAACATCATGGAGAGTAGTAACCTGTGATTGGCTGAAGCTAGTTGCAATTAAAAGGGTAAAAATAAGTGGAATCTTATGTGAAATAAAACACAGTGTCAATTGAGTGAAGATGGTTGAAATTATTATGTTATTATAACTCGAATTTTTGAAGATAAAGAAAGGTCATATTGTTAAATTTAACTTCTCTTAAATATTCTAGAGCGAGGAGTAGATAGTAACCAATCAGAAAAGTGACAATTATAGCTCAGCGATTGGTGACGACATGCCTAAAAGATTTTAGGAATTTTTTTCTTTTCCTTTTTCTTTTTCTTTTTCTTTACACAGGAATAAGCCTGTCCACAGTGCACTATCTTACGGGACGTGCCCGGGCGAGGCCTACACCTGTAGTGTGAGCTTGATAATGTAGTCTTGAAGTTATCTTGCAAAAGTGGGTTGGCAGGGGCTTTTCATCGGTTCATTGCTTCGGCAGGGATTAGCTGATTAGTCCAGTGCATGAGTTTAAGTGGTATACTACAGCTGCTTTTACAATACATGGAACGGTGAACACCACCCAACATCTTTTTGTTGGTTAGAGATCTGGGGGATTGCTTTTTGGAGTCAGATAAACTTCCACCTTCTCGCGGTTGACTCTGTTAATCAAAGTAATTAAGGATTGCTTTGAGAACTAAGAGAAGTTTTAAGGCCTATATTATTTTTTCTGCAAATAAAATATTGCGTTTAACCCCTCTTATTTTCTACATAACTCTTTTTTTATATGTACAATTATGAACCGTGCTATCATTTCCCACCACAAAAAAAAAAAAAAAAAAAAAAAAATACATTTAAACTTTATTTTTTTAAAAAATTACGTATCTTCGTTGAAGAGATTAATTGTTACTGGCTTGTATTCATTTTCGGCTCTTTTGGCTACAGCAATGTTATTTCTCTTAAGAGCTCCAGCAAGAGTATGTTCATATACGAACAGCATGTCTCTCTTTACCTCAGTCAAATTATATGTTCTATCGAGAAACTCATCCATGCTGCTCAAGTCCATTATATACCTCTTTATTAGTTTTTCAGAAGCTGTTGATGATTTATCTGGAATCTTTTGTAAATTCGACATTACTTCTTTGATTTCATTTTGATACAGAGTTTTTTTGACAAAAACTTTTAGCAGCAGAGAGGCTGCTTTTTGGGCGTTAGTTTTTGTCATAAAGGAAAGCGGATGATTTGGTACAAATCCTTTTTCTTCGTACTTTTTACTGATTAACATCCATTTATTTGCTGCATGTTGTTTGATGTACTGGTTCAGAAGTCTTTCGACTTTTGTAAGGGGCACTGAAGTTCTTGGGACAAACACGTATTTTGAAGATACAGTGTCGTACCTCTGTGCTAACGAAGAAGGTAAATTTTGGATCGAAGATCCAACAAATGCTAAAACCGTGTTTGAATCAATATTCCCAAAGAAGCCGGAGGTTGTAAGAAGCTCAACATTGTTGAATCGCGTCGTCAACTCAAAATAGTCACATCCAGCTCGTGTTTTCTTTCGAATAAAGGAGACAGCTTCTTGTTGATGGCCTACGAGTGAATTATCGGCACAATCGTCGACATTCTTATCATGAACAAAAACAGAAAAACTGGTTAAGAAAAACCAGTAATTCTCAAGAATCACCACTGCCTCCATAAATTTTGAGCAGAATGAAACGATACTTTCAGCTTGTTGTTCACTAGTTACCTTAACTTTTACATGACTGTTGTCATAAACTACGTACTCTTTTGTGTTGAACAAACGATTGACGTGACACGGAACAAGATGGCTTAACTGATTCTTCATGATAATAGTATTTTTTATGTCAGCGACGTATTTTGCTTTTTCAATGCTTTTAAAGAATTGTACTTTTCTTTCGACTTCTTCTGGCGTCTTCATTTCTTTTAGGCTGCTTGGCAAGTTAAGGTTTATTGTGATGCATTTGTTTTCTGAGTCTTCAACAACAAGCATAAATGCATCGTATGCTTTAAGTGGGACTAGAAACTTGCATTTCTTTTCAATTGTCATAAACATCTGGATAAATTTGAGTGAGAATTTCCCTCTCTCTTCGAAAGTGATAACTTGTAAATTGACTGCATAGGTTAAGACATGTCTAATGAGCTCTGGCTCATAAAATGTGTTTCTGAGTATGAGATGAGTCAATCGGTGAATTTCCAAAGAGTTAATTTTACGCATGAGAGTGAATGGTTTTGCACGAGGGAGTATTGCTATAACCCATAATTTTTTATTGCTTGTAGCGAATGTATGCTTATCCTTTTCGTTTAAAAAGTTGTCGATTATGTAAAGAATTAACTCTGCTGTCAGATTCATAGAGATAGTAATGAAAAAGCCTTTTATTTATGGTTATCATGATTCAAAAGTAATTTCAATATTATTGGCACAAGCTTATTTCCATACGTGTCACATACACCCCCTTTTTTGTATGAGCTTTTATGTCATATCAACCCATTAAAGATGTAACCCTTGAGTTAGTATTAATGTAAATGAAATATAGTATGTAAGAAATTACTCAAATCCTAGTTCGATAACATTTAGCTCATGTTACTAAGTCTTTAGAGCATTCTCAGAACACAAACAATGTACATATGTCTAAATTTAATTAGGATAGTCTGCAATCAAAATCGACGTTATCCGAAAACCAAATGAAAGAAAAGAAAAAAACAGTCTAAGCTGGGGATCTCAAATGGTTTTAAAAGTAGTCGTCGGCCTTAAATCGGAAACGGCCTTAAATCGAACGGCCTTAAATCGAACGGCCTTAAAAAGAGCGGGTACTGTACATAGAGAAAATTAAAAAAAAATAGAGTCTTCTAGAAAAAGGGAACAGAATACCAAACACGTCTCGCGGGTAGTTAAACCTTGATGATACTGAAGGTCATCTTATGCTCTAGCGCGCTTCAGTGCAGTCTTTTTTTTTTCCCCCAGGTTATTTTTTTTTTTTTTTTTTTTTTTTTTTTTTTTGGACTGATATTTATACTTTACAGAGTAAAGAGATACTTTTAGAAACTTGTTTCCAAATCAGACGATTAGATGTTGAGAGATTACATAATATCTTTTTTTATTTTTTTAAGTGTATCATTATCTTGAGGTTATGGAAATAAGAGAGAGAGAGAGAGAGATTTTTTATTTTTTTCATTGCCACTCCAAAAAAAAAAAAGCCTCCTGTTAAATGACAATTTTTTTTTATTAAAATTCGGGTGGTGTGTACCTGGTTTTTTTTTTTTTTTTTTTTTTCTTTCTCTCTTTTCATTATCTTTATTATTATTTTTTACAGGTCTAAAAAACTCTTTTTTCTTTTTATTTTTTGACCCTTAAAGTAATCATCCCCTACGTAATGTTGGGCTGGTAAAAGAAAAAAAAACAAAAGGAATTTAGATCAAGAAACATACACAACACAAAAAAGAAAGGAAAGATTAAAACATTATAATAACCACCCCACTCTCTCTCTCTCTCTCTCTCTTTCTCTTTCTCTTTCTCTTTCTCTTTCTCTCTCTCTCCCTACCTCCTCCTCTTCTTTTTTTCTCTGTAACAAAAAACTAAATAAATAAAAAGAAAATGGACAAGTCTAAAAGTGAAGAGTCACTCGATTCAGGTGTCTACAGTCCTTCTTCGACCGAAATAAATAACGAACAAAATACAACGAGTTCTCTTTCGTTAGTACGCCAATTGGCAGCTCAATTTCCTGAATATGAAAGACAACCACATATGGAACCTTTTGGCGGTGTCTGGATGAATCCAAATACAGAAGTAGATCATAGACAAGATACAGAAAGAGTGATTGAAGTTTCTAATAATGGTCGTTTTGCAAAATTAAATACTTTTTTGGGTAAAGGTGCCTTTAAAGTAGTTTATAAGGCAATTGATAGAGAAGAAGGATATGAAGTTGCATGGAATGTACTTCAGGTAAAAAAAAAAAAATGTATATGCTATTACAAAATTTAACACTTCCGACAGGTGTCGAGGCAAGAGGTAAAGGCCTTTGGTCACGAAATAGAAATATTAAAGTCAGTAAGACATCCTAATATTATTACATTTCATGAAGCCTGGTATAATGATACAGAATTTGTATTCATTACTGAATTAATGACATCAGGTACATTAAGAGAATATATTCGAAAGTTATCACCTTTACCAAATATGAAGATTGTAAAAAGATGGTGTAGACAAATTTTAAAAGGATTAGTTTATTTACATGGACATCAACCGACGATTATTCATCGAGATATTAAATGTGATAATATATTTATTAATGGTGCCCATGGAGAAATAAAGATTGGTGATATGGGTACAGCTGAAATGAAAGTAGATAAAAAGTATACTGTGATTGGTACACCTGAATTTATGGCACCTGAAATGTATGAAGAAAAAGGTTATAATGAAAAGGTCGATATTTATGCTTTTGGTATGTGTCTATTAGAAATGGTCACTGGTGAATACCCTTATAATGAATGTACAAATGCTGCTCAAGTATTTAAAAAGGTCACTCAAACAATTAGACCTGAATGTTTATCAAGAGTAAAAGATGAGGAAGTGTTGAATTTAATTAATAATTGCTTAGCAACTGAACATGATCGTATGTCGGCTTTGGAAATACTAGAACATTCATTTTTAGCCGTTGAACCTGAAGTCGTCTTATTAGCTACGGATCCAACCATGAAGCAATTGACTTTGCAAGTCGTTTTCAAAGGCATGGATAAATTATCCGTTAAATTCGAATTTAATGCGGATACCGATACGGCTGAAGATGTTGTTGCTGAAATGATTGAAGAACAAGTATTACCTGAAAGATATCAACAATTAATTACAGGTGATATCAATCGATTATTACGTGATCTGAATAAACAACAAAATTCAGCCGCTGAAAAAATTGAAGATGATCGAATGGTCTGGAGAAGAGAGAATGATATTCGTTCCGAATTAGAACGTGCCAAAAAGGAATTAGTGGCTGCAAGAGATAAAATATTAGATGTAGAAAAAATGTGTGAATCTTTTGAACAAAGAACTCAATTAGCTGAAGAAAGATATAAAGATACCATGACCGCATTAGAACAAGCAAGATTGGCCTTAGATGCTGAATACGAAAATGATATACCTCATAATAATACTGAAGATCATGTATCTATGGATTCATCAGGTAACATACATGCATATATATCTTTTTTTTTCTTTGTTATTAAATTATCATAATAGAATATCCAAATGATACAAGTATAGAAACATTCGTATTAGAAACTGCTGCTGCTTCCAACCGTAACAAAGATAAAGCGCTAGAATGGGTTCATAAATTACAAAATCAAGATATCATGACCGTAGGTGATTTGCGTGATTTACATGATGAAGATTGGGCTGGTATTGGTCTAACCGTATTTGCTTTACGTGCTTTAAAAAACATGTTGGTTGGTAAAAAGCAAACGTTTCAAAGGTCAAGAGCTACTTCAAGTGGTACAAATACACCTATTGATGAACAAGAACAATTCCTGTAACTTTATACCTCTTTAAATAAAATAAAATCCCCCCCCCCTTTTCCCTTTAGTGGCTTATGTGACAGGTTTTACTATCTTTGATTTTTTGTTTTTCAATTTCTTTTTTTTTTTCTTTCTGCTTTAATTCGCTTTACTTACTTATTTCCAACCTCCCCCTTTTTTTTTCTGACCGTTCTTCATATATAAAAAAAGACAATGGCAAAGAATAAGAAAGTTGTACAAAAAGAGTCTACTAAAGAAGAACCTGTCAAAAATGAAGAGAAATATTTGCGTGTACAAGGCGATGCTTCAACTAAAGTAATAACAAGCCCTTTTTTTTTGACAGCTGATAAGTTTATTAACTTACTTTTTTTTTTGTGAACCGTAGAAAGTAACCGACAGAAAGTTGAAAGCAAAGTTAACTCATCAAGAAAAACAAACTCGCGATGCTGCTCGTGCTGCTGCTAGAGCCGAGTTATTGTTACAAGAAGAAGAAGGCTTTCTTGAAGCAGAAGGTTTAGAAAAGACCTTTAAATTTAGACAAGATCAAATCTTTTCCAGTCTCGACGTCAATTCAGCAAGCAAGGTAAAAAAAAAAAAAAAAAAATAAGGAATGTACACGCTGGAGATATATTTATATTTATTTATCTTAGATCTTCTCTCTCGATTTACCTGAATATGGTCCTTATGCTATTGACTACACTAGAAACGGTCGTCATTTGTTAATTGGTGGTCATAAAGGACATATTGCAGCTTTCGATTGGCAAACAGGTGGCCTTCATTTTGAAACACATGTTAGAGAAACAGTGCGTGATGTTACGTAAGTAATGATACAAGAAACCTTTTAACACACACACACACACAACTAAACACTCCCTTTCCCTTTCTAGATGGCTTCATAATGAAACTTTGTTAGCAGTAGCACAAAAGAAATATGTTTATATTTATGATAAATCCGGCCTCGAAATTCATCGTCTTATGAACCATACCTATGTAGATCGACTTGAATTTTTACCTTATCATTATTTACTTGCAACCATTGGTAGTAACGGATACTTGAAATATCAAGATACATCTACTGGAGAGTTAGTAGCTGAAAAACGTACAAAGTTAGGACCTTGTAACACCATGACACAAAATAGACATAATGCAGTCATTCATTTAGGCCATCAAAATGGTTTAGTGACGCTTTGGTCACCTTCTATGCCTGCACCACTTGTTAAAATGCAATGTCATCGTGGACCTGTGAGATCAATGGCAGTTGATAAATCTGGGCATTATATGGCTACATCAGGTGCTGATGGACAATTAAAGATTTGGGATATTCGTACTTATGGATGTTTACAAGAATATTATACACCACGTACAGCTACTAGTTTAGATATTTCAGATACAGGATTATTAAGTGTTGGTATAAATTCAACTGTACAAGTATGGAAAGATGTATTCAAGACCAGACAACAATCACCTTATATGACACATCTTGAAAGTGGATCCATGATTTCAGAAACCAGATTTGTACCCTTTGAAGATGTGTTGGGTGTAGGACATCAAAAGGGATTCTCTAGTTTAGTTATTCCTGGTGCTGGTGAAGCTAACTTTGATACACTTGAAGCTAATCCTTTCCAAACAAAGAGACAAAGACAAGAAACTGAAGTACATACATTACTGGATAAACTTCAACCTGATATGATCGTATTAGATCCTACACAGATTGGTAAGATCAATAAAATGACAAAGGCTGAAATTATGAAGAAACGTGAAGAAGATCGTTTAGAAAAGTTGCCTGATTCACCAGAAAAGGATAAGAAGAGAATGAGAGGTAGAAATTCTGCATTAAAGAGACATAAGCGTAAGAAGAATAAGAATGTAGTAGATCATAAAGTGGTAAGTAATATAAATATGAATTTATGCGTATATATATGTATGAATCATTTGCTAAATCATTATATTTAGCTTGATATGGAAGAAAAGATTGCAGCAGAAAAGGCAAATGTAGAAAAAGAAAAGAATAAGGATAGACCATTTACAACACTCGACATTTTTGAATAAATAATAATAATAATAATAAAGAAGAAAGAAAGAAAAAAAGCAAAAAAATATGTTATAATATAATACAGCAATGTAATCCTTCCTGTCCTCCTTCACTTGAAGAATTTCCACCTTGTTTTTCTTGATTTAATCGTCTTATTTCACGTACAATACCAAAAAATGTATCTTCAATTCTAATTCTTTGCTTTGCTGATGTTTCTAAGAATTGACACCCATAATGCTTGGCTAATGATTTTCCATCTAATATGTATATATATATATATTCTTTTTAAGCTTACGTGTTCTCCTTAAATGTATACATATTTGTTTTTTTTTTACCGTTAGTTGAAACTTGTCTATCATGTTCTATATCACATTTATTTCCTATTAGAATGACTGGGAATGAATCAAAGTCTTTCACTCTAGCAATTTGATCATATAGCTTTCGAACTTCATCAAATGACTGCATAGATGTAATCGAATAAACCAGTATAAACCCTTCTCCATTTCGCATATATTGTTCCCTCATTGCACTTTTATATATATATATATCAAAAATGAAATATTTATTATTATAACTATATCATTTTTTTTTAAAAAAAAAGCTCTATGTATGTACCTGTATTCTTCTTGTCCTGCTGTATCCAGAATATCTAATAATGCACATTCACCGTCTACAACACATTGTTTTTTATACGAATCTTTTTATTATTATATCACGTCAGTAATAGTATATATAATATTATATATATAAAAAGAGAGAAAGAGAGAGAGAGAGAGAAACACGTATCTACCTTCAACAGTAGGGTCATATTCGTCAGTAAACTGAGACTTAATGTACTGAATGGTCATTGCGGATTTACCAACACCTGTATTAAAAAAAAAAAAAATTATTTCTTATTTTGTATTGTTCGTTTTTATTTTTATAATTTTTACCTCCCTCACCTACCATAACAATTTTATATCTAATTTTCGTACATGTATACATAAAAGTGTCAAAATTAATCATTTTAAAATACAAAAAAATTACCCTATCTTTCTTACTCTCTTAAAATGGATGAAGCAGCTATTTTGGACATATGTAAAATAAAAAAAAAAAAAAAAAGGATGAAAAAAAAAAAGAAACTTAACCTAAAATTACGTTTGAAGGAGTTTTATGTAATTTTTTTAAAGGAGTAGTAGAAAGCATTAATAAAAAATAAAGGGAGAAAGCTAAAAAAGAAAAAGAGTTATAGCATAATTCCTTCAACTGTAAACAAAACAAACAGAGAGATCAAACTTTTTTTTTAACCCGCCACAAAAGACTAAATAGCATCAAACATAATATGAGAATGGATACAATATGAATTATATTAATAATGATGAAAAAAGAAGAGAAAGAAAAAAAAAGGTATAAATGATGGATAAGTATATATATGTATATATATAACGAATGGAATTAATAATACCATTCGTTATTATTATTGATGTTTGAAGCAAAAGAAGAAGCAGTAGCAGCAGTAGTACTTGTAGTAGCAGTAGTAGACTGATCAATGGATACTCTTGGACTTACAAAATTAAATGCATTCATATCAAAGTTATTAGAAATAAAGCCTAAAAGAAGGTCTGTGCTGGCGGGACTGGAATTACCAGAAACAAATGTCGATGTCTCTCCACCTGAAAATAAATTTAATGCGCTATTTGACATCATAAGTTCCATTTCCTCGTTCTGTGATCTGTCAGGAAATACTCCCCCAGGCACTTCGAATTCTGTAAAAGAAAACGACTCAGTTGGTAGTTGCGATTCAATTTGCTGTTGCTCAAATTGTCGTAATCCAGAATGATACTGATACTGCTGCAGCAGTAACTGCTGTTGCATTTGTTGTAGTTGTTGTTGCTGTAGTCGTAGTTGCTCTTGTTGTAGTTGCTCTTGTTGTCGTTGCTCTTGTTGCTGTTGCTCTTGTTGCTGTTGCTCTTGTTGTCGTTGCTGATGTTCTTGTTGTTGTAGCTGCTGCTGCTGTAATATTTGCTGTTGCTGCTGTTGCTGTAACTGTTGTTGTTTCTGCTGCTGGTGTTCTTGTTGTTGTTGCTCTTGTTGCTGCTGTTGTTTCTGTTGTATTTGTTGTTGTTGTAGTTGTAGTTGTTGTGCCTGTTGCTGCTGTTGTTTTTGTAGCGATGATGCTGACCGTGTTGGTTGCTGCTCTGATGAGGATGGTAGAGGAACTTCTTTATCTTTTATAGTTGGTCTTTTGAAATCTTTAAGATTAATGACAAATTGACCTTTTTCGCCTCCAGTATTCTTTTTTGGCTTTTTAATGGGTTTTGTTTTCTGTGATACAGTTGCATTTGGGTATGAGTAAGGTTTGAACTTTTTTGGAAAAGAGCCAGTTGGTTCTGTAGGTACAGGCGATTCGGTTCTCTTTCGTAAAGATACAAAACTAGGTGTATCAGGAGCTGATATCATAAAGTCAGGTTGCACAATTTTAGAACGTTCCTCGTCTTCTTGTTCTTTCGCCAAAATAAATCGGTTCTCATATTGGTTTTCTAGATCAGCCAAGGCGTTATACAATAGCGAGTGCTTATTACGATATTGAGGTAGTTTCTTGAGGGTAACCGAACTTCTTTCATAGTTTTGATCTGGTTCAAGTTTATCATTATTAGAATTGCTTGTGGCATTCATGATATGAACTCGCATAGCCATAACAAGTGCATAAGCAATCATTGGAGACTTTGAATGGTACAATAAATCATTCGTATCAAGCTGAGAAGCTATATCAGTAATAATAATTGCTGCATAGCTACAAATTTCATATGACGGTCGAGTGCAGCCTCTTGTATTTACAACATCATTAACATATGGTCGATGTAATAGGATCAGATTGGTATAAAAAAACATTTGTTTCTGAAAATTCATACGTCTAGCTACTTGAGTTTCAGGAATAGTGATATTAGGTGGTGTAGAAGGTGGTGTATCTAATTCACTATTTGGATACATAATATCAGTGAGCCAGGAATCAACACTTGCTAAAAAAGCATTATGTCTCTACGTATGTAGTATAATAATTATTAGATTGTTTTTTTTCTTCTTTCTTCTTTGTATTACCTTTACGGGTTCTGGAACTTTAAAGGGTGGGGGAGGACAATAGTTAAATTTGATAACACGAGCAGCGATTTTACTTAAAGCAATTATAGAAATTAAGCTCTGAAGCCACTCTTTGGTACAACCATCATCATTTCGTATTATCTGAGGTCCTGTAACATCACTAGAAAACAAAAACAGTTAAAATCATTTATTTAATTGTATAGATATGTAATATATACTTACAGAACCTTTTCTTCGGTTGCTGAAGGTCTACCATATGTCATACTGATAGTACAATCAGTGATATAAGCCAACCAAAAGGTCCTTATACAAAGCTGACCTTCTGGGCTATCTTTTTCGGATATGGATGCGCGATGAATACCCAAATCTAGCGCGATTCGGAATGCTTCTCCGGACCAAAGCCATGTTCGTGTAAGATTTTGCGAAAGTTTAGTTTGCTCTAAATGATTAGCCATAATGATCAGAGCCAAGACAGTACTAATTCTTGGTGTGTCTTGGTATTTACTAACAAGTGCAGAGAAATAAGTGATACAATCGTTACCAAGGTCCTTGAATGTTTGTTGATTTGTTTCTGTGCTAATACGGTCTGTTTGTACATGAGCAGCACGTGCAAATAAGGCGTAAAAAAACAATGGGGAAAGATAAGTTTGCTTATTTGCTTCTAAATATTCAAGTTGAGTTAATAGTTCATCCTTGTTGATTATCGGAAAAAATGGATTAAGATTTTGATAATAAACTTCGATTAGATATCTTTTATCTTGATAACTAATAGATGGTATTTGAACTGGTATTGTATCTAACGTTGGGTATGAACAGTCATACTGAATTGAGTTGGGTTGATTTTCAGGTTGAAGATAAGCACAGAATGAAGTTTCACCGGCATAATGACGTGAAGAAAGTAATCCAGCTTTACGGAACCCAGTTGTAGAAGGTATAAAGTCAATGGTTGGCGTGGCTGAATTATTGTTACTTCTATTATAATCGGAGGGTGATGAAGCCTCAGAAGAGCCATTTTTATCTTCTTTTCCATTATATGGAATATGGTGAATGCAAGTACAGTTTGATTTATTGCATCGTTCATCTTTTTCAAAATTGGTATCACACTTGACCTTTTTCTTTCGACATTTTTCACAGGAAACTCCCTTCTTTCCCTGCTTCTTCTTTTCTGGCTCGGAATTTGCAACGGCTGGGCAAAATTTAAAGGTTTTTCTAGACTGGGCTGATTTTATATGTAAAATGTCTAAAACATCCTTTGCTACTGGTTGAAGCTTCTTTAGAGAAGGAAATGTTAATGCTGGAGGTTCTTCGATCATTTTTTTTTTGACACACAAACGCACACACACAAAAAAAAAAGAAGATAAAAAAAAAGAGAAAAAAAAAAAGAGAAAAAAAAAAGAAAAAGGGACGAGAAAGTTAAAAAGGAAAACGTGTGTATTCTATATATTTTGTTTGTAGTACATTCATATTGTGACCTTTTTTTTTCCTCAGAAAAAAAGTTCATTTTATTACCATTAACACAATCATGAAGACTGAATTTTGATATATTTATGAAAATAAAAGAATAAGTGCCAAAAATGCATTTTATGCCTAAAGTTTTATTTTGATCTATTTGTTTGTTCAATTATCACTTCAGCATGCTTATACTTACTTTATTGACACTGTCACGGATAGTGCGGGAACCGGCCCGGAAATAAACAAGCAATCTACATTGGTACCATTGATTTTAATGAAAATGATTTTCAAGTTGTTTATGTATAATCTTTAACAATATGCAAATAAAACTTTCTAACATAACTCTTGTAACTAATTCTTTTATTCCCGTTGATAGGCTGCTGTATAAGCTAATTTCAAAATATGCAAGCTTTCGTGTGTCAAATACATTTCTCAAATCCGCGTGATTAACTGTTAGTTTTCTGCTGATTTTTTTTTTTATTGATCCGATCAGTCGATCTTTGTTAAGCTGCAGTTCTTTTTGTTTTTATATTTGTAAATCAAAATATTTATTCAAGTCAAAACAGCTTCTTCTCTCATAATACGAATGTTACGCATGCCTTATTTTTCAGTATTAGTACTATTATTTATTTACTGGTTTTGATAAATCGGTAAGCATCACCCAAAAGATTTTCTTCATATTTAAACGGGAGGCTAGTATGTAGTAAGTCCAAAATAGGTGCGTCGAATCCAGAGTCTCTCGGAAGCAACCTTTTCAAGGAACACTGTTGGCATTTCCCCCTTACCAATAAGCCGGCCTTGTCAACCAATTGGGCAGTTCTTCCATACCCAAAATGTACACTGTTATCACTAGGCTTCAACAAATGTTCGAAATTTTACTTGGTAGATTTTCTCAAATACCATTCTTCGCGAGCCTCAATCATTGCAAGACAGAGGCATTTATGTAATGTATTCCCTACCAGATAAATCTCCAAAAATAAAAAAGATAAATATGTATACCATCTTTTGTTCGAGTTATTTACTTCAAAAAAAAATTTTGCTTGTACAATTCGTACAACATTTATTTGCAGTTTTTAGTAACGAAAGAAAATTTGTTTTCGATAAATTAGTTAGGCAATAACTCACGGAGTTCTGGTATCTCTTACCATTTTAGAACATGTATTGTACGTGTTTGAAAGTTGTTCATTTCTTGACATACTTTTTTGACTTGATATGATATTAATGAAACAAATGGTAAAGGTAGTAGCGGTAAAATATATTTATACTTTATTTCGAAATAAAATAGGAAAGAAAAAAAAAAGGTTAAACAAGTCTGTTTGAGACACATCAAACCAATCGCCTCTTTTTTTTTTCGCTCAATGTACATATTTTGGTTTCTGCTCCCAACTGAAAAGCTCTTAATACAACAAATCTTATTCTCTTTATTTATCAGTCCTTGTTTTTAATATTATATATCTGACTTACTTACTGGTATGGATTTACAATATAAGCATACACGAAATATGTATATATTTAATGGCTGTTAAAGAAGTATTTTGATTTATCTCTAATCCCAGTTTGTTTTCGCTACACGAAAAAAAAACGAGGTTTGGGATGCATAATTATTATAAAACAATTTTTGACACTCGCAATATCCTTAATATCATATTCAACTATAATTCTAGTTACATGTTCATGTAAAACTTGGTAAACAAATAGCAAATTTCTTCTGTATATAATGACGCCATTCGTAGTTGTTGAGATTACTCATAAAATGTGCCCAAACAAAGCAATGTTGTAGTATTAATATGAAAAAGTATATATAATTTTATTTTTTCGTATATCATGATCCTTCTTGTCATCTGCGTTCTTGTTGTTAGTTTGTGGGAATTGCAGTTTATTTTTTTATTTTTTGTTTTTTTTGTTTTTGTTTTGACGAGATAAATTTATATGTCAAATTTAGATAGTAAATCTGTTCTCGCTTGACTTGGCTGCTGTATCACCATGAGGAGTAAATTCGACGGATAAAGTAGCATTGAGGTTAAGGAATTCCTTCAATTGACGACTATTTTTTTTTTTTTACAAGATTAATTAAATTTACAATTAATCAAAAAATATATATCACTTACCCAATGGTCTCAATCTTTTCGTTTCTTTCAGAACTCTTGATCCAAAGAGCAACTCTATAAAATACTTTACGCACAGAAACAACAGCACCGCAAATCTCATCCTCGTATTGAAATTGCTCACCCAACATGGCAAGAATCTATGATACAAGGTAAGAAAAATTGATAGGAAATAGAAGAGATGTCATATTTACCAAATTAAGCCAGTAATCGTTAATAGCCTCACCAGTTCTGTTTCTTGGGAATTGGATACTGAACTTACCACCGTTAGCATTAGCAGCATCTTCCCATTCAGGACGGATTCCTTGCTTAAAAACATGATAGTTGGAACTGATTTCGAGATGGTTTACCTTAACAATATTGTTGTGAACACTATAGATAAAAAACTAAAGTAAGTTATCGGAACAAGGGTAGACTTGGGTTGAGCATTTATATTTTACCCCCAAAAATCCTCAACTGTATTCACATCAACGATCTTTTTCAAGTTTTGAGACCAAGAAGCGGCATTAGCCTTCTTTCCTGGGTTATCGAACCATAAAGTCCAGGTATTTTGAAGGGGATGCTTAACATTATAGCCCTTGGGATCGTGGAAAACTGTTTTAACAGTGCTGTCGTCATTTTTATTTTCTTCGACAATAGGTTGAGTAGATGTTTCTCCAATATCAACAGGACGTGTTTCTTGTTCAGTCATTGTTTACTATAAAATAAAAGAAAGCAAATAAAAAAATAATAAAAAAAAGGAGGAGGGAGGGGAGAAGGAGGAAGTAACCTTTTTACATTAATAACTTTGCCCTTTTTTTTTCATTTGATATAATATAAAACAAGTATAGTTGTTTTATTTACCTTTTGTTTGTTATAGCAAGCGACTAGTAAAAGAAAAAATCCTTTCAATTGTTTCTATACACTAGGTCTTCGTCTTTTTTTCAGCCGGACCGTGACGTTGGATAACCGGATTAATTTGATAGACCGCAAGGAAGAAACAGAAGTAGAATCAATACATCTAAAAGGTATTTGGGCCCTAAACAATAGAACCCCCTCTCTATCTACGGTATGAAGGTCCGTAATACCAATTCCAATATCACAATACATTCAACCATTACAAAACAGATGGATGAATTTATAGATCAATAATCAATTCAATATTTACCCTATTTTTTTTTACGAAATTATAGTTGAACATTGCCAACCCAGCCACTGGCTGCCAAAAATTGATCGAAATCGAAGATGAACGTCGTCTGTAAGTTTCTATAACACCAATTAGAAACCAAAAATAGAAAGTTGTAACAACAATGTATATGGATTTTACTCGTATCGGACAGAAGTTTTTATTTAAATGCCTCATTTATTTAGATTGGATCAAGTCGTGTCAAAAAAAAAATATATATCCATATACATTGTTGTTACTCATCAACCCTAATCAGCTTGAACTAACTCCTGTTTTTAATTAGTCGTGGTTTCTACGATAAGCGTATGGCTCAAGAGGTCTCTGGTGACTCCCTTGGTGGTGAATTCAAGGGTTACACTTTCCGTATCTCTGGTGGTAACGATAAGCAAGGTTTCCCTATGAAGCAAGGTGTCCTTTTACCTTACCGTGTCAAGCTTTTGATGTCTAAGGGTCACTCTTGTTATCGTCCTCGTCGTACTGGTGAGCGTAAGAGAAAGTCTGTCCGTGGTTGTATCGTCGGTTCTGACCTCTCTGTCTTATCTCTCGTTGTTGTCAAGCAAGGTGAGCAAGACATCCCTGGTCTTACCGATACTACTATCCCCAAGCGTCTCGGTCCCAAGCGTGCTTCCAAGATCAGAAAGTTCTTCGTATGTAAAAAAAAAAATACTCGTATTATAAAAAATGCATTATCAATTTTTTAACCTTACTTCTATTATAGAACTTGACCAAGGAAGATGATGTCCGCAAGTATGTCATTCGTCGTGAAGTTCAACCCAAGGTTGAGGGTAAGAAGGCCTACACTAAGGCTCCCAAGATCCAACGTCTTGTTACCCCTCTTACTCTTCAACGTAAGAGACACAGACAAGCCCTCAAGCGTAGAAGAGCTGAAGCTTCTCGTGAGGCCGAGTCTGAGTACAAGCAATTGCTTGCCAAGCGTGTCAAGGAGACCAAGGAAAAGAAGATTGAACGTCGTCGTACTTCTTCCATGCAAAAGTCTGCTTCTGCCTAAACAATTTCTAAATGTTAACTTCATTAAAAAGATTATAGTTTTTCTCATCCGATAACAATACATATTTTTAAAAAGGGGGAATTATTATAAATTTTTTGTTTTATCAATCATATTAAAATTTTCAAGAAAAAAAAAAGAGAAAGAGAGAGAGAGAGAGAGAGGTATTCAAATGAATTGAATTATGCTGTTTTTTTTGACAGATCAAAGATCTATTTTTTTTTTTCATGCAGTTACTAAAGTTTTCTCCCTACCTACTACATTAGTCAGATTTTGATTGAAAAGCTACTGCTCACCCGCTTCATTTGTGCAACTGTTTAATACTCTTTTATTTATTTTATTTTTAATAATTTTTAACGCCTTTAAGAACCTATGAGATATGTCAGCAACATGTTTATTTTACAATAACTATCTAATTGAACTTACAAAATCTTTTGTTTGGCCAATAAATTCCAAGATCATTGTTACATAATCTGACGAGGCGTTTTTATTACGTTCTTCTTTTAATATATTCGCGAGTACGGGTTGTTGTCTTCTGACCCAACCTTCAGCCTAAATAAATAAATAAAAGTTAATATTTGAGTGTAACAAATATATTTTC
The DNA here is from genome assembly GCA_025716855.1 of Pilaira anomala. Lineage (NCBI taxonomy): Eukaryota > Fungi > Mucoromycota > Mucoromycetes > Mucorales > Mucoraceae > Pilaira > Pilaira anomala. Next base: position 86,966 of record JAIXMQ010000033.1, read on the forward strand.
GGCTTACTCTCTGAGTGACCGTATCGTTCTCTCCCCCGAAACTACATAAGATAGCTGCAATTAATTTAAGTGTGGGGATCAACAATCTTTCATAGCGTTCGGTTAATTCCAAAGAGCTATCAACATTTGTAGTGGCGAAAATATGATCTTGCTGTTGAGCTTTCATGAACTGGCATTGACCCAGCACTTCGAAAATTCGATTACTAAATAAAATTTCGGCACCTTCTGGGTTCATAGCTAAACCAAGAAAAACAGACATTTTCGCCTCAAAGATATACAGGGGAAGTAAGGCAGCTAAAAAGGTATTAGGTTAAATAAATATGGTATGGAAAAAGTATGAATGTATAAGTTTACCATCAGTCTGTTCTACTAAGTTACTTAAAGCAGCATCATCGCTCTTGATCATTTCAATCATACACTGGAGATAGTTTTCTTGGATCAAATGGTTTTGGACAGCATCACTACCAGCATGAAGAGCTACAGTATTTAATGCATTAAGAGCTATTAAAGCGGGAGTTTTCCAAATTTCGAAACCATTGGTGGCATCCTCGCAGATAACAGTCAAGACTTTTGAGTTATGGGATGTGATTTTTTCAACAATATAAGTTTCGAATTGCGTAGAAGTGTCATCTGTATCATGTCCGCTCATATATAAAAGGAGACCAGTTATACAAGTATACAAATCACCTCTAACTTCAAATGTAGCCTTTTCTTGAGATATACAATCTAAAATACAGCTAAAAATTAACTTGATTTTTTCAATGGGAAGTTGAGAGGCAGGTCTTGCGGCTGTATCCTTTCTTAATCTTGTAATAAGTGTCACAATAACTTCACTCATACTCTTGCGCATAGTTCCATTATATTCTTTAGTGTTCATCAACTTGGTGAGCAGCATGTTTAATAATTCGTAAAGTAAATGTTCACGATGTTCAAGTCCGATAAGATCAAAGCATTCGTTAAGTGTAATTTGAATTACATCCTTCCAAGCCTCCAAACAATGAAGTTTACCTTGTGTAATTTCCCTGGTATGATTCTCTGACATACTCCAGTTAAGAATAGAACCCATTTCTGTTTCTACAGCGTCATTGTCAGGTGTATTAGAGAATTCTGTTTGTTGTCTATTTCTTAAATACGTGTACATTTCACGAACATCATATATTTCACATCCACGATCATTTTGAATTAAGTATGCGTTCACATCAAATCCGGAAAAGTAAAATAACTCTGTTACTTTTATGTTGTTTTTAAGATGATCGACCCAAGTAAATTCTAAGGAGCTCACAAGTTCAAGCATCTTGACAAGAGATTGTTGGAATGAATGCGATGCTGAAAATACGTTACTTTCCCTTGAGGTATCCATATCGTCTTCAGCAAGGATACTTTTACGACCATATAATAATTCTAATAATTTATTAGCTTCGTTCGTTTGTCCCATAGTAACTGTTGTATGTAATTCTAAAGCAACGCATTGTAAAATCCAAGCTCTTTGATGAAGTTTGGACTTTAATTTGAAGAAATCTGTCTTGATTTGTGTTCCATCTGCACATATCATATTTCCAGGAAAGTTGGGCGATTCTACGTAAATGTTGTGTTCAATACGCGATGAAATAGCATCAAATTGACGGTAGAAAAAGTTTTCGCGATTACGCAAATAACGAAGAGTGGAGATAGAAAGTGATTTTTTCGCACATAACCTGTAAATGAGTTCGTAACATTTTTCTGCTAATATAGGATGTGTATCAATCAAAGGTAATGAAGTTTCTGCATTATCTTCAGTCATAACATCGGTCAAATAAGAATTTCTTTCAACGCCTTGACGCATCATATCTAAAATGGTATGGAAACAAACCAACATTGATTTATTTGCTTCTGTATCTTGAATTTTGTTTAATGAATGTTTCTTTGATAAGTCATAACCTAATAAGAATTCGGTCAATGTAGGTGATATCTTTTGTTTGGCGTTATCCAGTAACAAATCTAATATAGCAAGTCGAACAGATGAGCTAATACGTGGTTGGAAATCACTAGGATAACTGTATGTGTTTTCTAATGTTTCTTTTGCAAGCCAGAAAGGAATATTGTTTATATCATATTCGTAATCATCACATGTTGTCACTTCAGGAAGATTGATACTTAATCTCTCGCTAGCACCAAATATAATGGATTCAACAGATGTGCAAGTGCTTAAAATTGTAGTAATACTTGTTCCTAAGCTAGGGATGTTAACCAATGGAGTAACATAACCAAACGGTCTTGATTCGGCGTCTTTTTTATCTACAGTAAGGTAATTTAAAATCTTGGTACTTAAGAAACAAATTTCTTCTTGATCTTCATAGTTCACAAGCAAAGCAATACGTTCAATAATTTCAGAGCGAAACAAGAGGAGTTGACCAAGGAAGACGACAGAAGGTAATGGTGCAAAGGTAAATCCGCCTAGTTCAAATTCAGACGAAGCATTTTTCTTGGAGAATGCCATAATGTAAGGTATAAGCACTTTACAAAAAGTATTGTGTAAAGAGAGTACTCGACGTACAATACGTAAAGCACGAACGAGACATTGCTGGTGATACGGCATTTTCTCAACCTCTTCTACCTTTTTTTTCGCACATTCTTCGATCACAGTAAAAATTTCGTCAACAACACGTCCACCAGAAAGAATACGGATAATCACTTGGAAACCAGGATGAATAAGATATCCCAACATTTCTTTCTCTAATTCTTCATTCGCTATCACCATATGCAAGTTTTCGTTTAACTTTGCCTTGACGTCTTCTCTCTCGAAGGCCTCCAAATCAAATGATTCTATACTGTTTTCCATCACCATAAGACACGATTCAGTTAATTGCCAACGAGCTTCTGCGTAAGTATATTTTAACTTTGGGAGAGTAACAAATATATCATCTACTACGAATGATATGAATGGAATAGCGCCGGGATGGTTGGTGCCTTTACCAAGATTGACTGGTATACTTGAAGCAGGTCGTTTAAATCCATTAACTAAGGCTTCACGTTTACTTTGTGTATGAATAGCAGAACCAATTAAACGAATAACAGATAAAGTTTGCGTATAAACACGACTGGTCTTTTCAACTTCAAATTCTTGCATAATGGCAGAAGGTTTATAAACTTGATGTGATCTTTCCTTATCAATTTGCACAGTTTTATATTTTGGTATCAACGCATCAGATTTTTCGAGGAATTTCCATACGTTCAAAGAGATCATTGAGCCAATACCATCTGTACCTCCGCCCCAACCAGAACAGAAAGCAGCAATAACATCAAATAATGCAGCACGAAGATGAGTAGAATTCGAAAGAACAAGGAAATTACAAAGGATATCTTGAGCACGAAGGACGTTTTTGAGCCAAAAGAAAATACGAGCTTCTTTAGAGTATTGCACAGTTTGCTTTAAGATACACAAAAACTTTAAGAGTAACTGTTCTTCAATAACAGGAATCGCCGCTTGACGTTCTTCAGATGTATCTTTTAACAGGTTGGCATAAAATTCTAAAGCAGAAAATGGTTTTCCCCAGGAAAACAAAGGACTAGCTCCAATTTCAGGCTCGACTCCAATCATAAAGAATTTATACATCTGAGAAGCACACTCGTCACCAGTCGAGATACTAGCCAAAAAATCAAATGCAGAACAGACTGTTGTAATGACCTTGATACTAACTATCCAACGGGTGAAATTATTAAACCCGTGTTGGTCTCTATCCCAAAATAGAGTACCAGCATTAACACGATTGCGATAAATACTTGCTATGAACGCAAGGAAATACTCAAGGTCGTGGCATTGTTTCGTAGCTTCTACTGGCAAAGGTGTATTAGTATCTTCTTCTCTGTATTTCAGTTGTTGTATATAACCAAACTTGACATCAATCATTGTAGTGGCTAGTTTTTCAAGTTCATGAATGACAAATGGTTGAAAATCGATACGGATATCAGCATTGAAATTACGATAGTTGAATTTATCAAAAGATGTCGGGTCAGAGTCTTTCATATAATTATATTTGACCATTTTACGTTCTGTATCGATCGTTGCATTGGGTTGCTGGAAATATAATAGATAATGATCCATAAATCTAAATACATCGCTTTCAACTGCCATTTCGAGTAATTGTTGAATTTGTACATCATTTCTATTAACAAAGTCATCAGAAATCACTACATTGACACGTACAGGATCAGATAAATATAAAATCCATTGAAGAACGACAACTGCTTTAATCACTGGTATTTTAGAGCCATGGTTCATGATTCGATTGTGAAAAGCATTGATAAATTGCATTGTAGATGCACTTGGTGTTTTTTCATCAGTTTGATTTTCATGTACTAATGTTGCTATCATGGCAGTGATAACATATGACGTTGCAGGGTCAGACAATTCAGCATCTTCTAATAGTTTAAGCATGCTGAGCTTATCGTTTGTTTCGATACGGAAAAGAGAAGCAATATGATAGAGAATTTGTACAACATATATACGTTCATCACCCAAACGTTCTATACGCAAGTCAGAAATATCTTCTCCAAGCTTTCCACTTCCAGGTTGTGGTAACTCTCCATTAACAGATCCAGTATTTCGAATGGCGTTGATAGTTTTGCTAAGATATTCTAAAGTTGAAATAATTTTGGTAACAAAGGTACCATAAGTATTGTTGTCTAATGAAATATTTTGATCCATAAGTTCTCCCATAAACTGATAGCACACTGAACGAACTTCTTCGCTGATAGAAGCATCTTTTGCTGATTTTAAAACGACATCAAGACACGCTAATAAATAGCCTCTTTCACCATGATAAAGCAAAACAGCGGTGTCAACTGCATTACTTCCCACACGAGTAGATTCAGTAGTTCCACGCATTAAAAGAGTTGCAGCAACACATTCGTTAATATTAAGTTGATCAGATAAAAATAAGACTTTTGTAGCAAAATCTTTACTGACAGTGTGTAAATTTCTGTTGATATATATTTGGTCTACATTAAAAAAAAACAAAGATTATGGGAAGTTAATTTTAGACAACAACAAAATAATAATCAACAATTATACTTGGCTTACTAGAATTAAGTAATTCTCTATGGGAACGGTTTTTAGGTTCACTATCCAATAGGCTTAAAAATCGTTGTTTGTTCAATTGAAGTTGTTGTTGCAACTCATTTGCCGCTTGGGCCGAGACTCGGGCCTGGCAAATAACATCGTGTAAAGCACGATTCTCTTCAGTCCAGCTAGGGATACTGTACATTAGGATTATTTCTTTTAACCGTAAGCGTTACTGAAGCCTAAACAAAGACTGATAAATACGCGTAAAGAAAAAAAAAAGGGTATTTCAAATCGCCACAAAACTCATCAGAAAAAATGTGTACTCGTGACTGTCGAAACTCGTTTTTTTCTCTTTCATGTGTAATAGGTACCTACAGGATTCTCTTTTGACATCTATTCAGATAAGCAACAACAAAAAAAATTGGATGTGTAATATCTTATCCATCCTCTGTAGTCTTTTAAAGCGGCTTTGGAACACAATACTAATATTCTGGGCGTAAGGATATCATTTCCTTCAGTAGGAGATTATTTGATACCTGCCTTAACTTTTCAGATTTTCGACCTTGGTTGATCATAAATTTGAAGTCGAGTTATTCATTTTTTTGGATAATTTTTTTGAAAGAAATCAATTAGGTTATTTTTTTTTTAAAAAAAAATGCTTTTAGTAAGAATAAAAAAAAAAAACTATGATGAACAAGTAGAGAAAGGTTTAGAATCACAATTTCGATATCCTGTTATCTGCCAGTCATGCATTGCTTGCCAGTGGAGTACCACTTTGGAACAAAAAAATTTAAGGAGACTGTCTGGAATTCATCCGATGTGGAGGAGTATTATACTTTCGTTCAACACAATTAATAAGCCAAGATAAATCTTGAGTCAGAGAGAACAGAGGTAGATCACATTTTTTGCACAGAATGTACAATTTCATGTACAACATAGCTTTTGTATATGGCGGGAAGAACTGATGTGTCAAAATTAGAAACTTCACTTCTTACTATCATGGTTACCCTTGTTACATATGCGGTAGGTCTATCGACCCGTAAAACTTGACAAAACAAGCCAACATGTACATATCCGATCATTTCAAGTCTATCGAACGTATAAAGGCTATCTAATGCATATTTAAGCGTCTTTGGTACTTTTAGAATCACGGTGCATTGAAAAGGTGTCCATTAAGATGGGTATTTAGAAGGAACATATTCTGACCAGTAGAGAGCCTTAAGCCCTGTAGTACCCTCTTTATCGACCAGATTTCTCTATGACATGTTCGATCCATCATTGCCACACACGGATTCTAGTTAAACATAGACGATAAAGTTAGAACTTTTTGGATATTATGAAAATAAAAAACACGTACGCGGCAATGTAGATAACCTTCATTTAATACTTTTGTTCCATTATCGCCATCGTACTTGGATCCTGTTTCTGAATCCCCATACTCTCTGGCTGTATCTCTGAACAGCATGTCGTACTTCGATCCCATTTTCTTACGATAGACTTCCATGCCATCACAGGCCCTCTCCTTGTTTGCCCTTATTGCTAATGATGAGGATGCCACTTCCCCTTTACACAAAATTATTTTAAAGTTATTAGTTATGTAATAGAAACTAGTGATTAACTACAACGATGCTTACCGGGAAAATTCAGTATTTAATTGATTAAATACAGTATCATTGAAGTTCCAGAGAGGAGTGTTGAACCATTCTTCATTATGTGGTATTTACACTAAATCTATTTGCTTCGAATTCTATGAGTAGTTTATAACATGTGTTTCGAATCCAATCATAATCAAAATGTAATTTAGGGTTAAAATCTTAATCCTTGCGTATATCACCAGTAGTAGTCTCGTTGAACGGATTCAGAAGCAATCTCTCAAAGGCTGTGCCATTTCTAGAGTTTGCTTCTTGTTATAATTATTGATTTCATCGAGTTCAGCTTCATCAAACATGTTGTATTTGATCCAATTATTATCACTTAAATCAACAATAAATGAGTGGGCCTGATGCTTTTAATAATTTTAAAATTTATAGGAAAGATATGCCATTTTATTTAAATGTGAAGTATGGTAAGCACAAAAAGTAACATAATTATAAGGAGGCTTGGTGGTACTATATATTATCCCACCTGGTATTAAAGATATTTGTTTTGCAACAGCTGGAAGCTGGTAGTTAATAGCCGGTACTAATATTATATTTCATAGCTGCTTCCTTATTTTCTAAGCTGTGTAGTGTCACACCACAACAATAGTAAGTTTTTTTAACTCATCTTTTAATTGTAAAAGATATGTATTTAAATTTTTATTCGTATCAGCATTACCGGTTCAAGCAACAGGATTACTATGCTTATTGTCTACCATCACATTACTATTATTGGCTTCTTCTTCTTCAAGTTAACTATTCGGTTAAATCTTCAACGGTATGTCTTTGCAGATATACATTGTAAGTTTTTGATTCAGTAATAAGAGCTTTCTGCTCTGCTCATAGAGATACTGAGATAGGGCAACTGAGCTGAACATTTATACAATAGTTTTAGTAGTCAATAAGTACATGTAAGCGTTAAAATGGCAATAAATATGCCTCTAATTTAAGTTTCTTTGTTTCACGTGCCCAGACGATTAAACTCTTGTTACATCCTTTGGTTTTTAAATCTCTTAAAGTAATTTTATTAATAGCTGACTCGAAAGCCGAGATAGCTTCTTTCTTGGATTTGATGGCGAAATGTTTACAAAAGTTTAATGCCTTGAATTGGCTGAAAATTTCTTTCAGGTATTTGATTTTTTCAGACATTTTACTGGGTTAAAAGATTATTTAGATTAAAATATTCTTACATTATGTATATACAAAAAAATGTACCTTGGATCATTACATCGACCAGCAGAGGAAAATTTTTTATCATGATCTTGACTTGAGCAGATAATAACCAGTGGCAATTAGCTCTGTCAATTTACCAATTGACTGTATATGATATATATATGTACAACTTTCCGCGAGTCAAGATATCTCTTCTTGACTTGCTCACAGACTTCGTCTTTCTTTACTGTTGGATTCACCAAAGAAAGCTGTAAACCTTGTAGTACTGCAACTGAAGATGACAGTAACTATAAGGATTGCGCTTTCGACACCTTTTCTAGGGCTAGGCCTGTTTTCTTCTGTTTTTTTTATACATATGAAAAGCCAATAAATCGATCTTATAATAACACACTTGGAATAAAAAATAAGAATATATACCATCTAACTTGGCCTTCCTGACGATTCTCTTTCTTTCTGAAGGAGATTTCTTCCTCAAAACCTCCACTTAATCCTCATCTTCTTCATATTGGTGATGGCCACTACCACCAAAACCACCACCACCTTCACCAAGACAACCAACATTACGATTACTACAATTATCCACACCACCATTAACATAAAAGCACTTATACAGTCTGCCAATTTAACAGGATGAGCTTCTATAATTCTAAACAAATTGTCATATTCATAAACATTTCTGAAAGAAATGTGGGGAGGAGGCTCAGAAAACAATTCTCGTAAGAAATCAATGGTTCCTTGTGTTTCTTCTTCCTGCTCTAATGGTTGTAGAATTTTTAAAATGTAATAGTTGCTTCTTCCATGTGAAAATTTATTTCTATGGTTCTAATGTTAAAACCTTTTATATTGGCGCATAATAGTAATCTGGCTATTTACACGGTGGCATACTTTTGTGTTAATCTTTTTATTCAAGTTTAATAATAAAATAAAACGAATTTCTGCTTTTTTTTTTAAAAAAAAAAGCTATATGAATGCATATACTATTCATATATTTTAAATTATGTAGTTATAAGAGAGTTACATTCTTCTAACACGGCTATCAAAAAATATATCAGCACTGTAAACTAATTAGACATTTTAATTAAACTTATTTTTTTTTTCGTCCTCAAACGTATTAATTTGTTTCAAGATGTTTACTATGATTTGGGCATATAGTTTTCTTCATCTAATAAATTATTATATGTAAATGTACATTCAGTATATTTGTCAGTGTAATTTTTTTTTTTACCAGTTTCTCTTAGAAATTCGATCGCTTCAATGATAGACTTTTCTTCAGACATAATATTAACACAATGAAGGAAGAGAAGTACCTGCTGAAAGTTTCATGTCGATAAGACAAGTCTCTTTCAGAGAAAAGGAACTTGCGAGTGAGCCCCAGTGGCTAACCATACGTTGCAACAAACCCATAAGATTTCCCTGTTTTCCAATAGCAGCAGTTAGACGAATGCCTCTTATAAAAGCCCACAACCAGCAGGTTGCTTTACAGAACAAAAATTACCAAAACATCGACAGATTTACTAACCACAGACCAGGCTAAGATAGTGTCAATCTTGATATAATTTGAAAAAAGTACATATTGTACTTTTTACTTAAAAACAAAATAGTTCATTATTCGAGCTGACAAAAGTAATTGGATGTGTCTTGTCTAAATAAAAAGAATAACTAATATCTGATTTTATAGTCAAATACGTTATTATACATAGTTTCTTGATTTAATCAACGTATGAAAATTAGTTTTTTTTTGATTGACTATAAGAAAAAGGTAAAAAAAAAAAAAAAAATTCTTTCTATTTAATAAGTATTTTTTTTTTATCGCATGTCTTATGCGCGGTGGAGATAACATAAACAGAAAACCAAATTGAAAAGAAAGAAGAAAAAAAAACAGTTTATTTTATTAAGATTGACATCAGAAAACATATAATTAATTTGAATTCACATTCTATAAAAGAATCCTGATAATTGTGCCTATTCATCATTTGCCAGTCTTTATGTACACCTTTTTCTTCTTCTTTTTTTTTATATAAAAACGCTTGAAGTTACACATTTATTTTTGCCTTACATTTATCAATTCAAGCCGTTTTTTAGTAAAAAAAAAAAAAAAAAAAAAAAAAAAAAAAAAAAAAAAAAAAAAAAAAAAAAAAAAAAAACCTCTATTAAAACTTACAAAAACACGTTCATAAAACCTCAACTCTTTCTCTTTCTTAAAAAAATGTTTTTTTTTACATTGGGGTTCGTAAAAGTTGTTATAAGAAGAAAAAAAGAACTACTGAACTCTGTCCTTAAGGCATTTTTTAATATCCTTTCACATGATAATAAAAATTAACCACCCAATCAAAAATATATATATATATATATTGATAAAAACAAAAGGGCCAACTATTTTACTTAAATACGGCGAGTTTGATGATAAGAGCGAGGGTTATCATGTTGTGGAGTCAGTGAGTAGTATTCCAAATGAGTACTTGAAGCTATATAATTCGAGATTTGAAAATGATTTGATTGGCTAAAACCTCTCCCAAAAAAAAATGAGGGCCTTTATTATTGGGTGGGCCTTGTTCTTTTCATAAAAACTATTACTGCTACATACAAGTTAGACCCGAGAATCTTGTGCTCCATCTGTGAGAGGATTAAAGAATATATACCGTACAAGCATAAAGAAAAGGAAATAATAAGAGAGAGAAAAGAACGTGTGTAACTATTTCCCTAATGTTTTACCCCAGATAGTTGACCTTAGAAAACTAAAAATAAAAGGAAATACAGCCATATAATAACATAATTATCACTTTATAGTTATCTATGTAAACTTAGAATACGAATCATTAAAAACATAGTATTATATTATGTCTACACCACAAATCCCTTTATCGCCGTCGCTTCGGACAGGCTTTCTCTGTGCCACGTTTTATTTTGCAGTGTGTACAAGAAGAGGTGGATAAACCATTTTTTTTTTTACTTGAGAAATTGTAAAAGACAAATACTCTGTGTACCTATGAATGTGATCCAATTTAATATAGATCCACGATCTAGCGCTTTTTCGCTTAGTTTTATCAGTAGGGCCAAATAAGTGGTATTTTTGCGTGACCTAAGTTTTTTTCTCTGCTCTTTAAATCTTTTTTTTTCTTTTTCTTTTTTTTTTTTTACTCTTGGGGTTTATACTTGAATAGTTAGTACTTGGATTTATGATTGGGTTTTAAACACTAGTAGAGTTTACAGTCTTGATCTGTACCATGAAGCAGTACCACGTATTATTATTACAATAATGTAATTTTAGATTAACATTTGTACACCCTCAAAAACCTTAATTGATTTTTACCGTAATTATTAAAAGCGACACTATAAAATTTATAAAAAAAAAAATGACCAGGCAGGTTCTTTGTGTATACGTGATAAGAAAGCTGTTAGTATAACCAAATGATTACAATGTACATGACATAATGTCACAATTTTTTTTTTTTCAGTGTGTGTATGTATCTGGGGTACAGATCATTAATAAAGAGAGATCTGCAGAGAAAATAAATTTTATTCAATAATATTTTACATTGTGCATGTTTTGTTTTGACCCATTAAAAGTTTAGATGAATCCAAAAAAGGAAAGAAAAAGTATATATACAGTCTGCAAGCAGTTTTATTAATAATTATTCATCATTTTGCATGACAATATAACAAACACATTTTTCATTTTATAATATATCATCGAAACAGATGATTTTCAAGTTGTACAACCAAATTTTATTCACGGGAAATTATAAGCTCCGGTTATATATACATTTAGACAAATCTTACAATTACAAAGGAACCACGCGCGATTTGCCGAATCAAAAATAAAATGACTCGAGGGTTTTAATGACAAAAAGTGTATGAATTTCATTGGAGCCATTTCAAATACAAAGACCTTTTTCTGTTTTTGGGACTATTATGGTTCAAGTAAAATGTTATAAAAAACCCGGTGACTTTCTTTTTTCGTTGGGGGGTGTTGGAAAGTGGAAGGAGAAAAGAGAGAGAGCGCAGAGAGAAACTTAAATGTTTGACTCAATTCTTCTTTTTTTCTTTTTCTTTTTCTTTTCCTTAATCCTTTCAATATAATGTCTTTACAACATAAAACAACTGAACCAATATCTATATTAAAACATACTCTTGTAATTATTATTATATACTTCTTGTTATAAAAAGAACTAACCCTTTATTTATAGGCAAGTCCAACAACTCAACAAAGTACCTTGTCAACACGCATTGTACTTAGTGACGAAGAAGATGAAGATGGTTTAAACAAATATAATTCAGATGGTGATATGGACGACGAAGACCCTAATGTTGAGCCCATGTCTGCTGAAGCTTTAGAGTTACTTCAAACTGAAAAAGTTTTGAAAGCTGGATATTTATTGAAAAAGGGAGAAAAAAGAAGAGTAAGCTAAATATACATGTAAAAAAAAAAAGTGAGCAAAGTAGTTGACTTTTTTTATTTTATATAGTCTTGGAAAAAGCGTTGGTTTGTATTAAGAACAACAAAATTAGCCATGTATAAAGACAAGAAGGTAAATATATATTTATAAATAAATTTTACTCATGCAAAAAAAATTGACCCAATTTTTTTATTTTTACAGGAGTATAAATTATTAAGAATTATTGATCTACATGAAATTCATAAAGTAGTTCAAGTAACAACAAAGCACAAGTATAAAAATGTATTTGCATTTGTTACAGCGAAAAGAATGTATTATGTTCAAGCAAGTGATCAAGAAGAGATGGAAGATTGGTTTAGATTAATCAATCAAGCAAAAGAAGAACAAAGATTATATGATGCAGATGATGATACAAGTTCAATGGATCGCGATCAAGAATATGCTAAAGATGTTATTACTTCATACAAATCAAATCATATTATTCAAAATCAACGTCGTCAATCAAGTAATTTTGACAATTTACAAGATAATAACAGTACTGCTACAAAACCTGTTGATATACCAACAAAGAAATCATCTCTAAGTGAATATAATGTTGGACATACTTATCCTTTATCTCCTTCTTCTGATCAAACAAATCAATTAAGTGCAATTGATGGTATTGCTAGTTCTGAAGATGATGAAGAATATGGTGTTGATAAATTAAATATTCAATCGGAAGAAAGTAGAAATCGTGTCTTGATTGAAGGTTATTTACTTAAGTTAGGACGTAACAAAGGTTGGAGAAAACGTTGGTTTGTGTTAAGAACGGATACTTTAGCTTATTATGAAGATGAAAAAGAATATTCTCCACATCGTATCATTCCTTTAAATCATATTATCGATTCATTAGAAATTGATCCTGTCAGTAAAACAAAACAACATTGCTTTAAAATCATTATTCCAAAAAGAAGTTATGTCTTGTGTGCTTCAACTGAAAATGATATGGATTCTTGGTTAAATGCTTTAGTCGTTGCCATTCGTAGAGCTAAAAAAGAATCAGCTGACGATAATCTTTCAACTCCTTCTACTCCTCAGCCACAACAACAACAACAAAAGTATCAACCTACAAGACAACTTTCTTTGATTCCTGAAGCTTGTAATAAGACACAATCATCTCATTCTTCTTCTGCTGATTCATTTGAAAACACGAGTCATATCTCAGGTGTAAGTGGTGCTGGTGGTGTAGGTGGTGCTGGTGGGGCTTTAGGTGCTACACCAACTTCTGCTGGTTTAATTCAATTACATTCTAGAGCATCTGAAAGATTAGGTCGAGCAAAGTAATAACAAAGTCCTCTCCCCTCTTAAAAAAAATAATAATAACGTATATACCTTTTTTTCTTCACAATTATAAATATAGTCATAAATAGTAAATGGTGGCATCCAAATAATCTTAAATTTTAATAAATAATAATATAAGTCTATTTTTACTATTGTTGCTGTTGTTGTACAATACTCTCTCTGTACTAAAAAAAACTGGTTTTTTCAGTATACATATGAAACTCTTAATTTTCTGCAATCTACCATTTAAATACTAATAATAACAATTTATTATACCTTGTACAACTCTCCCTTCTTACTCATATGTTTCTTCAGGGCCAGGTAAAAAAAAAAAAAAAAAAGTCTCATTGCAGTAAAGTTTGGGAGCCAGGGATACAACATGATCTTGTGAACCCCAAAAATAAAATAAAAATCAGACTTAAATTTTATAAGGAGATGTTAATGGAACGGGTTCTGTAACAAAGTTCCGGTCTATATTAACTGACGAATACAGGAATATTACCCAATTATAATATAAGTTTATTCAAGAATGAAATACGGGGCATTTGGGCATGAACTTTTCAGGCCCAAGTTCTTCAATTCGGTATCCATCCTTATAAAGTGGTGGATCATAAACAAAGTAATGAGGAACATATTTACCCTTTTCATTTGGATAAAATGGTGTTCTCAAATCATAAATATCTCTAGGAAGACAAAGGTATTTGATAAATGTAGCACGCAAGTAAACGATCAGATCAAAGACACTTTGGGTTAAACCATTGGGCGTGCTGATACCAAACGCTTTACATTCTCCTTCTTCAAGTAAACAAGGTAGCATTTTATACACAATGGGAAGCAAAAATCCAGGTAGCTTCTTGCCCAAGTGTTTAATCGTAGGATCTGCACAAGTCCAATTGGCTGGATGATACTTGACGGATGTAATTTCATATTGCTGTGACAATAATAAGTTGTGTTTTAGAACATACATATATAGAATGATATTAATTCGGCTTACTTTCTGTATCTTAATCCACTCTTCAAGAGTATCTGGTATATCTTTAATAAGCATCTTGGTACCAATTTCATGCCAGACCTTAAAAATTGCCTATATTTATACTATTTTTAGTATTCTTGTGATTTGACTTTTTTGTTTTTGTTTTTTGTTCTGCTTACATTTACTTCTCTTATGTCTAATTGACGCCATTCCCAGTTATTAATCCAACGAATTGGCTCAGCTACAAACAATACCAGAGTATAAAGGTAATCATCATTTGAGATATTATACTTCCCATGAAGTTCATTCAATCGATTCAAAGAAGCCTCGCGTCTTTCATACTGTTTTTTAATATCCTTTTCAGAAATATGAGGATTATGACGCATTTCGTTTTGAATACGTGGATAAGCATCAATAATTTCAGATAAAATAAGTTCTGTATCTTCTGCACGACGAGGACATCGATCCATGAATTCTCTTGTGGACACTAACAATTTACTTACAGAAGGTGTAGCAAATGGTTTAAAAAGTGCAAACTCAAGTGAAGATCTTGCGAACACTATATATATATATATACAAATTAGTAATCAATGAGTATATCTATTTTCATTTTAAAAAAAAAATACTTGCAAGGGAATTCCTTTCTAAATATATTGCTATAAATTTCCATAGCAATATCGTGGTTTTTTAATACGATATTTGGATCTGGATACTTTTGAATCATTTTGTTTAAAGCTTGATATCGTTTATAGCGGACATAACTGAAATATGTTAGTACGGAGAGTATGAGAGATAGTATGGATAGCTCTGTTATACTGGCGCTTAGAATAAAGAGGTCAAGAAGCATAATGGCTAAAGAACAAAACAAAAAAGTAATATTGTTAGATCTTGATGATAAAGTCTATATTCCCTCCTTTTTTTTACTTTTCCCCTTAAAACTTTAAATTCAAGTTTTTTTTTTTGCATCTAAAACAGGTTTTTTTTTTTCAAAAAAAAAGAAAACAATAAACAAACATCATTTGTTGTCATTACGCTTTATCTCTATTGACAGTAAGTTTTTTTTTTTTTTTTTTTTTTTTTTTTTTTTTTTTTTTTATGTTTTAAATTGACATAACTACTCCATGTAAACAATCATTTTTCACCGTAAGAAGCAAATCTCATTTTTTATAGAAGTGGTGGTGAAATGTACAAAAACTTTATTTTTTAATATAAACCAAATGCAGTTAGGTACTTGCTAATCTTTTACTGTTACATTATTTTTTTGACGGTAAAATTTAGTGTTTCCCCCCGTGACGAAACAAGTATTTTTATTATTATTATTATTATTATTTCAAATAGCATTATAGTTACTGAATCCCAAGTCTATATGTATATGTCGTTATTAAGTTGTATACGCATTATCAAACTAAAAATAAAAGGGAGGGAGGGGCTCAGCAAAGGAAAAACGACTAATGTGTGTTTAGTTTTCCATTCACTGTTATGCTGATTTGGAAAAATTGTCTCAAAGTATTGTGCCGATTTTTTTTTCGTGTGACCCAAAAGTTTGACTGTAAAATCAAACATCCTTTATGGTACAGTACTCATGGTAGGCTCAAATTGCATTTTATTTAACTAAAAAAAATGATTTATTGGATAAACATTGATAGGACTGTTGGAGGGGAATCCTTCATCACTATCATATTATGCTCAATAGCTAAACCAAACATTGTAGTTAAAGTCTTCTTAAAAGATATTTTAGAGGGAAAAAGAACTATTTTATTTAATCTAGTGGACTTTTATCCTATTTATAATTAATTATCAAGTTTTCTATGACTGCCACACCGCAGAAAGAGCAGAAAGAGTATACATCGCGAATGTCAGGCCTCTGTTGAAACTCTCAAGATGGGATCTCCCATGATGTAACTATTAGGTAAGTGCGGCCTGAGTAAAAGAGGGGTAAGTTAGTACTAATATTTTCGCATTATTATATCTACTAGAGGATCATTTTGCACAAAGGTGCAGAATTACAAATGAGCCAACAATTTAATACAACTGTATAGAATTTATTGGGATTTTCGTTAAATCCTTTTGACATATTATCATTGCGAAGGATCGTTGATTATTAGATAGCTCGAAAAAAACTATTGCCTATTGGGAAATTGTTGCTTCCACTTGACTGAAAATTGGTTTGATATGTATAATTTCACCGCCCATAGACAGTTAAAAACCTTCTAGTCCCGTACAGGCCCCTAAAAACCTGAGAAGAGACTTCTGTATCCCAAGCTGAGTGAGACAGCAGAGTTAATGTTTGGAACAAAAACATAGTGTATATGTACACTTACAGTCTTTTTATAATGAAATAAAGTTAAGCAATAGCGCTGTTTCTACAACCATATGAGCCAAGCTCTGACAAAAAAAAGTATGTTAAGGTTTATAGTTATTTCAAATAATTACTTATTATATACTTTTAAAGAATATTCATGCAATAAAAAAAAGTTAAAGAGAAAGAGAAAGGCCCGTTCTTTTTTTTTTCGAATATCAATATTTATAGACGCAATCAAAATGATCAAACAATGAAAATCCAGTAAAAATATACTTTCAGAGAAAAAAATACCTGTATCAAACCCTCGAGAAAGCTGTATATCCATACTTCATAATATTTAGAAAGAGTGCTTTTTATTAAGATTTAACTACTACTTTGAAAAGTTTGGCTAGAGATAATTAGAAATTGGGTAGCCTTTTCTGCGGATTCAGTTTTTTTTTTGA
Source organism: Pilaira anomala (assembly GCA_025716855.1). Lineage (NCBI taxonomy): Eukaryota > Fungi > Mucoromycota > Mucoromycetes > Mucorales > Mucoraceae > Pilaira > Pilaira anomala. The sequence continues at coordinate 104,252 of JAIXMQ010000033.1, forward strand.
GACCATTCAATTTAAAGTTTACATATATACAGCTCTGTTGTAAGCATCAACTTGTGATGTTTGTTATTGATTCCTTTATTTTTCTTCGCACGCCACAAATAGGCTTTAATTAATTTAATTATAAATCACTTTTTTTTTTTTTTTTTTTTTTTTTTTTTTTTGTTCTCTCTTTTTCTTTATCTTTCTTTTTTCTTTTCAAAACCCCCACCTTTCATTTAATAACCCATATATTTCCTTTCAATACTGTCTTAATCTCTTGTTTGGTTACATACGTTATCCACGCAAGAGATTGCATTAAAAAGTAAATGGTAAGACATATCATATCTCTACTAGTAGTTTCATTACAAAGAAGTATTTTGTCGTTTAATAAATCTCAATAAATAACAAACACTTTTCTCTGCGCAGACTACATTTATTTGGATGTGGAAAATAAAAGCCTGTGCTGGATCGCGTTAGAGAAAGATGACCTTCGGCAAGCGAAGGGAAAAGGCTAGTTCGTACTGTGTTTTTTTTTTCAACTCATTTGACAATATAATCAAGTATCGTTTAACGGAAAATTATTTAAACATCTATACATCAAAGCAATACAATCTGACACCTTTTATTTTAGATTGATTATGAACAATATGATCAACCTAATTGATGATACAACAAGTAGTCAGCTCGTTCTTTGGAGTGCCAGTTTACAAGCTCTACTAAGAGAATTGTTCAAGTATGCTTTATCTGAAGGACCTTACCAGGATACTATTAAACCAATTATTGAAAAGGTAAAATTACCATATAATGATCCATATTTGATAATGATTTTTTTTTTTTTTTTTTTTTTTTGCTCTAGGTTGGTTCTAACCTTACTTACACCTTTGATAAAGTATCCAAATTTTAAATCAGAATGCTAATAATGCCAATCTTGTCGGTGCATAACTGCCACCATTTGTGAGCATATAATATTAATCCAACACTCCTTGACTTTTATATATCAACTCGATATATTTAAGCTTGAATGCCATCTTCATCATTCAAAACTGTTCGACGAAGTAAGGGGCTCTAAACTTACAGAGATTAATTTCATCTTGTACTTTTGGGGCTCTTTGATGAAGGATCTTCTCATTGACACAGATAAATGGTCTCACTGGTATGTATGAGTTAATTTTTTTTAAAAAAACTTTGAACTAAATATTTTAAACTATTCTAACAAATTTAGAACTGGTGTTAGATGGCTTTCCGCCAAATTGAGCAATTCATTTGATGATGCTTCCAGCGAATTTGCCAAACAGTTGAAATATACTGAATACTACTCTGACAAACAGGTGGCAAACATGTCTTGGCGTTTGATGATTTATTGCAGCTACCACATGTTCTTAATTATGCAATATATGCAGAATTTCCAAAAAAACAATATAAAACACTTAAGAGTTTTAGAATTTGGCATTATTTTAAGGTCCATAGATTTAACGCAAATTATGAGACAGAGAGATGATGCCAAGTTTTCCATTGCATTGAACAATATGACGAGAAAAACTATAATAGTCGATGATATTGTCTTGCTTCAAACGAGAACATTTAAAATACTTCCCAAAAGAAGCAATTGTCAGTGGAAGCAATCTCGTTTGTTTGTATCCCATGAATAGCCTTGTTGTTGTGCATATATATACTTTGCTGCTGCCTCATTTTACGATTCGAAATTAGGATCGCTCTTTCACCTAAATGGAATGGCTGCAACTGTTGGGCCTTGTCTTTTACGAAATAGGGAAGCTGTATATTACGAGCGTGAGAAAGCATTACCACTTACATCTCCAGCTGAGCAGAGATCGAAATTTGACATAAAATGGGCCATTATGAAATAAAAACTAGAAGAAAACGTCATGAAGAAAAATTGGCAAGTGTAATTAGGTTTTATTTGAGGAGATATGTAATACCATACGAAGCACCTTCAGCATCATCAAAATTACCAACGAAATATGTTTGGTATCAACCAACATGAATCTTCAAATCTGCTTTAATACCTATATATTTCCAAGTAATTTTATCTGTACATATTGCTATACGCCTCTTGAAATATCAGAGGGTATACATAGTACGAAACTTTTTAACACATATAAATACTCACTACAGAATCAATTTATAACTTACAATATGCTTATTTGTACATATCTCTATTGCTTATTGAATTGCCTTTCGAAATATCTTTCTAATAGTTTGTTTTTCTTAATATATAAGTTTTTTTCAGAAAAGCGGTGAAAAAAAGATTTTTTTTTCTTTTTGCTTGTACAATATTGTTTAATAGTCTTAACAATAATAGAGAATAATTAAGGGGTATCTTCTTGTTTTTTACATCTTTTCCGCCGTTAAAACATATTTACTTCAAACTGATTATTATAAAAAAAAAAAAAATCCGGGGTTTGATTCCGTGTTTTAAACTTTAAACTGTATATGTAGATGAATAAAATATCTTTTTCTGGTACATGTTACAATTTTGTGTAATAAGAATAACGTTTATGTAACTGTGCTTATAGTCTGTATCGAATCTTGAATATCCCTTCTTTTTCTGTCTCTCTCATTTTTTTTTGTTTATACACAAAAAACAGACTTCGTAAAAATATTCATTAAATATTATAACTTTCTGTTTTCTTAAGTAAATAAAACTGTATTTTTTTTTTAAAATCAAAGCGTGGTAATAGATATAGACTTGTTGACACCAGATTTTCTCACATAACTAGGAATTCGACCGGGATATTTTGGTAGAGGTCACGATAATCCCGGAGAAATAGATGTTTGATCTGTATAATTCAGAATATCGAAAAAACTGGTAAACAATATTCCTTTCTTCTTGTTATCCTTTTCAAATCATGTGGTATTTTTTTGTATAATTAATTTGGATTTTCAACAACAGTAATAGTAAAAAAAAATTGTATGAAATGTATGAATAATATTCTTATGGTTTAGTTCGTACTACACTAATATATGGTAAACATAAAATATTCCAGCCATTTGCTCTAGTTATTAAACGCTTAATGTTTTTACACAGTCATTGATTGTTTAAAACTGATATAATGTTCGTTTTTTTTTCCAACATAAAGAGAATGAAGTTACATAAATGACCATAAATGCTTAATATTGTAAAGTATGGAAATCTTAATTTTTGGTCGGTATGTAAAAGTGTATGTACTTTTATTGGTTCAATCATAGCATGGGAAATATTTGTAGCTGTTGAAAAATCCATGGCCGTTATGATATCAATTAAAATTGACCAAGTTGGATTATAGAAACAAGTCTACTCTTATAAAAAATACTTCTATAAAATACCTCTATATATTTAATTATTAATACATATGTCTTAAATTTGTATACATATTCAGTTCCGTCCTTGACAAGATTTACATATTAACGTTTTCTCTCTTTTTCCATATTTGTGCTGTGTCCTTACATAAATTTCTGCTTTAAGAGTCAAATAGTTTAGCTCTAAACAACTAATATTTTATATTTTTTCAGGCACCACATGTAGAGTTTTCCAATTTGACTATGTACCTTTTTTTTTAGAAGTATGAAGACCCTTTTTATTACTAGCTAATAAAGGTTCTGTATAAAAAAAAATGATAAGGTGTTAGACTGTCCCGTGGAAGCTAATATATATACCAAGAGTGTATGAGATAATAGCACCGATTATTTCCTATTTAGCGCAAATAAAGCTATTATACATACGCCATTATTTGTATAACGGACCCTTGTAACTGATTATATATTCTTCAGGTTTTTTTTAATATTACAAGTGGCAACCGTAAGTGTTGACATTCAACTACTCGAGCTAGTAACGCTACCCCCCCCCCCTTTTTTTTTGACCCGCTTTTTTCCGGAGTTTTTTTTTTTTTTTTTTTTGCTTTCAAAAACTACATTATTCTTTTTTATATATCTACAAGAAAAAGCTTCTTTTCCTTAAAAAAGATAGTTTCTGATTAACAAAAGAGCTTTCAGAATTCAAAGATGCATACTCAAGTCTTAAAGGATTTGATTGGTGCTCACTTGCTGCTTGAAAAGCTAAAAAGTGTAGTCTTTTTGACATGATCGTCATTTCTATGCCTAAAAAGTAGTCAGACTAAAGTAGAAAAATTTCCCCAGATTTGAATTTTATTTATAATTACCCAAACTTAGCATTGTGTAACCAACTAAAAGCACGCATTTCGTTTATTAGATCCAAGTGTAACATGAATCCGTAATTACCATTATTTAGCGTCGTTTTTGTAGAAAAGGGGTTTATTAAATAATGAGAAAGAAAAAAATAATAATGTGTACAGAGAAATAAAATAGAAAAAAAATATTACAGCATAATATATAAGATAAAAGATGATACGAAAAAAAAAAAAACCTAGATATTGTTATTAAGGGCTTCTTCCTTGTGGGAAATTTGAGGCACGTCTCCTTGATGGCGACTGCCCTCAATATCGTTCTTCTTTTCGTTGTTATAATCGTGGTAATCATGACCCGATCTAACAGATTGCATATCATCCTTGATTGCATCAATAGCAAACAGCATTTCAATTTGTTCCAAAGAAAGACCCTTAGTTTCAGGGAACCAAAAGTAAACCATAGGAATAAAGACAATATTGAAAGCAGCAAAGAGGATATAGGTCCAGAAAGTAATGTATTCAAAGAGTACAGGTGCGATCATAGCGACAATGAAATTTCCCAGCCAGTTAGAAGCAGTAGATAAAGAGTTACCCTTTGCACGAAGTGCAGTGGAAAAAATCTCTGCAGGATAAAGCCAAGCCATACCCAACCAACTAGCACCAAACATAAAGTTATAAAGCATAGTAAATGCTACAGCACCATTACCAGCAGCTTTGGTTCCGTAATCTGTATTGGCTTTTTGACAACCACCTACACAAGCTAATGTTATGGCTTGGAAGAAAAGACCCCACAACATAATCTTTCTTCTACCAACTCGTTCAACAATAAAAACAGGAACCAATGCACCAATAAAATAAACAATCGAATCAATACCAGCCATTAACATTGCGGTAGAGTAATCCATACCAGCTTGTAACATGACATCAGTGAGATAGTAAGTGGTTACCTATGATTTGTGCGACAAAAAATTAGAGACAATTAAGAAGAATAATTATTAATACTACTTACGTTAATACCACCGAGCTGTTGAATCATTTGACTAAGCATACCAAGAAGGACTCTCTTACGATTATTGAATTTACCCTTTGTAAACAAATCCTTATAGGAAGAAATATTTTCTCTACGCTCGAAATCAATACCTTCTCTAATTTCATTATATTCAGAGATACAACGAGGATGGGTAGTATCACCATCTGACCAAAGTCTAGCTAACACGTCTTTTGCTTCCTCATCACGGTCATGAGCAACAAGCCAACGAGGAGTTTCAGGTAAGACAAATGTACCGAGAATCAAGATAAGCGCGAAGACATTTTGGAATGCTAAAGGGAATCTCCAGGCAATTTCACCACCAACAAAATGAAGGCCGTATTCTAACCAGTAAGCAATACCCACACCAACTACAAGAAGAGCACATTCAAAACATACGTGAGCACCACGGCTTTTAGGAGGAGAAATTTCAGATTGATATACAGGAATAGTAGCAGTGTTCATACCATTACCGACACCAGTAATAACACGAGAAATGATAGTCATGGTAAGGCTCATAGTAGCAGTTTGAATCACAGCACCTACAATAAGAATGGCACATCCGATACGAATTGTATTTTTGCGACCCACCATGTCACTTAATCGACCTGTAATTAAGGCACCAGTCATACAACCAAGTTCGTAAATGGCAACTGTGAAACCAATCATAGCAGAAGAAGGTGCACCCATTAAATCAATGAAATGCTGGTTGGGAAGAACACCTGACATAACACCCTAAATAATGTATATGTTAATGCCGGTGTAAATATATATATATATATATATATATATATATATTACCTGATCATAACCAAAGAGTAAGAAACCAATGGCGGCTAAGAGAGTTGAAGCTCTAAAAAGGGATTTTCCTTTCAATTTAACCATTTTGATATATATAAAATAAGTTGAAAATAAATATTGATTCCATTGACTTTAAGCCAACTATTTATACTCTTTTAAAATAAAATTGAGTAATCTTGAGCTATTCTCTATATAGCAGTAGCCATTATCCTATGCAAAAATGTGGGGGGACCAAATAATCCCGCCTTTTTCTTACAGATTTAAAGTTTTTTTCCACCGGGAGAAAAAAAGGACCATTGTTGGACAAAAATTAGATTCACATTATGAGCAACCACAGTTTGAACTAAATGTGATATAAACTCAGAATAAGGTATCACCATGGATGGCAAAGAAGTGGATAGCTTTATTTCGAACTAGATTGGTAAACTCAGAATTAAAGCAGCTTCCACTAAAAAAAAATTGGATCAAATCAAACTGTATGATAAACTCGTATCTACTATTGGCTTCTGTTCTTTCTAATTTGAATTAAGTTTTCCAAAAAAAAAAAAAAAAAAAAAAAAAAAAAAAATAGGATTCTGATAGCAGTTACATTACATATAATTCGAAGCTTCGTATCAATCAGAAAAAAACTATACATATGACTCTTTCCAAAAGACAGACAAAAAATGATGTCATAAGGGGCCTGATTGATTTTCCTAGCACTTGTGAATGCTTCTTTTTTTTTTTTTTTTGCGAAACTTGTAACATTGATATTTCCGAACTTTCTGTGGAGATAAGTGCATCAATATGAAAATCTGATACAGAATATAATATATAAAAAAGCTAATCAGAAAACGAAATAGTCCGATAAAACTTGTCTAAAGTTCAACGAATAAATTATTAAGCCAAACGGGATAAAACTTAACCATAAAATATTTTAAACACGATGTTCAAGTCAGTGTTTATTTAAAACATATATAGTCTAATTTTTTGTACTCTCTCCGTAACATCAAAAATTTACCACTGTTAAATGTAATAAAGAAGCCGTTTCAATATGTACTTACCAGCCTGTAGTTTTGTAGAAGGGTTATAATATCATTATTTCGCTTGAGGGTGCTATGAAAAATTTAATGCTGGATTGTACACAGTAATAAATGTTTTTACGTCGAATTGAAAAGAGTGATCCCAGCACGTATATAGCCCAATAAAAACTCATGCAACTTCTGAACGTTACAGTAAATCATACATTCTAGTACCGAGTCGTAGTATTGATAATAAATTATTACCACAGCCCACTTTGTTTTTTCCAACTGTTGATTTATACTTTAATGTTTGATTTTATACAATATATAGAAGTATGCGCCCACAAGCAGTAAACAGAACGATTTGCGTCTAGTTTGTTGTGTCTAGTGCACTTCATTTATCTCTTTGCCCCCTCATACCTAGTTTAAAGAGTCAAATTTAAGTAAACAATTTGCATTTTTATATATGACTATCAATGTTATAAAATCGAATGATTCTTATATAACTAGTCTCTGCAAAATTTAGAAATAAATAAGTATTAGCTATATTTCGTTCAGTACGTATATATATATATATATATTTTGCCTTGGTAAAAGTAATCAAGCTTCATAATAATTTTTTACAAAAAGATTACCAATCATCGTTAGTTGGATATTCAGTTCATTGTATAAATGCTTTTAGCTGGTAAAAATAATCGCCTGTTCTATTTAGTTAGAGCTTTAAAAAAATTAGGTTTTTGTGGCCAAACATGTAAATTCAATAATGTTCCTTGCCAATGTTTGTTTTGAAGATACAGTACCCGCTCTATTTAATGCCGCGATTTTCTGAAAATTTTGGGCCATATTTAATTTTCTCAAGTCAGAAATAAGACTATGACACGATTTAAGGCCACAGAAGTCCGAAATTTTTTGCAGCCGTAAATAGAGCGGCTACGGTATAAAACTTCATTTAGAAATTGTAGTTTAATATATCAAGTCATTATTATTTTCTTAGTATTTACATTCGCTCGTATGTAAGTATATAGCATTTACCAAAAAAAAAAAAAAAAACTATTATCATATCCTAATTGATGGCCCGTGCTTACTTGTACTCTCTGGTGACCTGTACAAACTACATATTAGGAGAATATAACTAATACTTTCCCGATATGTACATGCATTTAAATATGCCGTTAAAGATAAAACTGTATGAATGATACACATTGCCAAATGAGAGAAAGGATAAAAAAGCTATAAAACTGCTGCTCTTATAGAGAATAATTATAATACAAAGATGAGTAAAAAGTAATGAAACAAAGTTTTTTTTTAATATAAAACAATCAAACTATAATCTACTGGCCATTCCTATAGTAAACTTATTTCTGGCTCGACCACGCAAACCAAAGAAATAAATAAACATGGCGTTATTCTGGCAGAATTGTGCTGTTAGGCATTCTGTCACCTGCTTTGGATTATTTTAAATCATTTGTTCACTTAGGTGTATACTCTACAAAACACAGTTGAAACAAAGTCAGACTTATCAAAGAAACACTGAAGCACATCAGCATGTAGAGGTACTAAAAAGTGTAAGCAGAAACATATACCGAAAATCTAAAACTTTCAATTGTCAACTGCAAACAATAAATAACAAAATTGAAGAAACACCTCAGTGGTATCTGGACACACATTGCTTATTATATGTTCTGAAGGTAATGGTGTATTTAAATAGAGCCCAAGTAATTATATCACACTCATAAGTCTTGAAAGAGAAATGGGCTACTCTTACGACTTATGTTTCAGTTGAAATTAACAAACAATAATTGTTCTACACCAAATATATTTCAGCAACGTATGCACACAAAGTGATCATATACAGAAAATTAATAATCATAAGAACGTAAACTGTTGTATGTTGCGAATAGGTATATTAAGTTTATACAATGATGCATAGTTACTACGACTTCTATTTTTCTCACATCTTGTTTATCTATTCTATTAATACAATTGGATCTTATACGGATCGTCGTATTTATAAGCGGCAAAGTTTTTCATACTTAATTATCATAGTTACCCAAAAGAAAGTTACAATACATACTATACAAGACAAGCTGACCTAGCATGTTAGAGCGTACTCCTTCTATCAATTTGGCGTTACCGAACACTAGTAAACCATTTAAGATTTTCGCTTTCCCCGGACTTAGCTCTTCACTTTTTTACCTATCTACATCTGTTTTTTCTTTTTTTTTGTACATACTGTGTCTTCTGTTTTAGTTAAAAAAAGATTAAACAGCCTTATATCTGACGCGAAAGCATAAATACATAAACAGGCTTTGGAATTGTAATAAAGTTGATTGGGAATAAATATCCCAGTGTTGTGCAGGAACTTTTTTGGCAGCACATGATTTATTTTTTTGTTTTTTGAAAACAAACGATTTTGTAATAGTTTATTTGTACACAAGATCAAAATATATTTAGTAGATACATGTGGTTTCAAAATGTCAAATTCATGTTTCTTTTTTTCATTGAAAAATCCCAATAATTGCTTTCAATAACACGCTTTCATACATTAATGACCAAATCCTTTTGCGTATTTTTTAAAAAAAAACATAAGCTATTAATAACACAGAGGCTGACAAGCGCGTGGGTGCACAACTTATTTAAGGTCACACAATGCAGTGCTATTAAAACACCGGATTTTGCTGCTGGGCCCTGTTTTAACAAAAAAAAACAAAGAAGTGTCGTACCAGGATAGTACAAGATTGCTAGCAGAAGTGTGACGTTACGTTTTTGTATCGACGTCTGGTGAAAAATTGACAAGTGTATTCAATCGATCAGCTTTAAAACAAGAATAACCTTCGCTACTATTATTAGTTAATCCCTTTTTTCAACATTTTTATTGTACATATGAATATCCAGATTTTTCCAAACAAAAATAAACCTGAAGAAAGAGACAAAACAATATGGTTCATAATATTATATGCGGTCACCAGATACTTACACAAAGACGCCTCAAGATTTATTTTGAGAATATAGCTGTAAATAAGGTAATGTTAATACAGTAACTTTTGAATTAGCAAACCATTGTTGTAAATTGACTGTGTATCAAAATTCTACCGTAAATAATGAACTCTGCTGTCAACTTTGCAAATAACAGTGCTGAATTTTTTCATTTGTAGAGAGAGGTGTTTATTACTTGCTTTTTGCATCTTGCTTATATGTCTTCAGGCCAGGAACAAATTTGGTTAGTTAGTTAGGAAAATTTTCTCTATGACAAATGTTTAATAAAACTCATTATAAAATCTTTTTATAGTGTTATTCAACACAAACAAAGAGGTCAGATGGGAGCAAATCTGACGTACTTTACGTGTTGTGGTAACAATCACGCCGGCCCCAATACTTGTTGAGGCCCCAATTTCACATCAATACTAAATGGATATTTCATTTATTGAGTGTTTGATCATTACAATATCTTGCCAGTTGTGTTTGTTAATGTATTCAAGCGTTGGCTAAGAGTAGAGAGTCGATGCAAACAAAATCCTACGCGTTGTAAGAAATAAATTGTAATTGCTGCTGTGCAAAACCTTATAACAAAAACTGCATTCAATATGTTCGCTTATAGCACTAACACACATTATGTCAAATCAATCACAGGGTTCAGTTGTAGAGTCTTGGGTTTTTGATGCTGATCTGACTGTGCAGGTACGACTCTTTTTTCTTTTTCGGGTGCTTCATTCTTTCTAAAAATTTACATTATGACAATGATTTTTTTTAAAAAAAGCACAATATTTTAAAGTACTATTTGGCAGAAGGTGTACAATGAACAACGTAAGCTAGTGTGTAACAATGTAATACAATGGGTTGAAAGAGTTAATCATAAAATACTAGGTACAATGTAAGTTTTTTGTCTATATGTAATGTTTACTTTACAGTTTATTGAAAAATTAATTCATAATAAAAAAAAAGGAGGGGGGTTTATATGGTACAAATGAATCGATGGTGAGGCGTTCTTAGGCTCTTCCGCCTAAGGTGTAAGTCTCTGAAGTTTTCAGTTGACTTGCAGCAACAGTTAGTGTCTTTTTGTTAGATTTCTTTAACATGTCTGGGAAAGACCAACGCGGCTGTTTATAAGTTAAATAAGACTGCTTCGAGCTCACTGAAGCAGAGTCTCGAGGGTCAATGTAATCGCCATCCCGGTAAGCATTTTCATAGTAACGACGATCATGCGATTCAAATTGTGATTGTGAAACACGTCTTTTAGTGTATTTGTCTACTTTGTAATACTCATAACTGCTTTTGATTTTATCAACTAAACCCATTTTTTTTTAGAAAAAAATAAAAAAATAAAAAAAGAAAAAGTAATGAAATGTCTTTTTTTTTTTAATTTTACTGCTATTTATACATGGATTACGCGGGACGGAAAAATGGTTGCGTCGTTGTTTGGTTAAATTATTAAGCCATATGTCTGTATGTCATCATGCGGTAACAATATAGAATAACAAAGTGGCCTTTGTGTTAAAGAAACGATATACATACAATTTCAAGAAGAAAAAAAAAAAACGGCCTGATATAATTGTAAGTCCAGACAATATGGCCTAAACCTTATTCATGAAGGGCCGTCATGATGATGGACTTATTTATTTAAAGGATAAAAGGGGATTCTATATGATACACTATTTACAAATAACAAGTATAATTATTCTTTCTTTCTCTCTTTTTTTTTTAAATACGATCTATAAACTTGTCATTTCTATCGCTTGATAAGAACCATTTAAAGTATTCATAAACACTCCAACTGATTGCTGTGCTAGGCATATTAGTCAACACACGAGGACGAAAGCCTCTAAAGAAACCTGTTACTCCGTGTCTGTCATAAATAATTTTAGCAGCATCCTTAAAACCTGCAGCATTTTTAATTTGCGTGTCACTTGAAGATCCTCTTGTTTGTAATAATGTTTTGATGACATCTAATGGCGTTGTCACGGAAGAAGCTACTGCACCTGAAATTGCACCTGCTATCATATGTACTTTAGGATTATATGATCCTTCTGGATCTAACCTGGATCGAAAATGTTCGTAGGTTGCAAATTGAATCGTCTGAAATGGAATGGACATACTGACTGTGGTGGGAAACGATATATAAAATGCTCTCAATCCTTCATGTTTATATACCGTTCTAGCACAATCACGCACGGATTTATAGGTCGAATCGTATATCTGCATGCGTTGTTTCAATACTAAGAAAGTAATTAAAAAAATGGAAACTAATTTTATTTTTTATTTTTCATACTTACCATCGAAGGGCGTCATTAGGAAGTCATGAGCTAAAGTAGCAATACCACCTGCTACACCCGAAGATATTAACTGATTTGAAATTCCAAATGAGCTCATGAGGGTTTTTAAATTACCACTTTGCGATAACTGTTTATTTAATTTTTCTTTACAGAATTCGTAGGCAGCAAAATGAACAGCATGAGCAGGACCTGCACCTGCAATAACAGAATAAACTCCTCGCCACAAGTGTTTATTTTGCTTCTTGAGCTGTTTTTTAGACGCGTCCTTTACAGCTTTGACTGTCTCTGCTGGGGACAATACTTGCATACGGGTCTATTATGGAATAAATTTATGGTTCACTTTTGTACATAGAAGTTATGTTTTACTTACTCGAATACTATCCACTGGATACATTATACAATGCTCCCCGATACCCGCCATAGCGCCTGCAATAGCGTTCTGTAACATGGTCGAGTTTTCACCCAGAGATTCATAGTCGTACTCTTCATCGTGGCCCATTTGTGGTATTTGTTTATATAAGAGAAGAGGAAAAAAACGAAGTTTTTATTTTTTCGGGAACAATTGCACCTCTAAAGTGACGTAATTAGCCTTTTTTTTTTTTAATTTTAATTTTAAAAAATGCGATATGAAATGTTAAAGTTATTAGGATACAGAAGATTTCAATAATAAGACATTAGCGCCGAAACAATTGTAAAGAATGAGTGGATCAAGTTTTCATAAAACTTGTTCATCAAAAATAAAGAGAAAAAAAGGCTTTAAAACACTCCGCCTATTAAATTTCCTAATTTGTATTTATTAGGGTGTAACCATCATGCTTTAAATTGCATTGGGTCCAACATATTTTCTCATAAATAATCTGGACGATACATTAGAAAACACCAAAGATCCAATAATCAGTAATGTCAAAAAGAGCTAGATGAAAAGAAAAAAAAATTAAATCAGAATTACATTTAAAAAACAATCTTGAAAAGTTTGGAATTACCAGAGTTTTATAGGAAAATGGTTCAACAAAACTATTAATAATATCTGCAATAGTTTCAGCAGAAACTTTTGCTCTATTTCAGGATGAGTAAAAGGCAATTAATTATTGCTTCGTGTACTTACTGTGCTACTACGATATCTTTTTGCATACAAGATGCCCATTCCATACACATGGTTTCTACTGCTGGCACACGATCTTCTTTTCCGCAATGATTTAGCATGTAATTCCTTGTACACAATTCCTTTTCTTGATGTAATACTATATGAATGCATCTATGATTTGAGTAACTTATAGACCTCTCGAATATATATATATATATTTTTTTTTTATTTTTTTATTTTTTTATTTTTTTACCGTCAAAATGCTCCTGTGCCTTTAACCTAAAATCTTGTTTCACAACCAAAATGATTTTTGTGAATAGATATAGGATAGTAATTGTAATTACGATATTAAATGTCATTTGTATGTAGGTAATGATTGTATATGAAATATATTGGTGACGTTGATACATCGGCTCATACACTGTAGACGAGTGAACAACTTGCTTTGGTATCCTTTCGATTCGCTTTTCGATTTCTTTCCGTTTCTCTAGACGCTTATTAAATCGAAGTGTTAACGTGTTGGCACTGTACGGTTCTGGTCTTATATTCGTTTCAGCTGTTGTATTGTCTACGTCAAATAACTTTTGTGAAGGCTTCAAAGTGGGTATAAAGTTAAAAGAGTAATCTGGTGGTGCAATCGTTTTTGAATCCTTCTTTGAAGAATCTATCAATGACATGTTAGAAACATTTTTTCTCTATCCACAAATATCTAAGCTCTTTTAGAGATAACTTGCCATTGTTTGTTCGAATTCGCTTAACTCCAACCATGAATAAAAAAATATATATATAAAGTATTCACAAATCACTGTGACGCCTATTCAGGCGAAAATGTTAAGCTAACTACCTAATTTTATGGCTGTCACACCAGGCATTGTTTGTACACATACGTAGCTGTTGTGTGTGTGTATCTCTACTTTCCAACTTCCAAGCTGTATCCTTTTAGATTAGACCATATATTAATTATCTTATAGAGCTATGGAACTGATTTCTTTTTCTTTGGGATTGCCGTTCTTTTTTCAGTTACCACAGTCTATCTGTATTTTCTTACTTGATTTCGTTGCGATTTTTTTTTTAATATACATTAATTCATACTTCATTCCGAAAACAAAGTTGGGGATCTACTTCAGAGATATGAACAGAATTGAGAAAATATTTAGTATTGTTATAGCCCACTTTGTCATGCCATCATATTCATTTGAATGATTTTTTAATGGCAACCAATTGTAATTGAGTAGTAGTATTTAAGCATTACATAGTACGGTATTTATCATCTTTATGAATCAACAAACTTTATAAACAGAAAAAAATGTTGTAAAAAACTATTGTTAATTATCTTGAATAAGATATGTTCTGTGTAAATGAAAAGCCTAGATAACTAATGGGCCGCTTTTTAAATTTTGACAGATTTACAGACAAGAGTAATTTATTTTGAGAATTGAAAGAACTTGTATTTAATTCATCTGATATCTATTATATCATTTGTCATACAAATATCCTTTCTCTTTCTTTCTATTAAGATACAGGTAGAGTTTTTTTCAGTGCAATTATGTTTATTCGTTCACAAAGTTTAAAAGAATATTCTTTTTTATGCCAAAAAAAAAGAAGAAAAAAAAGAGAATCCTATCAAAAAAACGAAAGGGGTAAATGAAAAAAAAAAAATGAAAAAAAATGAAATACTAAAAAAAAAAAAAAAAAAAAAAAGAACAATAGTAGTAATAATAATAATAGTGATAATAAATATAGTGTATACAAGTGTTATTGAACCAGCCAAAACATATTAGAATTTATCTATGTGATAATGGGTCAAGAGAGGAATTCATAAAGGAAGAGGAAGAACTGGAAGTGTATGCCTGTTGATTTCTGGGAGTATGAGGTGAGTTTGGAGAATATATGGAATTATCTAATTCATCATCAGAAACTAACATACTGGGACTAGGGCTTGGTGGTAATTGATTACCATAAGGACCTAAGGTTGAGCGATTATTACAATGAAGGTTTTGGGTTTGAACAGAAAGCGGTGATGAACGACCAAACATATCATCCAGTATGCTATTATTATTACTATTGTTATTGTTATTGTTATTGTTATTTGCTTCGTGTGATGTAATAAAAATAGAAGGCGGTTTTTCCTGTTTGACATCAAACTGGTGATGATCTACTTGAAGAAATTCATTTGGCAATTGACCTATTATAATATGAAATAAAAATGTTAAATATACATGTCAAGACATCGAATAAGTAATAGTTGATTTTTACCTCCATTTTGTTGTGATATATAATTCATCATACTTTTAATAAATTGCATTTGATTATCTTGTTTTTGTTTAGTATCCTCCAACTCTTTAATCACCTCAGTGAAATTCTCATATAAACTTTGAATTTGTTGAATCATTTCAGATTGAGAAGCCTGTAACATAGCAACGTGGCTTTGAAGATCACCATTTTCACGTCTAGCAGTATCTGCTTCCATTGACTTGCGTTTAATTTCATCTAGTAAATCAGGACGATTTCTCAAGAACTTTGGGTGAGAAAATTCCCAGATTTGATTCTCTGCCAAAGTACGATGACCCCTTGGAGACTTATTTACCTTATGAAATCCGTACCTATTAAGAAGTATTATATTATAAATATATATATATATATATATATCTGTGTAATTGTTTATATACATACATATTTAATTGTCTGACAAAACTACTAAAATTGTTATGTTTGAAATGTTTTGGTAATACATCTCTTGAAAATTCCATTATATTACAAACGATAAAAGACGAACCAGTATAAGCCCATGAAATTAAATGTTGATAGTGATTATCTACAACCATACTAGGTAGCTGTCAATAAAACTAGAGTTTGAAACTGGAACAATAAAAAGAAAAAACTTACTTGTATAATTTATGAACGAACGTATTAGTATGAGCAGGCTTTTGAGTTGTGTTTGGTGGCGGTGGTGGCAATTGTGTTTGATTTACTGTTGTAGTATTAGATCCATAATATGGTTGGGAAGAAGCAGACGAAAATGAAGCTCTATGATCCACTGGTTGTGTATCAAGGCGATAATCTGAGGAAGAATTTGATCTACGATGCATTATATATGTGTATATATATGTATGAGTGTGTGCGTGTGCGTTATATTGTGAATATATATATATGTATATATATATATATAAAGAGAAGAAGAAGAAAAAAGGCGTTTAAGCGGTTATAGTATTATTATATACTTGTAGTGATCATGTCATTTAAACTGCGTCACAAAATAGAATCTCGAGAAGATACCCAAAATTTTTGTTCAAAAATAGAAAACTCTGTTTTTCAATACGATTGTAATCTTTGTTTTCTTTGTTTTTTTAAAAGTTTCAATTAATATTGATGTGCACCCAGTTTTGTTACTTTTTACTTTGCTAATCTTCCATCCCTCCCTTTATATTTAGGGTTTTACCATGACAACACCAATACCACTTAGTTAATTGTCTAAAACTATTAAGCGGAGTCAATATCAGCCAATCGTTTCACAAACGTGGTGTCCCATAACAACTTTGTTCGTTACCAAATTAAGGAATCTGAATTGATACCGAGTTTTTTCATGATTTTTTTTTTACGAGCCCGGTTAGACGATTTAGTTATCAAAAAAAAAAAAAAAAAAAAAAAAATGGGTGTCTTCTAATTCCGTTATAAATCAAAAAGTTTCTTTTAAACTTGTCATTAATTTTATTCTAGACAGAAAAAAGAAAAAAAAAATTGCATATCTAATAGCAATTCTTCCCTCAATATATATCATATTGAAGTGACCTCAGCATCAATCTGCTTTAAACAAGCTAGCTAAGAAGCATCACTAAAACAAAACGGGAGATATCCTGATAGCAATGGCCTTCTGTATGGTATATATAAATGAGCTATTGTACCAAAGAAAATACTGAAATATAGACATATACAAAATTAAAGTCTTCTTTTTATGCAAATGTACTTAATGTGTCAGTTTCAACTCTAAACTTCATTACATTGGTTGAACATACTGAAACAAGATTCAGAGTTAAAGAAGACCTCAAGGGCTTTCAGTATTTTATCGAAAAAAAGTAACACAAGATAAAACGATTCAAGATGTATAAAGTACGGGAGAAGGAAGAGCTAAAGTGATTGACTCACAAGGAATGATGGGATGCTGCTTTTCAGGAAAATATCCACTGATTGAAAACAAATGGATGAGAGTGACTATAATACAAAACTTTCATAGCATTGGCACCAAGCGAATACTCAAAGCAAAATAAGTAGGTGCTTTTAGTAAAACATTATTTTCAGAAGAAACTGGTTATTTGTCACAGATTTCAATGGCGCTTTTACTTCGTAACAACTTGTTTATTTGTTTTCCACTCCGGATGTGGTAACTAGGTAGAAAACAAATCTTTTTGTTCTCACATTAAGCTTTAGACATGAGTTATTGACTTTAAGAGAGATTGGAAAATATTTTCATGATACAAATTAATAATTTTTATACCGTATATCTCAATTTTGATCTTAAAATCAGGTGAGAAACGCTGTATGTCCCTTATAAACGCATCTATTACTTTTTATTAAGCTTTTTTTTTCTGTCTATACTCCGAAATGAATGTTTCATGTGAGTAATTTTATTACTTTACTATTTTACTTTATTTAGTCAAAAAGTAAATAGATCATCATTCTTTCTTTTCTTTTTAAAATATAGCAAAGATTCAAATTGTCATATTTATTCGTTTTTGTGCACAAATTCAGATATTGGTCAAAGCGCTGATCCAAGAAAAAAATGCATCACTTTTTTTTTTATTTAAATCAGCTTTGTTTCCCATTGAAATAGTTTGGTTCTCGCGTCGCACAAAGGTTTTTGGACACAAACAATAAGGGTGTGACTAGTACGTATATGGACAGGTGGCTCAATAAGCCATTGCATTGAACTTACTTACAAATTCTATTATTATATTAGGCACTCATAATAAGAAGCACACAATTTCATTCTGTAACCTCATCAAATTTCAAGCACTAAAGAGAGAGAGAGAAGAATAGTGATACACTAGACTTTCCATCTTTTTTTTTTGAATCTTTATCGCCCTGTTGTACAAAATATTAAATGCAATATTTTCAATTTGACCCGGATCACTGTTCGATACTCATGTTCTTTACGTCATAATAGACCTTATAGCGAAATAAGGGATAAATGCCAATAACCAAATTAAAACGTATTCGTCATTTTCTTTGTTGTTTTTTATAAAAAGTGAGTCGATTTAGTTTTTGTCTACGTTGCACCCAGCGATTTAAACCGAAAAAAATACGGGTGACATTTTGAAGTTTTTTTTTTATACAAACAACTGACTCATGATATTTTATACTCTTTTCCGTCGTACCTTTCCTAATATGTATTCAATCATATGAAACCATAGAAAGTATCACAAAAAAAGCTATAATAGTTTACTAACGATGCTATTTTACACGTCCGAAGGTTTACAACCAATATAAACACTTTACCAGTAAAAAGGTAAATATTAACAGTTTTTCCTTTTATGAAATTGTTCATTTTTAAATGCTTAAATGTATAAATTGATATAATTTTTCAAAATAAACCAGTTTAACTATTTGTTTTACTAAAAATAAAAAAGTCGATTCAAAGAAAAATAAGGTTAGGTGTGGTCCTTTGACGTTCCGATTTGAAGGAGGCAGAGGCCCTCGAATAATATGTGCATCGTATTTTTAATGTTTCCTTGGCATGCACAAGACGATAGTATAGTTATTGCAAAAGCAGAATAGGTAATAAAGACTATTAATCTTATTATACATGTGTATAAACGCTAATCTTAACTATTACGATACTTTACGAGCGAATAATTTGTAAAATGTATCTCTGTATCATTAATCATCACCCTAAATTTATTTTGTGTATACTACATATTTATTAGTATAATGGATAATACCTAACAACTTTATTTTTTTAATTTTAAAATTATTAACAGCATTAATGCTTGTCGTTGTATTTTTTTACTATAAATGTTATTGAGAAAAAGATTATCTTTATTTTTTAAACCAACCAAACCCGCAAATATGATTGATACCCATGCCAGAGGTATGCTCATCATTAGTCAAGTATGATGCTTCCATCAACTAGACAGTGATATTGGCAGAAGGAGAGATATCATGCAAATTACTAGTATTTCTCAAACTATAAATATTTGTATCGCCAATAAGAACTTTGACCTTTAAACCTTTTCGAAGGATTTCGTAAGCAACAATAACTATTCAGTACGTTACAGTTAATTCCAACGAGTAAATTCTGTATGTCTTTACCCTCCCTGTTTAATTTACCATCATTACTAATAATGTTTTTGTCACCTGCCTGACAAGACGCTTCGCCGCATACCAAGTCATAATTAATTCTTTGGTAGTCTAAGAAAATTCTGATGTCAATTTCGTAGCCGAGTACCTTTTCAGCTTCATATACAAGGAGCTCTTCCTTACTGTAGAATACTTGTTACAAGAATCAGAAATATAATTAATGTTATTTTAGTGTAAAATATAAAAGGTTTATGATTAAAGTTTGCATACCAGTTGTTGTAATTATCTTACAAGAGTCAGATAAAATTATTCTTATTAATTTGTGGTCGATGAACAAGGTAAATTCTTGGGGGCACCACAATCGGCACCACAAAAAAAAAAAAAAAAAAAAAAAAAAAGCAGGCTTTTGGCCTTTGGACTTCCTGACTGTGGTGTCTTTTGAGCTTTATGCATTAACCCAAGGATTCATACAGCTAACCTTGTACCTACACTTTATCAACCGTATAAGTTCAAGTTTAGTTATAAATAAAAACTAATTGGTTTTTGCAATGAATTAAAGACATATAATGAAAAAAAAAGTTCAGCTGTAAAAAATAGTGTAATCTTGTTGAGGTCAATCTTGAGGGAAACTTATTGAATGGTACATAAAGACAAGACACTTTAAAAAAGAATGGGTTTATTTATGTATATCACAACATGTCAAAGAAAATTAAGTTTAATCTAGCCTTTTTTTTTATTACAATAATTATTTAAAAAAAGTTACTAGTGCTTTAGCCTTTACAATCCGGAAAGGAAAAGTTTCTGAATTCAAAGTTTCCCAAGACAAACCACGAGGAGGTCCACTAGCTGAAGTCTCAAAAATAAGAATGCAACGGATAAGTACAACAACACAACAATCAATGATAATATTTTTCTTAGAGATGACTACCAAGATAAGAACCATCAATCCAACTCTCCCTTCGATATTCGTATGGTTTTACGTGCCATTACACCCAGGATTAAACTGCACGAACCGCTCGTAAACGAGGACGGAAGAGAAGGAGACAGGACTTACCATGATAGAACATACTCGCCAAAAAATAGAATCACTAACTGCTGCGGTGTTGTGGCAACAATCAACCTTTGATCATAATACTTTCCTTTGAGATGACATCTACCGAGATGAGAACCATCAATCCAACTCTCCCTACGATATCCGTATGGTTTTACGTGCCATTACACCCAGGATTGAACTGCACGAACCGCTCGTAAACGAGGACGGAAGAGAAGGAGACAGGACCCATCAAGATAGAGCATACTCGCCAGAAAATAGAATTCACAAAACTTGATCATTGCTTTTACAAACCCGTTGCATTGCTGAAACTGTTAGAAACTGCTTGGAAACATAATATATATAAAAAAAAAATGACTTACCATCATAACAACAACCGTTTTGTCCTTTTGATTTCAAGTTCCAGCAGACTACAAATAGCAATATTTCTAAAATGAGTTTTAGAAACTGTTAGAAACTGTTTGGAAACATAATATATATAAAATAAAATAAAAAGTAACTTACCATCATAACAACAACTAAAGCAGTACCAGTATTAGTCAGAGCAATACCTATCATAGCAACACCTGTCCTAGCAGCACCTGTCATAGCAACACCGCCAGTCATAACAATAACCGGCAGTACTAAATAAGCAAACACCCGGTGATGACAGCAAAAACTCGATACTATGGCACCATATTAACTGTATCACAAATAGAACAAGATACCCGACAAAAGAAACCCAGAAGCAACTGGTATTCAAATCTTTAAATCTTTATGCAGCAATACACTTAACCTCCCAGAAGTAAACTTCTAGGACCAGGAACTATCCCATGGTAAGTTAATTACAGATGAAGAATAAAGAAATGTCGAGATCTATACTAATCCGCAAGTAGAGAACTAATGCATTACACTTCGAGAAGTGCTGATTGCGGCATGTCAAAACATTGTAAATGTTCCACGGTAAGAAAACCGCTACATTCGCATCGCAATCAAACAATAGAACACCATACCTTGCAAAAAAAAAGATAAGGATGGGTATAAAAGGAGGAACAACAGGATTATTTTGTATATTTTTTTTTATTCGTAATCTTGATGATGACGTTTCCAAAAAAAAATTATGGTAAAAAAAAAAATGTGTCACAAAAAAAAACCACAGAGACTGAAGCGCCGTAGAAACAGAATTTATTATTATCTCACATTAACATAAACGTAAAGGCTTTATAATTTTCAAACTAATGTTGTGGTTACAGTCTTTGGTTGGATTGAAAGCTTAATTGAGCTCCGTGGGTAAATTTAACAGTAGGTAAAGGGCAACAGCGGAAATATTATTACTCTATATTATGTATAAAAAGAGGATATCTTTCAATTAACGAGTGTGTAAACACAACTACAACATTACTTTTGATTTGTGGTTTTATGTAAGCGTATTATCAACAAGCATTACCCCTCTTTTATATATATATATATATATATACTTATAGACAAAGATATAAAATTAAAGAACATCATGTACATATTATTTACCACCTTTTCTTTTTCTTTTTCATATGCCTTAGTATAAAGTGAAATGAGTTGAATGTGCTTCTACAGTCAGTGTTAATTATTGTCATATATATATATACATCTAATTGGGCTCTTTGTTGACTGAATGTTTGATTATTGGTTCAGGTCAAATAAATAACTACCATTAAAGCTTTCATTATCCTGTGTTCTAAAGGAAGCTATTTTCATGTTACCAATCTTGTCTGTACCAGGTACCGCTATTTTATCACCGCTCCTGTTACCAAGTCAGTTTGTTTAAGACTATCATCATATTTATATATATATATATATATATAAATGATTTAATTTTTAACATATAGACGGATATTTTTAATAATTAAAAGGCCTGATCATCTTTTTTTTTTGATTTTGGTACTTTTGTCTATTTTTATTTAGATTTCCTTAACAGCTTTGAAATGATTAATGAAGACCTCCAATCTAATACTTTCCAAATCCAAGCTTTGACTGAATATTTGGAAGAAATACGTTAAAAGTTACAATTACAGCAGCAATTCACTCCCTCACACGTTTCAGCTGGTACCAACATAGATTTGGATTACGGCCCCAAGGCTAATTGCTTCTGATATCATCCCTGCTGAGCGACTGCAACAAGCTTTATCTGGTAAAGGTGAGGATTTTTTCGATCATCACTGGACGAATTTGATCTACACAAACGTACACCTTCGCCTCAACTTTTTCTGTAAGTCATAACAGAGAACATGCATAAAGCCATTCAAGTAGCTGGCCGTGGATCACATCTCCAACAATACAATCGTTTTCTTAATAGTTACTAATCAGCAACTAAGCCAAAAGGTTAAAATACTTAATTCTCCTAATATTGGGCAAATTTCATCACTCGAATAATCGATCGAACATTTGAAACAATCCATATCTAAGTTTTAATAGTTATTGTCAGTAACTTTACACCATCATTCACTAATTTTGCAATTAATTCTCTAACTTCACATCATTATTCTCTAAGAGTATATTTACTTTTGCTAAGAACACATTTATTTTCTCTGAATAGAGGGATGTCTATCAAGTAAGTTTTTAACTCGAACTTTCTATTCCCCTTTCTCTTATAAACCGATAAAACTTCTGCCTCTGGAAATATAAACGAGTCCCGAAATTTTATTTTATTTTTAGTTTGAAAAATAAAGTGACAATTTCATTGTTATCAAATAAGAACATATTTGTGTTGAACAAAAAAAAAAAAAAAAAAAAAAAAAAAAAAAAAAAAAAAAAAAAAAAAAAAAAAAAAAAAAAGAGGCGAACTAAATAAAGCACAGCCATTGTTTAGACCTCTTTAAAAATTATAAGAAAAATTAAAAGGCAATTCACATGAAATTTTGGTCTGGACGAAATGTTATTTTGTTAATAAACTTGTAATTGCACATATACACATACCGATATGAAGGCACCTGAAATTAAAATGTTGTCAAACGCTCTTTATACTTAGTAAATTTACAAAGATGTCCATACCTCAATTGAATTTTATTTTGATCAAGATGCGGTGATATAAATTGGTTTCATTATAATTGTTGCAAAGTCTGGTGAAATTGTCTATTATAATAATAAGCATATGTTTTAGTAGCGTCAAACAGACATGCTTTATTGTTCTTCTTTGACAACCACCATTCAAAAAGCCCACTATTATCATAATAACATTTTCAAAAAGAAAGACTAACCCAGTAATGCTGGTATGTATAATGGCCACCCATATTCACGAAGAAATGTAATTTCTCTATAAATAAATAACATAAATTTGCTCAGGTTATTTTTTTTATTTTTATTAAAACTTCAACAGAATGGAACAATTCAATACTTCTTCCTCTAACCCAGCTGTAGAACAACAAAACAGTGAAGCAGACACTAAGTCATTGCATCTTAATGAACAGCTAACTTTTCGATATCAATCTGCTCTTGATTTCCTTTTTTCTCAAGAAAAGATTACTAAATGTGCCATCTCCGCCACGTCTCCTGATAAACAGCGAAGATTTATTAATTTCTCGGACCGCGTAAAGAAAGAATGGATCCCGTCTAATCAATTACTTGAATCAACTGGTGAAATTAAATGTACCCAAATCAATACTGGAAAAAGAGATTATTATACAATTATTTTATGTACGTATATAGTAAACAGTTCGCTTTTATTACATAATACTTATCTTTTCTTTTATATAATCTAGTTTATATTTTTGTTATATCTCTTTTTATTAATGTTACTTATGGTATCTATCAACGACGTAATCGTAAAAAAGCTAAGAACAATAATTTGGCGCCCCAAAATCAAGCCCAATATAATGCTGTACCAGATCCAAGAGATAAACAAGAGAATATTGCACCAGATCTAAGAAATGGTGAAGAAAACATTGTACCAAATCCAAGAAATAATCAAGAAGACACTGGACCAAATCTAGGAGAAACCCAAGGCGACGATGTACCAAATATAAGGGACAATCGAGCCAACATTGTACCAGATTCAAGAGATAATCAAGAGAATACTGCACCAGATCCAAGAAATAGTGAAGAAAACATTGTACCAAATCCAAGAAATAATCAAGAAGACACTGGACTAGGTCCAGGAGAAGAGAACCAAGATGATTCAGTCGATAATTTATCTCTTTTAAGACGCTCGAGATATCTTTTGGATCGTTTGGGTTTTATTCCAGGAGAAACTGCACCTGATCCAAGAAATAATAAAGAAGACACTGTAGCAGATCCAAGAAATCCTGTAGATCACAGAAGACAAAATCGACGTGGTGGAAGAAGGAATTTTAATCTTGGTGTACCGCCAGCAAACTAGTTACAAACCGTAACTTTTCTACAAACTTTTTGAGCTTTTTTTTTTGGGCTAGTTGTAAAAATAAATGAATGTTACTTTTTTTTATAAAAAAAAATTAGAAATATTCTTATTAACTATCTAATTACATTTATTTTGTTCAGATGTATATTTTCTCAAGACGAAAAAAGCTGTCTATATTATGACTAGCAAAGAGAAGATATATCCTGAAATGATGGTAACTATTGAATGACATGAAAACCATCACTATTATGACTGTACATTTTATGTGTAAGAAACAAATTGTATTCCATTTTCTGCTTCATTTTTAACTATGTAACAACTATTGAAGATATATTTCTTCATAATATGAGCTGGCTTTATCCAATAACTTCAACTGAATTAGATGGTCTATATGATTTGAATTAAGCTATATACTCTGAATTAAGCTATATACTCTGATACATTTCATTCACTTATTATGTCGACCAAGTTTATAATAAGTACTACACTAATAAATAAACCTATCAGCTACGTAAAAAAATTAAGTTTTTTCTGTTTTATTTATACTTGTAGAAACAATTATCAGATAGGCCAACAAGATTCTATAACTTGAATCACCGTTACATTATATTCTTCACTCTAAACCTTGAGTGATAAATCAATGCATAGACCAGCTAGATTCGATCGAATAAGTGAGGGGGAATAAGTAGGGGCCACCTTTCGGTGTTTACCGTTGAAGAAGATATCATCTTCTCTTTTTCTTTTTCTTTCCTTAAATAAAAAAAAAAAAAAAAAAAAAATGAGTTATGTATCAAGCTCGTTTCAACTGAGTGTATTATTACCCAAGGAATTGGAGGCCTGATTGACTGTTGTCATACTATTGAGAAGGAAATTCTTGGTGTGTAAGAAGTGAATTAATACTTCCACTGTTGCTCTTTCGTATGTATTCTTTTCTTTTACCTACTTTTAATTTACCCATGGAGCTCAATTAAGCTTTCAATCCAACCAAAGACTGTAACCACAACATTAGTTTGAAAATTATAAAGCCTTTACGTTTATGTTAATGTGAGATAATAATAAATTCTGTTTCTACGGCGCTTCAGTCTCTGTGGTTTTTTTTTGTGACACATTTTTTTTTTTACCATAATTTTTTTTTGGAAACGTCATCATCAAGATTACGAATAAAAAAAAATATACAAAATAATCCTGTTGTTCCTCCTTTTATACCCATCCTTATCTTTTTTTTTGCAAGGTATGGTGTTCTATTGTTTGATTGCGATGCGAATGTAGCGGTTTTCTTACCGTGGAACATTTACAATGTTTTGACATGCCGCAATCAGCACTTCTCGAAGTGTAATGCATTAGTTCTCTACTTGCGGATTAGTATAGATCTCGACATTTCTTTATTCTTCATCTGTAATTAACTTACCATGGGATAGTTCCTGGTCCTAGAAGTTTACTTCTGGGAGGTTAAGTGTATTGCTGCATAAAGATTTAAAGATTTGAATACCAGTTGCTTCTGGGTTTCTTTTGTCGGGTATCTTGTTCTATTTGTGATACAGTTAATATGGTGCCATAGTATCGAGTTTTTGCTGTCATCACCGGGTGTTTGCTTATTTAGTACTGCCGGTTATTGTTATGACTGGCGGTGTTGCTATGACAGGTGCTGCTAGGACAGGTGTTGCTATGATAGGTATTGCTCTGACTAATACTGGTACTGCTTTAGTTGTTGTTATGATGGTAAGTTACTTTTTATTTTATTTTATATATATTATGTTTCCAAACAGTTTCTAACAGTTTCTAAAACTCATTTTAGAAATATTGCTATTTGTAGTCTGCTGGAACTTGAAATCAAAAGGACAAAACGGTTGTTGTTATGATGGTAAGTCATTTTTTTTTTATATATATTATGTTTCCAAGCAGTTTCTAACAGTTTCAGCAATGCAACGGGTTTGTAAAAGCAATGATCAAGTTTTGTGAATTCTATTTTCTGGCGAGTATGCTCTATCTTGATGGGTCCTGTCTCCTTCTCTTCCGTCCTCGTTTACGAGCGGTTCGTGCAGTTCAATCCTGGGTGTAATGGCACGTAAAACCATACGGATATCGTAGGGAGAGTTGGATTGATGGTTCTCATCTCGGTAGATGTCATCTCAAAGGAAAGTATTATGATCAAAGGTTGATTGTTGCCACAACACCGCAGCAGTTAGTGATTCTATTTTTTGGCGAGTATGTTCTATCATGGTAAGTCCTGTCTCCTTCTCTTCCGTCCTCGTTTACGAGCGGTTCGTGCAGTTTAATCCTGGGTGTAATGGCACGTAAAACCATACGAATATCGAAGGGAGAGTTGGATTGATGGTTCTTATCTTGGTAGTCATCTCTAAGAAAAATATTATCATTGATTGTTGTGTTGTTGTACTTATCCGTTGCATTCTTATTTTTGAGACTTCAGCTAGTGGACCTCCTCGTGGTTTGTCTTGGGAAACTTTGAATTCAGAAACTTTTCCTTTCCGGATTGTAAAGGCTAAAGCACTAGTAACTTTTTTTAAATAATTATTGTAATAAAAAAAAAGGCTAGATTAAACTTAATTTTCTTTGACATGTTGTGATATACATAAATAAACCCATTCTTTTTTAAAGTGTCTTGTCTTTATGTACCATTCAATAAGTTTCCCTCAAGATTGACCTCAACAAGATTACACTATTTTTTACAGCTGAACTTTTTTTTTCATTATATGTCTTTAATTCATTGCAAAAACCAATTAGTTTTTATTTATAACTAAACTTGAACTTATACGGTTGATAAAGTGTAGGTACAAGGTTAGCTGTATGAATCCTTGGGTTAATGCATAAAGCTCAAAAGACACCACAGTCAGGAAGTCCAAAGGCCAAAAGCCTGCTTTTTTTTTTTTTTTTTTTTTTTTTTTTGTGGTGCCGATTGTGGTGCCCCCAAGAATTCACCCTGAATAATAGAGCCTAAAAAAACATCCCTGTTTGTGTGGCGTGTGAAAGCAAATAAAGAATTCAATAACAGTCAAGCGTATGGTCAATGCGAATTCCAGTGACAGTCAGCCCTCATTCAGTTACTAACTCATTACTGCGATCTAAACCCCCCCCCCCCCAACTCTACTCATACACACACGAGCTTTCAAAATTGGAAATGTACCTAGTAAAAATAGCAGTACAAGGAATTTACACTCTATTATAAAATTAACCTGCTCGTACATCTTACTTAAGTCCTGAATAATATTCCCTCTTTGTATCTTTTTTCTTTTCTTGACAAAATATTAGCAATTAAGGACTAAATAGAGATTACTATACACTATAAAAAGGGGAAAATAATAACCTTATTTTTTAGTAACTATAAGAATGAAGTTTTTTTTTTTTTGGGTCAATTCCTACTATTATTATGATGTACATATTTATTTGTAAGTAAAACATTTTCTTGAAATTAAAATATACGTATTCGCATCAAGTATTACATTGTTTGAGCACATATCAAATATATGTATGGGTCAGAACTACTATCAAAGTTATAGTATATAAAGCAAACCCCGGGTAGTAATAATAATAATACTCACTATTTCCTCTATTATTTATTTATTTTTTATTCTAAATTGACAGTAATTTGGGTTTTTTAGACAATCTATTATCACTATGTTCTGAGCTATCATCACCCCCATCATCCTCTTTTATTTCAGTATGATTCTCGGGACCTAAGTTTATTTGTAATTTAATATAATCTCGAGTAAAAAAAAAAATAAAAAAAAAATGTCTCGTTCTATTTATTACCTCCTCCTTCTCTCGGCCTTCCTTTTCTAGTCGTTCTTAAAGCGTTTGCCCAAGACTTGCTAATTAACCGTCTAGCGCCCCAATAGCCTATACATAAATTTAACGGTACACCTAAACTAATCGCTTCCCGCTCTACCATTTCAAACGCAACGCGTTGTGTAGCCGTATCAATGGATTTCCATGATTTACTCACATCCTCGCCTCGTTCCTCAATATATTTTTTTAGGTCCATCACAACATGAACCATGGTCTTTTGTAATCTAAATAATCTCAACCCTGCTTCTTCTTCGTCGACATTCATATAGGTTTTTGTCATTCGCTTTAATTCAGCTAGTCTATTATCTTTCTTTTTTTGATCTTGAACTAAAATTTTAGATGGGGCAGGAACACTTCGTACAAGAGACGCAGTTATGTTGTTGTCAGTTGAGTTAATATCAATAGTATTATTACTACTACTATGGTCGCTATTACCACTATTATTCATATTTGAGCTATTCGAATCCATCACCGATTCCTTTAAGCGATTTAATTCTGCTAGTATTGTCGCATGACGTTCATCATGATCTGTCAGCTCTTGCAATATTCGCTTCATGGTAGATTCCAAGCATGATATTTGCTCTTTTAATTCTTTTACTTCATTTTTCGTTTCTTGTTGTTGTGTCTTCAGTAATTTATTTTCGTTTCTCAACGATTGTAATTCATCTGACCTATCTCTTTCTGACATTCTGTAAAAAGAAAGAAAAAAAAAGAAAAAATAAAAAAAAAGTGTAGTTTATGTTAATAAGAAAAAGAAAAATGCAGGTTAAATACAGAGTAATTGTAATTTATTATAAAAAAATAACAGGTCAGAGTTTCCTTTTTTTTTATATATATGGATACCACAAAAAATTGACAAGCAAAACATTGGCAGGTCATGTACAACGCTTTAAGGTCTGAGTTACCTTGAGCGATCCTTTTGTTTATCTGTAATACAATTCAAGATTCATGCCATCATGCAACTCATCTAACATTATAAAAAAAAAGTCATTATACACATACATAGATATAAAATAATCAGGAAAAAAAAATATACTTACAATCATCCAAAGTAATATGATCTTTAAACTCTTTATACCATTTCTTTAATACGATCTTGCTTGGTTCAGTACCAATCTGTGCTGCCACAAGCTTTTTAAAGTCCCCTACAAGATCGTTGGGTGCACACTTGACTCGAACCTTTTTACCTAATCGATCATTCACCTCCAATTCAATCAAACTATAGCTTGGTGTAGCCTTCATCGTCTTTTTGATACCTGGCTAAATAATAATAATAATAAAAATATATCAATGAATAAAAATTACAAACTATGAATTCTTATCCCTTCCTCTTTTACCTTTTCACTAAGTCGAGTCTTTTCTTTAGGTGGGCTGCGTGATCTTCTTTTGGGTGAGCTGGATCGGTTACGACTAGAACGGTCTTGTCTACGAGGAGGAGAACGATCATCTCTGCTACGACGGTCGTCTCTATTATAACGATCTTCTCTACTATAGCGATCTTCTCTACTATAACGATCGTCTCTGCTACGACGAGGTGGTGAGCGATCGTCTCTACTGCGGCGAGGTGGTGAGCGATCGTCTCTACTACGACGAGGTGGTGAGCGATCATCTCTACGAGTGGATGAATCTTTGTTGTGTTGAGGAGAACGATCTCTGCGTGAATCCTCTTTACGTGAATCCTCTTTACGAGAATCTTGAGATTCCTTCTTTTCTTTATCTAAAGACATATTAGTTTTTCTGGGGAGAAAGAGAGAATGTGTTTAAAATAGTAAATAAGTATATGTTTATACCTTCGTGCTTCTTAAATTTCAACATGATGTAAACGACAAAACTTGCAAAATAAAAAAAAATAAAATAATAAAAAAAAAAAATTCATCCAAAAAGCGGAGTAAGCGAATTTTTTGTATGTTTTATAATCCGTTGTACATTCATATACCAATAATTTTGTATACAGAAAATGATGCAGACATTAGTTCCTATCTTGTAATATACTGGATTCATATTTACATAGAATAAAATGTAGCTTTATATCAGTCTGCCCTGCAATTGCTAGATACGTATATCCACCAACCATTGCATAAGGATATAAAGTTACTTATCAGTTACAGAAGATGATTAAATACAAGCAATGGGCTTTTTACTTTTGATATAATATTACCTTCCTTCAATGATTAGTTAATAGTAAGACATTCATAAAATTATTGTCATATATACAACACTTAGAATTGGATTTCCTATTAAGAACTGTTATCACCCGATACGAGAAAGTCTCTTAGTCAAATCACGCAAGATCTTTGAGGAAATAATGATGAACTCTAAAAATACTCCCACTGGCCACAATTGATCATTGTTGGGCTTATTGTAATCAGTTTTATCAGATATAAGAAACTTCCAAAAAAAAAAAACCTGACGTCATTCATTCTCTATCATTCAGTGGCAAAAGGAGAAAAAACTGGTTATTTTCTTTCTCTCTCTCTCTCTTCTTTAAAAAAAACCCCCCTCACAATGGAAGCAAGAGTTATTGCGCTGTCTATTAAGTCGCTCGAACAACAAACCAAGTCAGTTTCTTTACCTCGTAATGCTTCTGTATTAGACTTGAAAGCAAAGATTCAAACTAAATTTGACATTGACGGAACAAGACAACGTTTAATATTCCAAGGAAAAGTGTTAAAAGACGACAAGCATCTTTCCGATTATGGTATGACAATTTTAAAGCTTTTGTACTCTTTTTCAGTGTTGCTTGACATGTGAACTTTTTATTTAGACAATTTAGACGATGGTAAAGTTGTTCATTTAGTAGTTCGACCTATTGGAGCACCTCATAACCCAGACAACGGTAACTTTACAAAAAGAAATATATACATATAACTGTTCATACCAATAATTGAAAATTTTATAGATGAACCTTCCAGAAATTGGACTAGCATTGGTAGTAATAGTAGTAGACCTAGCACTCGATTATCAGAAGGTTATGCAGTGATTACTTTAGATGCTAACTTGACTGATTTACCCGAAGGACATTCTGTATGTTTGAATATATATTTGACTTGTTTAAAAAGCTAAAACTAAAAGCATTTTATTTTATTTTTTCTCCATAGCTCATGTCTAGCATTATGAACTTATTACCATCTCTATCTCCACCACAAACACGATCTGTAAGTTAATATATGTGTATAAAAGGGAGATTTTATTTATTTATAATTTATATATGTATATATTTCACTCAAAAAGACAAGACTTTCAAATGTATTAAGAGGAGGAGGAACAGATGGAAGTCATGGATCACTTCGTGATTACTTTCGACAAGGAAGAAGACCTGGATTAGATGGATTATTAGATGTGATGAATGCCAGAACCTCTCCAATTTCACTTCCTGTTCCCGTAAGCATTATAATTGTATACATATCAGTATAAGTTATTAATTTATATTTATATCTGTTTAGTCATCTGTTGAAATGAGATTATCTAGGACGTTATCTTATATTAGAGAAATTCGATCATTATTAGAAACACCGATTACAGACTGTAAGATAAAGTTGAATATTGGTAAATATGGATGATACTGATTGATTATATATATATATATATGTATTAGCTGATAGCAATCGACCTAATCAGATACGACATACATCTTATCGAGTTATACAAGAATCTCGAGAAACATTAAGAAGTGTAGGAAATAATAATCGAGCAGGACAAGTAGCGCTTGTGCTTGATGAACTAGCTTCTTTAATGACCGAAATATCACCTTGGTTAAGAAATGTGGGACAATCATTACGTGCAAATGGTTATGGCAGAACGAGTAGTCAACATTTAGCTCAAGTGCTGAGAACGGCTCGAGTTGTTCAAATACTTAGTTTAATTCATCATTTTCTTGCGTCTGTACTTTCGACAGTTGAAACAGAAGAAAATACACAAACTACAAATACAACATCACGCGATACCACACCAGAAACATGGTCTGCTTTTGTTAATAGACCAAGTTCAACTGACTCAGCAGCAGCAGCATCAACAACGGTACCTGCGCCGCCAACCACAACCACATCATCATCATCTCCGTCATCATCATCATCGTCATCATCATCAAATCCTTTTCAAACAAAAAGAAAATCAGACGACGACAATCAAAACTCATCGTCATCATCTAAAAGAACCAAATAAATTGCATGAATTTTTTTTTTTATTTTTTTTTTTTCTTTTTACCTAATTCTTTTTTTTTAAAAAAAAAAAAATAAAAGAAATGTTCCGAACACTAATAAAACGACATTACTATACAACAGAGGGGCGTCGTATTGTTGAAATATTACGTAAAAAATATGAGCAAAAGAGACTGGAACATTTAAATACTTTAAACCATGTCAAAAAGAATGATATTTATGGTTTAGGTTATACATCACCTAATGAAGTGTAAAAAAAAAAAAAAAAAAAAAAAAAAAAAGATAAAAAGAATGGGTTGGTTTTCATATTCTCATATTCTACGTACATAGGTTTATTAATAATGAGCTCAATTTGAGTAAAATCAAAGTATATGGATTTGATTATGACGCAAGTATATACTTTTTGTGGTAATATCCACACACACACACACATTAATATTTCTTTGATATATACATATATAGTACACATTAGCAAATTATACCGATAACCTATCTCATACCATTTACGATTCTCTAAAAGATATTATGGTGAATATATTACGATATCCTAAACAAATTAAAGGTATTTATTGGTTTCATTTGATGAATTATGTAATATTGACTGTATATTTACAGGCTTTAAATTTGATCCTGATTTCGCTATTCGAGGATTACATTATGGTATACATTAATAAACACACATACTAGAGCTTTATTAACTAATTCGTATAGATGAAAATAATGGATGGTTAATGAAAATTGATAATATGGCAAATATTCAATTATACACTGTGCACGGTAAAAAAAAAAAAAAAAAAAAAAAAAATGTCTTGCATGAATATTCACACCGTTTTATAATATATAGTGGGTCGTGAACCTATCAAAGATATTAATGAAATTATTGAATTCCATAAAGGAAGACATATACCTCCAGATTATTTAAGAAACAACATGTATCAACTAAGTGATTTATTTTCTACTCCACAAGCAACTCTACTAAGTGATATTGTACAATATTTTAAAGACCACGATATAAAGTAAATATGGAGATTACATTATTATAGGGATTGTGTCAATATACTGATAATTCATCTAGTTTTCATCCTCGCTATTTATCAGACGACATTAGTTATGCAGCTCGTATTTTACATACTGGAAATCATGGTATTGGGGGTAAATTACACGAAACGATAATGAGGGATATGTCAACGTACTTGGAACGATCACCAAAACTTGTGGGATATTTGGAAAATTTACGTAAAAATGGAAAAAAGACGTTTTTATTGACCAATAGTACATTACCATTTATTTCAAAAGGTATGAGTTATTTAACTTCTAGTGATGATTGGATCGATTTGTTTGATTGTGTTATTGTGTCTGCACGAAAACCAGAGTTTTATAAATCATGTAGACCTTTTCGAAGGGCAAGTGAACCTACTTGGGATAGAGTGGATAAGTTTGAAAGAGGGCAAGTATATCAAGGTGGTAATATGAAAGATTTCTCTCGATTAACAGGATGGTCTGGGTAAGTTAATTTTAAATCTTATTTATAACGAATAAACAATTTTAATGTGATAATGTATAGACAAAATGTTCTCTATTTTGGTGACCACGTATTTTCTGATTTAGCAGACGCTACTACACAGCAAGGATGGCATACAGGTGCAATCATTCATGAACTTGAAAAAGAAATTGAAATTCGAAATCAACCTGCATACCGACATAGACTATCCTGGCTTTTACAACTCGAGAGTTTGTTAAATGTAGCACAAGCATGGCGTAAAGAGTATCGAATTGAAGATTTAGATGGATTAATATTAGAGTGGAGAGAAGAAAGAAGAAAGGTTCGAGTAGAACTCAAAACTGCTTTTAATCATTCGTTTGGAAGTGTCTTTCGAACTTATCAAAATCCTTCTTATTTCGCCAACAAGATTCGAAAATTTGCTGATATTTATATGTCCAATGTCACAAATCTAGAACGAGTGTCACAAGATTATGTCTTTTATCCCAACAGAACTTATTTACCACAGTAAGTCTTTAATGTAGAAAAATACTTACTTTTTATTATATATAGTAATTTCTTATTTTTTTTTTTTTTGTAGCGAACAATTAATTGAAACATTAATTGATAGTGGGAAAATTCAAGAATATTTATAAATTCATGTAAATAAATAAAAAAAAAACACGACACGTGTAAAATAATTTGGATTAACGCGTTGTTGTGACCGTAATCACACCAAAATGAAGAAAGAAAAAAAATTAAAATTTACCTTTCTCCGTTATTTCTTGTAAACTAATATCATGGATTTAAAAAATTTACAAAGAAAAGTATTAAGAACAAAGAAAGTTTTAAGAGACTGGGAATTAGGGTTTAATCAAAAACATGGACGTCCAGCTACTATTGAAGATATTAGTCATAGACCTAATATCGGTAAAAATATATTATATATAAATGTACATATATGGAATAACATTTCTAATTTTCTTCTTTACAGTCAAGTACTACAAGCAATACAATCAGTTGAAAAAAGACTTGAAGGAAAAAACAGAAGCAGCTTTATTTCAGCAATCCAGTAGTGAATCACCACCTGATTCATACCAAACTTCAACTATTTCACAATCCCCTGAGAGATTGGAGAATAAGAATTCAGTTGAATTCGTACGTTCACCCAATAGTCATGGACATATAAAACCCGAAAGAAAGTTGACAGAAGATGAAGCCTTCTGGTTAGGAGTGAATACGAGTCATTCGCAACCTATACCTACTACTCCTTTAGAGCCAACAACTAGTAGTAGTTCACAGCCTCGTTTAATTTTAGGTAGTTCACAACCAAAAAAGGTCAAGAATTTAAAGAAATTATATGGTAGAAATCCATTTGAAAGAGCAATTTCATCCCAAGAATTATTTGATGATAATAGTTCAGTTAGTTCAATGCCATCACCTTTACCTACATCACAAACTTTAACAAGTGATATGGTTACGGATGATGATCATGATGATTTAGATGATATGGAAGGAATTGAAATTGTAAATCATCAAGTGAATCCATTTAGAAAATATGATCCATCCTTATTTCGTTGGGAGGATCCTAGTTTTTCAATAGGACCTGGCTTCTTTAGTAATGCATCTCCTTGTTACATGGTTCCAATGTTAAATGATCCTACGCGACGTGATCGTGTACTTTATAAATTAGAAAAGGGTACTTTAGGTGAAGTTTTGAAAGAAAATCAGACAATGGAAGAAGAATTAGATGAAGATATCAAACAATTTATATCAACACATAGTAGACTTGATCCAAATGTAAATTTATTGTTGTTATTGCTATAGTATATATATATGACTTATTCTCTTTTTTTTTTTTTTATACAGTCATTTGAATCTTCGGTCACAGAAATTGATGAGAATTTATTAAATTCCTATCAATATAAAAAGAAACCTTTACAAAAGAGACAAACCAAATTATTTAAAAGTAAGTTGAATTATTTCCAAAATAGGATATGTAAATACTAATTCCTGCACTATAGTGAAATTTGTTGAAACACGCTAAAGCAGGATCTATTGGCGTAAAAACAAAAATAATAATATTCCCACCCATCAAACAACAAAATGTTGTTATTCTTTTTCCCACACACACACAACATAACAAAATATACAATAGTGATTCATAACAAAAAAAAAATAATAAGGAATAAAAATATATATATTTATTAATGTACAAAAAGAAGAGGAAGAAGGTATATATAAAGGTTATTTACAAGAACGGGATCGGAGAGACAATAAGACGGCATAACCCGAAGTACTTCGTCTTCCATTAGCAAACGTATTTCGTTCAACTAAAGTATCCTGTTGAGGATTCACAATCACAGCTTGTTCTGGCTCAGATAAATATATTTCACCCAAAGCAGGGAAAAGGCCTTCTGGTTCATCTACTGCAGTACGATCATAGTCATTTGAACTATGAGTATAATAAACAGTTTCTGACTCATCAAAAGAAACAGATTTGCAAGAGTTAATAGAAGAGCAGCTAGATGATTTACGTGTAAACATGGTCATTTTCATTTTATATAATTATTATATAAGAAGAAGAAGAAGAAGAAGAAGAAGAAAAAAGAAGAAATATTATATAAACGGATGCTTTAAATTAAAAAACGGAACCAGTTAAATAAAAAGTCTGGTGACATTTTACATTATTGCAGCAGTAAAAAATAAGGCGACACTTTTTATGTATGCAAAATGCAAAGATATAGAAATTTGATTTATTATTGGTTATTAAATTATTTGTTTATAATTAGGTTTCTCAACTTTATTTCCCTTGTTTGCTTTCCATGATATAATTTCGTTGATGAGCTGGATAAACATTATGATTTTTAATTGAAAATGGCTTGAATGCGAAATTATGACAGGCTTTTAATAGTTTACGCATGACAGCTCGAATTGATTGAATAATTGGTTTATGTTTTTTACTTTGATTTATAAATCTTCTTTTTCGCTTAGTTGATAGTGGTGTAGGAGCTGGTGTTGTGATTGCAGTAAAAGTAATAGTAGGGGCATATTCTTTCTCTGTATGTGATACAATTGGGTAATGCGATAATCCACAAATCATACATCCAGCAGGATAAAACACTGGTTCATGATGGTAAAACCGAGAATAAGAGTCTGGGGTAGCAGTAAATAAGGTTGGTGTTATATTTAATTGAATATTATTGGTAGATGTTGAAGGTGACCACATTTCAATTTGACTTGTGAATGGTCCATGATTATTATACAGAGACATTTTTTTTTTAAAAAGAAGAAAGAAGAAAGAAGAAAGAAGAAAAAGATAGTTAAAGGGAGAGAGTAAAGAAGAGAAAAAAAGTAAAAAATAAATAAAAATTTGTATTATACAAGATAAAACAAACATTACGGATCACTCGGTTTTTAAGTCAATTTATTATTATCGTTCTGTTGTAAATTTAATTTCTATCTAAACCATCCATCTTGCTATGAAACTTAATGAACCACCAATAGCCAATCCAACAATTAATGAAAAGCTCATTACACTACCAATCATTGCCTTTTCTTTTCCTGACTTGATCGTTTTTAATTGTGGTGCAGCCATCATGGCCAAACTACAAATCCAACCATTGGTTACAGCAAATATCCACATCAATACGAAATATATAAAATCATTATTGATCAATACTGGTAGTTTACGTTGACCAGACACCACTACATTACAAACCAAGAATAAGGGTAAAAATGCGGTTCTTGCCGTTGAAAGTAATACTAGATACTTTACTTGAAATATTTGAAAACAACGAGCGATCGGCATCATACGTCCAACCCAATCACCGACATTAAATAACAAGAAATGAAAAGCAACAAAGATATCATCGTCAAAAAATCTACCACTTTCTTCATTTGTTCGCTTGACTGATTTAATTAATGAAGTGATAGATGGGAATAGCATCAATGTAATAATAAAGATGTATCCAACCGTATAGATTAAACTATACGTTTTACCTACTACCTCAAGCACTTTAACAGGTTCCTCTTCTTCGTCTTCGTCATTCATCGACTCTTCTTCTTCAACTTGTACAAATGATTGTTCATTCATTTGACGACGATAAAATGGTAGCTTGACTACTACTAATCTACCAACTAATGATGCTGTTGTAATTATAAAAGCTGATAAAAAGTATAAAAATGCTGATTGACTAATAGAGGATTCATCAGGTACGTCATCTGTATTAGCTGCAATCGCACTCAAAATAGAAGATACAGCCACAATCACGCCAGCGATACCTTTAAAATAAAACATGTTGGTAAATATATATGTATTTTCTAACACGAAACGTTTCATTCATTTTTACCTTGACCACTATATAAATATATAAAATAAGTATAAAATTCGCTATCTTTCTTTTTTTTTTTTTCTGTACCTTAATACGGCTTGCATATAAATGGGAGGTAATTGACTGGCTTCACTAAACACAGAGTTCTGAAAGAAACTTGTGGTTGCACCCGTCAATACAATTAAAACCATAATAAACCAAAAATATCCTGCGCCTTCAATCTTGGTTTCAACCGTTACCGCTAATATACCAAAAATGACAGTATTGATAAAGATGGGAATAAAAGAATTGAGACGAAAGGTAGACTATAACAATAATGTAAATATCTTAAATATCTATTTCATGCTTTTTTTTTTTTCTTTTTACCTTGTTCTGTATGTATAAAATCAAAGCAAATGTAAATAAATTGGAAATTGTAAAATAAGTTGAGAAATAATTTTGAAACGTTTCTTCATAAGGTGTTCCTGAAAATCGTCTCGCAAAATATTCAGAAGCAGTAATAAATACTACACAAGAATATTAGAAACGAGCTTATATATACATATATGCGTGTATATATATATTTTTACCATTCCATGGTAATAACATGGCGATACCGTATATAAAATAAATCTATGTTAATTTTAGTCATTCTGTTATGGTTACTTTTTTGTTTTGTTTTTTTTTTACCCAGTACACCAGTTTATATTTATCATGAAGACCTTCTTGATTCGAATGAGCAGTTAACAGTTGTGTTGTTTCATCAATAGGATCTTTACGTAGCAATGACTTTAAAGACGTCAACATTTTATTTTGGAAATTTAAAATAAAAAGAACAAAAAAAGAAAAAAGGGTATTTTTATTTTTATTTTTGGATTGATACTGCTGTCCTTTATAAATATTTTATCAACATGTAGTATTGTAGGCACGGAACATTAAGATAATGTAAACAATCGCAAAAGTACATGTCC
The DNA here is from genome assembly GCA_025716855.1 of Pilaira anomala. Taxonomy (NCBI): domain Eukaryota; kingdom Fungi; phylum Mucoromycota; class Mucoromycetes; order Mucorales; family Mucoraceae; genus Pilaira; species Pilaira anomala. The sequence goes on from JAIXMQ010000033.1 coordinate 143,956, forward strand.
CAATATAGTAATAAATAAGCGACGGATGAGACGCGCGTGACTCTGAAACTGACCTATCGTGTTTACATGTTTTATCAAAAATAGAGAAGCGTTTTAGTTTTTCATGAATAATAAGATCTAGTTTGATTTTAATTGTCCGTCATATCTAAAGTGATCCTGATAAATCGCCAATTACAACCACACATAAAGGGGAAGACATACTGGTCATCTGCCATTTTAGTTTTTTTTTTTTTATATGTCTATGCCGACATATTGTTTCGTTTTACCGTGAGAAAGAAGAGATCAATTTCATTTCGGGATCTGGTCTTGTATCAGGTGGCGTGTCTATTACCTGTATATTCTCTAACAAGCATGTATAAAAACAGAATAAATTTTAGTTAGTTAATGTGTATACATGCGATAAACACCCTTTCACGGGTTATTGATCTTTTTTTTTTTTATAAATATATTACAAGCCTAAATGTGGTTATTTTACATGTAATATGTAGAACAGAGTTGCAGAAAATGTAGTAATAATTACATATTTCCAAGTACACTACCAAATTTTAAAAAAGATATAAAGACATAGAATAAAAAAGCGCTTATCTAAGCAACAAGCCTATTCATTACGAACGCCAGCAGTGCCAATAAAAAAAATACATTTTAAAAAGAACTTGGACATTTATTGGCATATCGAAAAAAATAAAAAAGAAGGGCATGAAGAAAAAAAAAATAGGAGGGACATCACAGGTTCAAAACCATTAAAACCTTAATCTCGTCCCCATCCACTAACTGTTACTCTAAGAAAGGTTCCGGTTATCATTTATGCAAGTGGCTTGAATTTAGCCGCTTAAACAAGATTGATAGTCACCGGAGCATCGCTTGAATAATTCAAGCGGTATCAAACCTTAAATTATGATTGTAAATCCTGAATATCACAAAATATCATTTCAAAATATACCACAGTAGGATAGAAAGCAAGAAATACGGGACCAAAGTAAACGTGCATGCTTTTTTTATTTCGGTATTTCTGTATTTCAGAAACAGTCTTTCTTCTTGATATCACACTTTAGATGACGTTTCTTGTTCCTGGATGTCCCGTTGAAAACTGAACTATATACACCATCACTCAATTTGAAGCATAAAAAATAAAATTGACAATAACCATTTAGAAAAAAAAAAACTTGTCATTGTCTTGATTAGAGAATAGACAGGTAACCTGTTATACTTTTCAGGCTGATCATGTGATTGTTACAGGTGACACACTTCTATAATGTTGAGTTGCCTTTGTCAGTTACACGATATGTTATAATTATCTTGATTTTGACATTAGTAAAAGCAGAATACAATTAATCTTTATCCATTTAAATAGGAATATCTATTTAATAGATATCTTGATGACTTTTTTTTTGTAACACAAGATAATCTAATGAATTTTAGGTAGCCAGACAGGTCAAAAATGAGAGATAGTAAGCTTACTCCGAATCACCGGACATAACTCACTGTTTATCGTTCCTCTTTCTTCATTTCATTCAAATAACAAACATTGCTCTAGAAGCCACGTGCATAAACGAAGAATCGTGCGAAAAAAATTGTCACTTTTCGTCATTGAAATGACTAATTTTCTGTCAAAAAGAATTTTCATTAAACTAATAGATAGATTATCCATCTCCCCGGGTGAAACTGGACTTGAAAATATTGAAGAACAATTGTATATAAATTAAGCAAAAAAAAAAAAAAGAAAGAAAGAAAAAAGAAACATACAACCCTCTCTCTCTCTCTCTCTCTCTTAAAAATACTCATTCATAATGGACTACTCTAAACATATTAGCGAAGCCAGTAAGGCAAGAAATCCTTCTGCCAGTAAGTCTACAGAACCCTATTTTTTTTTTCTGTATATACGTAATCAAACAATATTGATCTCATTTTTGCATTATAGTTCGTGCTTTAATGGTTCATGCCAATAATAAAGAAATGGTAATAAACTGATACATATACATATTATTTATTTAACTAACTTTACTTTCATCTATTCTCTAGATTTCTTTAGGCGCTGGTCAACCGAACCCAATTACATTTCCTTTTGCCAGCATGTCTGTAACTCTCAAGACGGGTGAAAAGATTGAGATTGATAGCGAATTATTCAACCGATCTTTATCTTATGATTTGACTGTAAGTTTTTGTTTGCTTTAGAAGTATTTTGAAAGCTTTTTTCCCACGATGGTTGATTAAAAAAAAAACCTTGCTTCTATGTTTATAGGCTGGACAACCCCTTTTAAATGAATGGTTATGTGAGCTTCAAAGAATTGAACATAAACCTCCTGTTAAATTTAGTCTTTCAATTGGCTCCGGCTCTCAAGATCTTTTAACAAAGGTATATAAAAAAAAAAAAAAAAAAAACTAGGTGGTTGCGTATCAATTGAAAATATATGATTATAGGCATTGGAAATGATGATCAATGAAGGTGATTCTCTTTTAGTAGAAAATCCAACTTATACTGGTGCTTTATCTTTCCTTGAGACCTTGAATTGTGATTTAGCTGATATTGCTACGGATGAATTTGGTATCATACCTGAAGCTTTAGAGAAAATGCTGGCAAATTGGCCAGAGAGTAACCCTAATGGTAAGAAGAACCAACCTCGTCCTCATTGTTTGTATACCATTCCCAGTGGTGGTAATCCTACGGGTGTTAGTGCTACTTTAGAACGTAAAAAGGCTGTTTACAAGATCTGTTCCAAGTATGATATTCTTATTTTGGAAGACGACGCGTATTACTTTTTACAATTCACAAAGAAACGTACACCCTCCTTCTTCTCTATGGACGTCGATGGACGTGTTCTCCGTTGTGACAGTATGAGTAAAATTTTATCATCTGGATTACGTTTAGGCTGGATTTCAGGACCTGAACCACTTATTGACCGTATTAATATGCACACCATGGTAACAAATTTACAGCCTTCTGGTATTCCTCAAGCCATGACTTATGGCCTTTTAGAGAAGTGGGGACATCAAGGATTCTTGAATCATGTTACACGTGTTGCTGATTTCTATGCTGAGAAACGTAACGAATTTGTAGAATGTCTTGAGCGTAGAATGAAGGGTCGTGCTACATGGTCAGTTCCTAATGCCGGTATGTTTGTTTGGCTTCGCTTGTTAGGTGGTATTACTGATTCTTATGACTTGATTATGACCAAGGCCCTCAAGGAAAATGTACTTGCTATCCCTGGTTTAGCCTTTATGCCTCAAAAGAATGTAAACAATTATGTTCGTGTTTCTTATAGTAATGTTACTAAAGAGAATATGGACGAGGCTCTTCGTAGATTAGCTAATGTAATTGATAAAGAAGCTGCTAAGAATGGTGTTGCTATTGTAGAAGCTTAGGGTTTGATGTGTTATTCTTATAGTCTCTTACCATCTTTCATTACATATCCCCTGCACGCAATGCTTGTGTGTATGTAAATACATATCTTACTTTTCATCAACATATCATACACAGAAATAAAAACGCATTTTGTTATATAAAACTACAAGATAAGGTTAAACTATTTACTACTGCCCCAAACTTTAAAACTCATCTTTATTTAAACCCATTTCTGATTTGAGAACACAAAAAACCTCAATATTTTATGGGTGATAAGAGTATTTATAATCGAAAAGCCGTAAAAAGCTACTCTGTTTAATATCTATCATGTTTCTAGGTAGTTTAACGACTTTTAATGAAGTTCAATTTATTAAGCTAATCCATTTGCACATATTTAAGTGCCCAAGGCTATTTATTTTTGCCTGCTGGTAACTATCCATCAAATAGTTATGTAACAATTTGTATAAATTTGGTACGACTTGAATCCGGTGAGAATCAAGGCTGAAATTCCTAAAAGCAGACGCACTTTCTTAACATATCTTTTGAATAACTAGTTTTAGAAAGAAAAATCAAAGATATATAATAGTATCCGTGTCTATTCAGTATGATAAGTATGGTAATCGGTTTATAGAAGAAAAATACATTATCTGAAATACGATATTCAAACTTTCTGTGTTTAAAGTTGGTTATGGAGCCGTGTGTCAAAACAAGATGTTTTTCGAAGAGCGAGCATATATCATAAATATTAGATACATAAGTTTGTGAATGTATTAGTTCAAATGAAAATAGTTAATTTAAAAAACGAAGAAAGCCTCATTTGTGTTATAATTAATAAATGTATTTCTCGTAGTTATATATATTAAGTGTGTAACAATATGAAGTGGTAAAGGAATTTAATTGATGTAGTATTCTAAAAAAAAAAAAGACTTATACACTATAATTGTAAAACGAATATGGCACGGTCATGTTATATAGCTTTGTACCTCTTGGAAGCGTTAAACTAGTTCTTTCTGCAACATACTTTTATGAAATCTAATCAGGTGATATAGTAGAAAAACTCAGTGGGCGCCTTCAAGTTTGCATTATCATATAATGTGATAAATTTTAATAAAAAAGATTAGCTTCATATCTTTACAACAGATACAGGATTTAAAAGATTTCTTATCATTTTTTTTTTTTTTTTTTTTTTTTTTTTTTTACCTTGCGCGATATTTTTGTTTTACAGAAAGAACACCAAGAAAGAGTATGATTAAGCTTGTAACCAGATACTACCATGAATTTGACAATTATTTATAGAGACACAGCTTTACATATGGAAAGATTATGGAATTTGCGTTACAGGAGTTAATATTATTGAATTCCGAAGATCATACAAAAAAAAATGCTTTGGTTGGACCATCTCTCTTTTTTTTTTCTCGCTAATTTCTTAATTTATCTCCCTCCGATCATAGTGTCGCAAACACGCCATCAATAGCCATTTTACTTTCTCTCAAGTCACATGAAAGAATAAAAAATCGAGCAAATTTTTCGTGGGATTATAAGTAAAAGAGTTGAGACAGAATATCCAGATTTTGTCTTTGTGATAGTGGTATTGATAAAATTACCTACTGATTTGTCTCACTTGGATAATAAGGTTAAACACTCAGTACAATCGCGTAAAATGTGACTATAAATTAACTGTACACAAAAAGGTTCAGAAAATAGATATGTGCATATTCTTAATTATATTATTATAATAGTTGGTGCTTGTTTCTATTGTAAAAAAAAACCTTCGATACTTCTTATTTTTAAACGACTGATCTTAATGAAAAATCAAATAATATGCTCTGACTTTCATTCGTCTAATGAAAAAGGAAATTATATAACTGCAGAAGCATGTGTCGTGTTTTTTTTTGCAGATTACCAAGAATAGAAACTAAGAAAAATTAAGTTTCGATATTCGGTCCTCCATTAGAATAACTGGTCTGATAGTGGGGTTTAATATGTTACAAGATCAATAAGACCTTTTTTATTACATTATTCTAGCCTAATAAACTTTTTCAAGTTTATGTTTTAATGAGAATGAGAAAAAAACCCTTAGCCCAGAATGATACATAATAGTAATACAAGATATACATAGTAGGCCTTATATTGACTGGGGCAAATATGAAATGACGATACGTTTAATTTTAACCGCGTAACCTATATTTATAAACTATTCTATTTCTAAAAGTACGGATATAGCACAAATACTATTAGGCTCAAATATAAGTACCCCATCTTTTAAATTATATAGTGACCAAAATTTAATGAGGATAAGAGTGTTTACTTTTTGTATACTATTATAAGAACGACATCTGTCAAAGTTTCTGGTTTTATTAGGATATTTTTAAAAAATGACTTATTTTTTTTTTAAAAAAAGAAAAAAAATGTAATAGGAAGGCAGTCTCACATAATTGCTAGTGTGTTTTAAAGCGATAGACCGTATCACTGGATTTCGCAAGCAATACATATCACATTAATATAATTATTCGCGTGTATTTGTGTGTGTGTTTACATATAAAAAAAAGTAACTTTATACAGAAATTAAGTATATATGTATATATATATATATATATTCATATTATTAGCACTTGTCGTTTCGTCATTCTGAGACAAAATATAAGCTTTTCATATTTCCAGAAGACGGTTAAACTTTTTTATCTTGAATAAATTCTTCAAATTTAAATAAAAAATACTATATCTTCTTATCGCTATTAACAGTATAAATATTTTACCTGACGATTGAGCAGAAATATATACTTAAAGTTCAAGTTCTGAGCCCAAGTTAGATCAGCCTCGTGTAACTATTTGTAAATCAAGTCTGTAGTAGGATCATCATTAAGGTTTTGATTTTCAGAAAATAGTTCAAATTTGGAAATTTTCACACACGAACCACAAATCAAGTAAGAGATAAAGTTAACTGCATCACATGCTTTCATAGTACATATAAAAAAGTCAAGACTTTGTTTTTCGGCTTTCAACTCCATAAACTAGAAACATTTGTTGGTTGTTTAATACATTCGTTCATAATGCATCTTCTTTTTTTTTTTAAAAGAAAATGTAACTGTTTTTTTATGTTATTATATCGTTACTTATACACTGTTCTACGTATATTTTTTATTTTATTTTAAGCACTGTGACACATTTTCTGTTTGTAGTAATAGTATTCTATCAATAACACAACACACTGAGTGCATTACTACAAGATTCATGTTACTCGTATATACCTCTATTTATCGAACACAATATCCTTTTTTAGAAGTAGCATTGCGTAAATTTCTCCTCCAAATATAACCAAACCTGCCAAATTAGTCAAGTTACTAGCCCGATTACTTTTTAAATGTTTGATACATAAAAAAAAAATACTATTATTTATATTATTCGCGTTTATATTTGCAATAAAGAAACTAAGAAGAAAACTGTAATAGTATTAAAATTATGATAGGCAACTATTAGTAAAACAAAAAAAAATGTATGAAATTAATAAATCAGAACGAAACTTGATTTTTCTTTCTTTTTTTTTCTTTTTTTTTTTACTTTTTCTATTCTTATTCTATTTTTTTTATTTGCTTACTGCAATTGTTACATATTTACTCAGCTGTTTTATGTTAATTTACCTCATCACATACACTCGTTGCAACCACGCTATATTTCCATGTTAATATTTCATGTTATACCCAACTAACTAATTGGACCATGCTTACCTCTACTTATTTATACTTGATCATAAACAACTCTTTCTCTAATAAAAAACAGCACTATACATGAAAAAATAATTTTATGCGGAAACACGCCATAGCAACCACATATGACCTATGCTGAAAGATAAAAGTCTACTATAACTATATTGAATATGTGTAACTAAAAAGAGAGTTGATAGAATAGTTAGAATTATACACTAAACAATAGCGAAAAAAGGAATTAAAATTTTTAATGTGTAAGGAGGTGTGAATCAATGTTTTGAGCATACTGGTATATATTACTACTGAATATAAAAATACCCATTATTCCAACTGTCTCTTATTCAGTGACACACGTACAATATGTATATCTGATTCGAAAATCAATTGATAACATTCTTTTTACTGGTTCCCAAATATTTTTTTGTTTTTTTTGTTTTTTGCATTATTTTCTTTAATAGATCTGTATAATTCGTTTATAGTGACCATATAATTTGTCATCTTAAATTTTCTTGAGACAGTTACGAGTGACCTCGCGTTTTTTTTTTTCGTTTCTCTTTGCTTGAATAGTAAAAGATCGTACGTTAATACGATTGTGAACAGTCTTAGAGTTAAAGAATAATATATATCGCGTATGGAACTAACAAGAACTCGCTTATCGTACCTGTTTTAGTATAACCAAGAACGATAAAAATATTTAAGTCAGATAATGAGTTGCACATTATCTCTTAATTTTTTTTTTATATTATTCTTATCTTTTAGATTATGAGTGGAATAATGATTTGGATTTATGCGGGTGTTTAACATGTAATAAAATTGGAATCACTTTAGTAACCATCCGAATAAATAATTACTGTAACGTAGTACGTTCAAGATACAAGAGATGCGATGAATGGTTAACTTTTTATTTTCTTTATTCATAGTTTTATTTTTTCTTGCTCTCCACTTTTTAACATGATGGATCAATTTCAATTTTTCTTTAGATAAAATAAAATTCAGTTGTAAATCTTCGATTAGGTTCCCACGAAAGATTTTATTGATCCGTGTAACGGATTACGACCTTTCTTCCTTTTTCAAAAAAAGGGTTATTGTAGGACAAACACTCTATACTTAGATAAAGATGCACATGATAAAATGTTGGCCATTAATGTCCCAAATAAGAAAACGAGCTGTTAGAAAGATCTTTTTTTTTTGTGTGTGAGTGATTCGTATCAGTTTTCTTTTTCGTATCAAGTTATTGTGGAAATTTAAGAAGAAAAGGTGATATATAATTGAAATGATTCGTTCCACATTGTCACACTTCTTCATTGGTAGTGCCCTTATGTTATTCAATCTAAACAACTGTGAGAAGGAAAAGGAGATGTCAGACAAGCTAATGTGGCGTCCTTAATTTTTTTTTTTTTAGCCGCATATATAAAAAGATTAATTATTTATTCTTTTTTTCTTTTCTCTTCTAAAAATATCTATCTTCTAATTTTTTTTCTAAGTCATGTCCTTGGACGAAAAGACTGAAACAAAAGTCGTTGAGACTACCTCGCATGAGCATCATCACAAAGAAACATTCTTTGAGGGTGTAACCGCTCGTTATAATAAAGTTGATCCTCACTCATATCCTCGTCGACCAGATGAAACCGCAAACAGATACTGGTTCCGTCGTCTTGGTCAAATTAAGCCTGTCGAGTTACTATGGGGAGATGCTGAAAACTCTGAATTAAAACGTGCCTTAACAGCATTTCAACTTGTATTCGTAGGTATCGGTGCTATTATTGGTACTGGTATTTTCGTACTTTCTGGTTTGGCTGCTGCAAACAATGCTGGTCCTGCCGTCACACTTTCCTTTATTATTGCCGCTGTTGCTGCAGGTAAACCAATTATATTTACATGTACTAACAAACCTTGGGCTAAATATATTAACTTTTATTATTATTATTAAAGCCTTTGCTGCCCTTAGTTACTCTGAAATGGCTTCTATGATTCCTGTTGCTGGTTCTGCTTATACTTATGCTTACGCTACTATGGGTGAGTTTGTAGCTTGGACTATTGGTTGGGATTTAATTCTTGAATATATGGTGGGTGCTGCCACAGTTGGTGTTGGATGGTCTGGTTACTTTGTCAAATTCTTCCAAGTTGTATCAAACGGAAAAATTAATCTTTCTCCCAAATGGACTGAACCCACAGTTAAGTGGGTCGAAAGTCCTGCACAAATTTCTTATTCTGGAAACTATTTAAATGTTCCTGGTTTCGTGATTATTATGTTGGTTACTCTCATTTTGATCGTTGGGTAAAGAAAATATTTGAAGCAGAAGTTTTTTTTTTTATATATTTCGTTTACTAATATTCTTTTTAATGTTTATACAGTATCCGTCAATCTGCTGTCTTCAATGCTATTGTTGTCACTATCAAGCTCGTTGTTATTCTTATCTTCATCTTTGCTCTTTCTGGTTTCTTAGATAATAGTAACTTTACTCCTTATATTCCTCCTAATACCACGGGTGATTGGCATTTCTTTGGTGTACCTGGTATATTTGCAGCGGCTACGACTGTTTTCTTCAGGTAAAAAAAAAAAAAAAAAAAAAAAAAAAAAAAAAAAAAAAAAAAAAAAGGTACATACAAGAAGAAAGGATTTAGACATTAACATATATTAAATAAAAAATAGTTATATTGGTTTTGATGCTGTAACAACTGCAGCCCTTGAAGCTAAGCGTCCTCAACGTGATCTTCCTATTGGTATTCTCGGTAGTTTGGTTATCAGTACTGCTCTCTACCTTGCTTTCTGTACTATTATGACAGGTGCTGCAAATTATACCGAATTCAAGGGATCTCCTGTTCCCGCCTCTGTTGCTGTTGAAGCTGTTATTAGACGCTCTGGAAAAAATTTCAAGTGGCTCAACATCCTTGTTGCCATCGGTGCTGTTTGTGGTTTAACTTCAGTCTTACTTATTAATTTACTCGCTCAATCTCGTGTCTTCTATGCTATGTCCCAAGATGGTCTTTTCCCTCCCTTTTTCGCCAAGGTTCACCCCAAGTTTAAGACTCCTCATTTAGCTACTCTTACTGTTGGTACACTTACTGCTATTATGGCTGGTGTATTACCTGTTGATTTCCTTGGTAACATGACTTCAGTTGGTACATTATTGGCCTTCTTCATTGTCCATCTTGGTGTAATTGTATTAAGATTTACTCGTCCTGATATTGAGCGTCGTTTCAAAATCCCTGGTGGTAAATACTTCTCTTTAATTTTCCCCATCTGTGGTATGATTATCTCTGTTCTTTTAATTGCTGTAGCCGAAGTTACAACTATCTGGCGTCTTTTCGTCTGGATGGCCATTGGTTGGATTATCTATTTCGCTTATGGTATCCGTCATTCAAGATTCCATAGAGACCCTATTGCCCGTTTCAAGGAAGGTGAAAAACACATGCCTGCTACTACTGTTCATGACGATGCTGGTTATCAAGTCCAAGAATATGATCGTGTTCCCGAAACACATCAAGCAGATCCCAATACTCACCGTATTTAAATTATAATTATTTAATTTCTCCTTTCCTCCCTCCCTTTGTCTAGTACCCTCCTATTATTTAACTATCTTTATTTTGTACTTTTCTTAATGTCTATCCAAATCATCCTTCTCTTTATTACTTAATATAAACATCTTATTTTTTTTACTTTTTTAAAAAAAAAATCGTTTTGCTCGTTATGTATGAAAATTAATTACACGAAACAAATTTACTACGAAAATCAATGCAACCAATTATTTTAAGGTTTTATTTTTGTGATACAAACCATATCCAAGTTATTTGTTTTTTTTTCGCGATAAACTTTTCAAAATACGCGCATCTTTCATCACAAGGGTGAAAACCTTTTTTTTTTAAAAAAAATTGAAGATTTTATTTATTTATTACTTTGCAATAGCTGAAAAATATGTAAACGGAATGAAATGAAAAATATGTATAGAAAGGATCGAACAGAATAATGCGGAATGAGAGTTTTTTTTTTTTTTTTTTTTTTTTTTTTTGTTATTGCAGGTTGTTTAGTCAACTTCTTCCATCTTTGAAGTTTCAGCGTCTTCTCCAGCAGGGGTTTCATTGGATTCAGTAGCGGGCTCTTCAGCAGTTGGAAGATCGTCTTCATCAATAGAGAGACCAAGGGCGACCATACGGTTAATACGGGTTGCAAATGAAGAAGGATCATCTAATGAAAAACCAGAAGTCAACAAAGATGTTTCGTACAACAAGGTAACAAGGTCCTTAACGGTACGATCGTTTGAATCAGCATTAGCCTTAGCCTTAAGAGCCTTAATGATAGGATGATGAGGATTAAGTTCCAAAGTCTTCTTTGAAGCCATGTAACTAGACATGGACGAATCACGAAGAGCTTGAGCCTTCATAATACGCTCCATATTAGCAGACCAACCAAATTGACCGGTAGTCAAAACACAAGGAGAATCAGTCAAGATATTGGAGAGAGTAACCTTTTCAACCTTATCACCGAGAATTTCCTTAACAGTCTTGATAAGACCTTCGTATTCCTTTTGAATTTCTTCACGAGACTTCTTCTCATCATCATCTTCTTCAAATTCAGCACCTTCCTTAGTAATACAGACCAACTTCTTATCCTCGTATTCTTTCAATTGAGTGATAGCATACTCATCAATAGGATCAGTCATTAAAATGACTTCGATACCCTTCTTCTTGAAACCTTCAAGGAAAGGAGAATTCTCAACAGCAGAACGAGATTCACCAGTAATGTAATAAATGTTCTTTTGCTTCTCAGGCATACGAGTAATATAGTCCTTGAAGGAAGTCATTTCATCACCAGATTTAGTAGAGTAGCAACGTAACAAATCAGCGAGTTTGGCACGGTTTTGAGTATCTTCATGAATACCAAGTTTAATGTTCTTTCCGAAAGCTTCATAAAACTTATCAAATTGCTCTTTGTCTTCAGCAATTTCTTGGAACATTTCAAGACATTTCTTGACGAGGTTCTTACGGATCACCTTCAAGATCTTGTTTTGTTGAAGCATTTCACGAGAAATGTTGAGAGGAAGATCTTCAGAATCAACAACACCTTTGATAAAACCTAACCATTCAGGGATTAATTCATCACAATCATCCATAATGAAGACACGACGAACATAAAGCTTGATGTTATTTCTCTTCTTCTTGGTCTCAAACATATCGAAGGGAGCACGCTTAGGGACGAAAAGAATAGCACGGAATTCAAGTTGACCTTCAACAGAGAAATGCTTGACAGCCAATTGATCTTCCCAATCATTAGTAAGAGCCTTGTAGAATTCAGAATATTCTTCAGGCTTAACATCTTCAGGATTACGAGTCCAAATAGGCTTAGTCTTGTTCAATTCTTCATTTTCGACAACAGTTTCCTTGATAGTCTTCTTCTTCTTTTCTTCCTTAGTTTCTTCTTCATCAGGGACTTCTTCAATCTTGGCACCTTCTTCAGAAGCAGGAGCGGGTTCATCATCTTCAACTTCCTTTTCGACTTCCTTTTCAACAACAAGTTGAATAGGGTAAGAGATAAATTCGGAATGTTTCTTTACTATTTCCTTAATCTTCTTTTCATCAAGGTATTCAAGTTGATCTTCTTTCATGAAGAGACGAATTTCAGTACCACGACCAATAGACTCGTTAATGGTATCACGAGTGATAGTGAAAGAACCACCAGCAGCGGATTCCCAGATGTATTGCTCATCATCGTTATGCTTTGTAATGACTTGAACTTTATCAGCAACAAGGTAAGCAGAATAGAAACCAACACCAAATTGACCAATCATGGAGATATCAGCACCAGCAGAAAGAGCTTCCATAAAAGACTTTGTACCAGACTTGGCAATAGTACCCAAGTTGTTAACCAAATCAGCTTTAGTCATACCAATACCAGTATCGCGAATAGATAAAATTTGATTCTTTCTATCAGGCGTAATACGAATATAGAGCTCCTTTTCAGAATCAAGAACAGAGGGATCAGTTAAAGATTGATAACGTACTTTATCCAAAGCATCAGAAGAATTCGAGATCAATTCACGCAAGAAAATTTCCTTGTTAGAGTAAAAAGTATTGATGATCAAACTCATCAACTGAGAGATCTCAGCTTGGAAGGAAAAGGTTTCAGAATCAGCCATTTTTATCTTTGATTATAATGTGTAAAATAGAAAATAACAATAACAATAAGAAAAAAGATGAATAAAAGAAAAAAATATGAGACTATTCATGCCCTTTTATATGAATGTGTATGGGTTTGCCAGAAAATGCCAGAACCCGGACTTTTAAATATGGTTTCAACAGCATTGCATTTTTTTTTTATCATAGAAATCTAAAAAACAGTCAACAAATTCCCATAAACAATAGTAACATTCTCGATAATTCCATTAGTTTACAGCAATAACGTGTATAATGTGAGCGTGCATACGTGAATCCAAATGCTTAGAAAGAACAGTGCTTTCACAGATATAAACACAATCAAATTAAATTAATTTTGTTTATATTAAAAAAAAAAAAAGTTTTTATGCTGTGTTCTATGTCGTTACATTTTGCAAAAAAGAAAAAAAATAATAATAATTTGTTTCTAAATTTTTTTAATTAAAAAAGAGTTGATAAAAAAAAAACTTAGGCCTTGACAGCGTACTTGCGAAGAGGGAAATGGGCCAACTTCTTTTGCTCACGAACAGTCTTCTTGGACTTCTCGAAAGGAGTCAAAGCTCTGCGCATGGCACGGGTCTTCTTGACACGGAGATCCAAGGGAGTGAAAGCCTTCTTTTGGTAGAAGAGACGGAGTTGTTCACGTTGGGTTTGGTTGATAACAGTCAAGACACGGGCAACGTTCTTACGGGCCTCACCACTATTAATGAAACACACACATACACATATTAGTTTCAATTGTTCCCTTAAATATCTTCGAATTATTTACTAAATACTTACATTTCTTGGGTCTTACCACCAGCGACCTTTTGGACACGGATGTTGGCAAGGGCTTGCTTTTGTTCGTCAAGGATCTTGACGAGCTCGGCCTTGTTCTTGTTACGGAGTTCGTGAGCTTTGACGGCAACCTACAAAGTATATTTGTTAGTTTCTTAAAAAAAATAGACAAGGTACCAATAAATGATTGAGTGACAATGGACATGGACGTGTTTGTGTACAAATTAGAGTATATAGTAAAGTAGTTACTACTTGGAGTGAGGTTGATTGATAGAATGTGACATGAATCCAGATTTTTAACTATTTTCCAAAAAGACTAAAATCCAACCGATACATATAATTTGTACACTTTTGATTGATATCTTGTTATTATTTGATATTCCATCCATTGTCAATCTAATTCATCTAATGATACATGATGGATTTTTTTAACTATGATTCAACTAACCATTTGAAATTATGGATGATTATTAAGAGGGGGATCCTTGATATGACCTCTATCAATTTCTATAGTCATTCACATTTTTGGGCCACAGCCAAGAAAAAAATCCCATAAAAAAAAGATGGTCCGGACTTACCAGTCCGGCCTTGAAATCAAAAACTTTATTTTATTTTAAATTATGCTTCCATGTCTTCATCATCATCTTCTTCCTCTTCATTATGTACATCTATGTTATTATTATGGCTTTGTTGTTGTATTTGCTGTATTTGATCCATTTGTTGACCGACAATGGCAGCATTTGTTGGCATATCGTCCCATATTTGAAATAGAATAGGCCTGGGTAACTGTCTAAACCCAGCAGTATGAGAAATAGCTCCAAAATGTTGAAATATATAATATAACGAAGCTTGTTGAAGTCCTCTTTGTTCAGATAAACTTGCACTATGATAAATTTTACTAGCACTATCTATATCCATTGATTCAAACAACCTTCGGACACATAGAGCTAATAGCCGAGGCAATAAGTAAATATGTGCCATAACCATTAAATCAGAAATCAGATCGGTATTATCATTATCCAGTGTATCAGTATATAAATATTTTACAAATCCTTTTAGTGTAGATATCGACTCTGACATTGTGATTGTATTTGATACTGATTCTGCCATACCAGACTCTATTAAATTTACAAAATAGGGCCAACGAGCTAAAAGTATAAGGCGATGTACAAAAATTGGTGGAAGATCGGGTTCTTTTAGAGATCTGATAGAGAAATCAGGGGCTTGATTTTGATGTTGGTTCTCTAACATATTTAATAAATTATTGCCTAATTCAGGTGCAGGTACAGGAACAATGCCCAATTCTTCTAGTTCAACACGTAATACCATCGCATAAAATTCGTCTGGTTCATCATCATTTGTACCGAATAAGTAAAAATAAGAATCATTTTCTTGCATTGAAAAACAATGCCAACTGCAACTTTCATATCGAGGCCCTAATTCTTTACATCGCCATTGCATTGAAGGTAAATCTAATGACCAAACGCCGGTAATAGGGGTTTCCATTAATGCTTCTCTGAATGGTAATGTAACTAATACGACCAATTGATCGCCGCATATTTGAGCGAATCTTTGACCAGATAAGGATGGCGAAGATGAAGAAGCTATATCCAGTTGAGTAATATCATCTGTTCTATTTAAATCAATAAATGCTAATTGATTTGATCTACTCATATCTTCTCGCAATCCGCCAAATATATATAATCTTGATTCATAAATGAAACTGATATGTTGTGCGCGACTTATAAACTGTATTGGCTGTTCCCATTCCCAGGTTATTAAATCCAATATCAATAAACTATCTGCAAATGTAGCAGTTGTTCCTACGTTTATACCACCTGCGATATAAAGTTTATCTTGATAAATCGAAGCAGAGTGTCGAATACGACCTTCAGGTATAAACCCATTTACTTCTGGGTGCCACCAAGTCATATTATTCAAATCTAGTACAGCTACATCATTGAAATGAATGTCTTCTTCTGAATTACCACCAAAAATAACTAGTTTATCTCCATTCCATAAAGTGGCCGAGTGGTCATTACGCTTTTCAGGAGGTTCTCCTTTTGTATAAATAACTTGGGTCCATTGGCACGAATTTTTGTAATCTAGCTTATACAGTTTATTATAAATTTCATCACTGTATTGATCAAAACCACCGAACACATAGATCGTATCGCCGACTGTAGTTAAGGATGCACCGACCAGGGAAGCAAGTCTTTCTCCTGTAGTGCGAATCGGTTTCGAATAATGGATAGCTGGTAACCCATTAGAGGAGGGTGTTCTGTCTCTAGAAGGTGTGTTTACATTCGTACGTGGTGAGTTCGGAATCGAATTAGTATTATTCATCTAATAATTTTTTTTTAAGTTATGCAAAACTATTTTTCTTTTTTTTTTTGAATTCAAGTAATTTTATTTTAAGGGAGAAAATATGTTCCACAGAATGGGGGTACATTAATGGCGACAAAATCACATTTAAAGAGCCACTCTTCAAATATAAACATATTGATGACATCAGATTCAAAGCAATCTAAAAAAAAGTTAACGAATATAAAGGGTGCAAGAAACGAATAGCATCAAGACATCTTTGTCCTGCTTGAAAGTCAGAATATATCTGTGATTCATTCTTGATCTGAATAGCTTTGCCTCTAAAAAATTGAACATCTAAATTCATAGAGGATTGTGCAAGTTAAAGTATATAATTAACCTATAAATATAAAAAGTGTAATCGGAAAATGTCATACTATTAAAGTATTTTATGTACTTCTCTTTTAATATCTCAGTCAGAAGCAGTAAAATATCACTTCTTTAAACCTTCAACTTAATGAACTTAATTATTTTCTCTGTAAGACGCGTTCTTTTTGGATTGTAACTCAATACTTTCCTAAATATGTCCGGTTCGAACATGAATTGAGCTAAAAATATTTTTTTTTTGAAAGTTAGAAAGTGGGGGAGTAGAATGGGGGGAGCTCTCCCGGGGGAGAGGGAGAAGCAAAAGTAGACTCGCAAATGCCATAATCATATACTTCCTCCTCTTTGGTACTTAATTTAACATGGTAAATATGAAATATCCATCCATCCATCCGTTGAGTAGTATGTTAACGACATAATTTGCTATTAGGCCAAGCGCACTAAGAAGGTCGGAATCACCGGTAAATACGGTACCCGTTATGGTGCCTCTCTCAGAAAGACCGTCAAGAAGATGGAAATCACTCAACATAGTAAGTACACCTGTACTTTCTGTGGTAAGGATGCTGTCAAGCGTACTGCTGTCGGTATCTGGAAGTGTAAGGGTTGTAAGAAGACCATGGCTGGTGGTGCTTACACCGTCTCGTAAGTTGATTATATTACTCAAAAACAAATTGACATTGTAAATGAATACTCAATATCCTTTTTTTTTAGCACTACTGCTGCTGCCACTGTCCGTTCCACTGTCCGTCGTCTCCGTGAGTTGGCTGAAATCTAAGAAGTGAGATCGCTTATTTTCTTATTCTTATAAATAAACAATAAACTTTCTTCGTTACTGGAGAAGTGGATAAAAAGTATATATGGAAATATATATTTTTACATGTAAATGTACTATAAAGTGATATAGCCTGTGTGTAGTCTAATTCTTTGACAGATTGTCGGGAATTTTTTTTTTTTTTTGTCAAACTTGCATTTTGATTATTTTATTCAAAAAAAAAAATGGAAAAATTGGATCTAATGGTGTTTCTTATACTCTTTACATATCATCCAATTGCTTATTAATCTCTTCCAATTGTTCACTTAAC
The DNA here is from genome assembly GCA_025716855.1 of Pilaira anomala. Lineage (NCBI taxonomy): Eukaryota > Fungi > Mucoromycota > Mucoromycetes > Mucorales > Mucoraceae > Pilaira > Pilaira anomala. The sequence continues at coordinate 161,697 of JAIXMQ010000033.1, forward strand.
TCCTTATTCTTTTGTTCAAGGGATTCGATCTTCTCTTCATGCTCAATGATTTGAGTTAATAATTGATTATTCTTCTTTTCGAGTTGCTCAACCTTAACATCAGCGTCACGGAAGCTATTTATTGAAATGATTATTAATTACTCTCATTTTATCACTTTTCCATTTTTTTTAAACATTTACTTACTTGCTGGTGGTTTCTTTAAGCGACTTATCAGAGTCTTCCAATTCTTGTTCCAGCAAAGAAATTTTGCGTAAGGCATTTTCCAGCTCTTTCTTATAGTCGTTATCTTCAGCTTCGGTTCCTTTAAGTTCTTTAATCTGCTCTTGGGCAACTTCAACGTCTTCCTCTAATTGTTTATTTCTGTTGGTTAAAGAAACTATCTCACGTTCTTGTTGAGTTTGTTCTTGTTCCAGAAGCTTAACTTTGGCTTCTAACTCCTCTGCTCTAGCGTTAGCTGCGTCTGCCTCAGCACGGATAGTGGTAATTTTCTATTTTTATAATTAGAACACAAAAAAACGTGGTACATTTAGTGTAACATATCTAAATACCTCACGGATCTTATCCATTGTTAATTTTCTTTATTCTTTCAAGGGATAGGAAAAAGAGAGAGGAAAAGAAAAATCGTTTGAAATTATAAATAGAACCAATCTGGATGAGTGACGTGTAAAAATGACAAGGGATCTTGGGTGTTTGGTTACAAGTCTAAACTCCACAATAACAATGCAGTTGCCTATATTCCAAAGAGCTTAATACAATAACATTGAATAAAGACTCAAATGAATCGGTTTTGACATTTATTTAGTAGTTGAAACTAATGGTTACTTGAACCAAATTAAGAAATTCGGTTGATCTTTATTGTTCTAACAGATCATGTGACCTTATAAATCCTTCTTTCTTCTTACTCATCATGTTTCAAACGAAGATTGAGTCTGTATATACTATGAATTAGAAATTGCTACAAAACCCCTATACAAGGGCTAGTAGACAGCCACATAGTAAATAGATTTATAGCGAATATAGCCAATTGAAAATACCAGCCAATAGTGAATTATAGTACCTGCTTCAAAATTCACTACTTCATCCGTGAATGTTTAACCATGTATTTAAGAAACAGGTTTCTTAAAAAAGAATTAAACATAGTTCAGCTTACCAATTTTCAATAAATGAGTGCCTGTAACAACAGCGGATAAGCCCCCTTTTCTTTTCTTCTTTGGGGAAAGAGAATAGGATTAGTTATTGACAACATAATTGTACTGCTAGTATTTCAATTGATGTTGTTTAATCACTACATTTTTATTTTTAGATTGGTTTGCATAAATTTACTGTGGCGTCAGCAAATGTTTTTCTGTACTTCTGCACTCTGCATAAAGTTAGAACAAAAATTCAATAAATGTATGGGCATCTAAACAATTAAGCATAGTGTATGGATCAATGTTAGGATTAGTTAAAACTAGAATAAGTTTGTAAGTTACAATGACGATTAAAGAGAACAGTCAAAAGTATCTTGTGGCCGTATTATTAATGAACACACAAATGAACTATAATATCAAATGTTTGGATAGATTTAAAAGCAAAGTTTTATTTTGACTATTTGTTACCTTATTACGGCCCGAGACCCTCATGTGGGTTAGCGTATTCGATATATCTTCGCTTGCAGCAACAAAAATATGCATGGATTACTTTTTTTCTGTTTACATATGTACTTTTGAGGTAACCTTGACTTACTCTGCATATATAATAGATATATTTGTGTACAAATAAAAATCAATCAAATGATTTTAAGTAACTAGTAATTTTTATTTAAACGTAATAGAAAATAAAACTAAAATAAAAAATGTAAAACTTACAATATCAAAGTTTAATTTAGATATAACTTTTTCTTTTATTGCTGAAGCCTGAAGCGGTACAAGCTTGATTCAATTGAAGCTTTTCTTTGGACTATAAAACAAAAGCGTATGGTGCATGTATATACCGTCTGAAATTTTTTAAAAATTGAGAGTATTTTATTTATAAATAATTTGAAGACTATTACTATTCTATAAGTGAATCGGACCGTTTAATGAATCTCACTTTAAATGGAACAGGCCAATTGTTTAAGCCTTTATTCTCTGTTGTGTCAATATCCGGCATACCATCAGCTGAAGGCTTAATATAACATTTTGATAAAATTGCAACGAATGTAGAAAATATCTCTGCTTCAGATATATAAGAGCCAGGACAGCTACGTCTACATAATTTAAATTTCAATATAATTGTCCTTGAGAAAATGCTTACTTTAATTCAATAAATAATACCTTCCCCATCCAAAGCTGAAATGATCTCGGTTATCGACTCTGCCATTAGCGGATGCTTGCATAGTTCTTAAATTATCCATGTATCTCTCAGGGAAAAAGACTTCTGGGCTACGGTAAAAGTCTACATTTCTGTGCATACTATAAAGATTTGGAGCAATGATCGACCCCTTTTCTATTATGTAACCATCTAACTCAACTATAAAATATGTATTTAGATAACAAGCATAATTTTACTTACTATATCAACTTACCATCTTCATGTACCTCCCGAGGTATTCCGAAAACCAAACTAGGTCTGTACCTCATACATTCTTTAATAACAGATATACAGAAAGGTAAACTTAATCGATCAGAGAATAGAGGAAGACGCCCATTGAGTCGAATAAATGTATCAATTTCGTCACTTGCATTTTTTTGAACATCAGGATAATGACACATGAATATAATATACCACGATATATTGACTGATATATTATCTGATCCTGCGACATTAAAATCGGCTATATAAACAGAAAGATTTCTTAGAGCAATATACATAAGTTTATAAATAAAATTATTTGCTACATACCCATTAAAACAATCATTTCATCTTCGGACAATCTGGAACCATTCTTATCTAGGGTTTTAATCATATTTGGGCCTTCTTGAAGGCGTGCTTGTTTGATATATTCTCTAAATATGGGATTGCGTTTCTTCTCGATAAAATCTTTCATCTTAGACTCCCTTCCAGTAAAAAAATTAATTATGGATATAACAGGCAAGAAGTCGCAAATGTTGTTTTTTAAACCAGCCAACAGTAATGAATCTCTTGCTAAGCCCGACATTTTCTTGTATTCGTGATCGTCCAAGGAATCAAACCTTTTTCCAAACCCAATATTTGTGGTAATATTTATACCAAAAAGATTTAAATATTCGAAAGGACAGACTCCGTTGGAGTTGTCTTTTTCAGTTGCTCTAATGAAATTATCTGCTAATATGCTAGATTCTGAAGAAATATAATCCAGATATTTGTCAATCTGCTTGGGGGCTAATACGGATAGGCCTGAAAAAAGTAATTAGTTTTATTCCTTAATATTGAAAATTCGTATTGTACGATACCTGCTGAACGCGATTTATTCCAACTACCACCTGGCTGAGAAAATGCAATACCTCTAAAAACCACATCCATAAGAACATTTTCAAATAGTAACAATTCAAACTTACTTTTCACCCATAGTGTAGTGGTTAAGTAAAAAATCTGTTTGATATCTGAAAGATGTTTTTGAGCCAAGGGAGGTCAGTACTTTATGAGCAAGTCTTGGTTCGCTGATACTGATGAATGTCTTGACACCAAGTTGAGTTTTTATAATAGGGCCTAAGTCATCATGCCATTTTGCAATGGTCCTATCCGGCATTCTACCCAAACCAAATATATTACCAAAAAATGGATACGAGTTTCCTGGAGTAGGAATTTCCCTTGATATTTTACGTTTGACTTCTTTCCTTACAGAGTCTCGAATGTATATAAAAGTGTATAGTAGTGCAGTTGCAGTTGCAATGATAGGAAGGTGTTTTTTTTCTAATTCAAGTCTAGGCGCAAACATGGCAAAGTCAAAATACGTAGTAATTGATTGCATAAAATCAAAAACAGAAGGTTCAATTTTATATGATAAGAATAGAAAGATGAACATTTTCAGATATTAACGAACTTTATACTTCTATTGTGGTCCATGTTTAGGCATGCATAAAAAAACACCAACTAATGCAAAGAAACACTTAGAAACCGAGGTATGTGTGCATTTGTTTAATAGCTATATATTTAGTTGTTATAGATGATACCTGAATATCCTCACACTAATTAAAGTGTTTTTTACATACAATAAACAACAAAATGTGTAATTAATTGATTAAAAAATACATTTGTATTAGCCAGTATTAATCTGTTGTATAGAAACGCTTCAGGTGAATATTTTTAATTCTAGGGGCTGGATTTGAAGCATGTAAAATAAAACAGGGTACTAAAGTTACGTTCCGAACACACCGTAATATAACAGATGAATTTAAAAATTATAGTAACTCTATCTATGTTCAATGTAGATCCGAACAGTTCAGATATGCTTTGTTCCTAATTGATAATTATGTTTGCAACTGACATGGTTTTTAATCAAGGCAAGTTAAAAACTAGAATATTTATTACACAGTATATTTTTTTTATAGCATTAGAGCGTGGTTACAATGTCGATTAGGGTAGTAAAAGATACAAATATATTTTTTAAAATCATTTACTTATTTCAATCAAAATAGCATATAAATTGATTCATTACAACTGAGCTACTTAATTTAAATAATTTTAAAAACATTATGTGATTTACGGGCGTTACTGCATAATCTGACAGAGCCTATTTATATGTCTTTATTTGTTTAGTTGAACGACTAAATGTAGTTTAGGGATAAATACGGCATACATATTGACTCACGTAGCATTGCTTCAATGGCTACTATTCTATTCTTTTGCATATATGTTTAGCATACAATGCAAAGGTATATCCTAGATCATGTACTGAACGAAAAGAATAAGAAAATACTCGGGAATGTACCTAAATATTGCAAATGCATTTCTCAAAAGTTTTCATAAGCATATAAATCTAAATATTTGATACGTTAGTGTTTTAGCAACTATTTTCTAAAACGATACATAAAAATGTTAGTTTTTCGCGTTGTAAACACAAACAAATATTTAGGACAACCATTCTGTCAGAACGCAAAAATATCTAGGGAAGATTTTTTTATAACTAGTATTTCTATTTTTTAGTTACTATTTATTTATTGTTTGTAAAAAAAATCAGTTGGTAAAGGTTATACCAAGACAGAGCTTTTTTTTTCTCGAGCGGCGAGGTCTCCTTTTATAGAATTGAGTTTATTTTACAGGTTATAAACTAAAGATGGCGAGGAAATTACATAGTAGAAGGAAGAAGACTCAAAAGGAATGGGATATGAAAAAGAAACTTCATGATGAACAAATTCATTTTTGTCGAAGTTTCAAAATAAAAGCCAATTACTTTATAGCCAGACACATGTGAAAAGTGAGACATCAAATTTTTTATCGATACTACAAAATACAAATTTCCTTCTTGTATCGGCAGTTTGCTTCCTTTTAGAATGTCGTCCCAGCTGAATCCATAAAGAGATTTTTACAAAAAAAAAAAAAAAAAAAAAAAGACAACTATTACAGCTTTTATGATTGTATGTACCGTATTGACTAGACTTTTTTTTTTTTTTTTGTATCTTCTAACTTTTATTGGAAGATTATTAAATATTTTCTGCTCGAGTTTTTAAGTTTAATTTGAAGTTCTCAATAAAGGGTAACTATTAATATCCTAAAGTTCTCGATTAACTACGACTCGAGGTAGTTAAGCTTTTAAAAAGGAAAAATACATAATAAATATTTAATTGGGTCCAATATTACAAAATAAATAATTAGATATACAGAAAATAAATGACTCAATTACATTAGAGGTGTGGAAGGGTTGTAGCTGTTTGGTCCATTACCCGGGGACTGAACTTTGGCTGCTGTTGCTGCTTCGTTCTCTGAGTCCAGTTGGAGTAGTAATTGCCATTCTCCTGATAACTTAGAGATTGCTTCTCTATTGCTCCATGGCTTTAGCTGTTGCATGGATTTTGCTGCCATCCATGGTAAAGCAGGTTTAAAGCCCATGCAAAGTTGAACATGAACAATTGAAGTAATAGACTCCGCGTGAAGAATATGTAGAACAGTAGATGCATTCTCTCTGGCGCCAGAATTAAATAATCCTTGAGTATTAGGATAAATAGATGATGGTCTACTTGGATCCTTCTTCGTTTGCTTAAGTGAAAATGGGTGCTTCGGGGAATTAATACTGTTGGAAGAGTTGCCTTCAATATCAGAGATATCAGATACCAAGTTAATCGACAAGGAGGGCGAGCTAGGGACCGGCGGTACGCGGGGCGAAACATTGGGGCTACTAAAATTAGACTTACCTGGAATATGTAAGCCTAAACCATTGGAGGAAGATACACTCTCGTGTTTCTGGTTAGGCAAAGGAGGCATAAGATCGGCATCTTGAACATTTAATTGCGGAATAGTTCCTTGTTGAGTAGCTGAATAGTTCGAATAGCCTGAATTTCGTGGGTGTAGCGTCGATATTGAATTAGAATTCGATCTACCTCCCCAACTCTTCCACCTTGCAGGACTATGATCTTTTCCTGAAAATGATGGAATTCCTCCAAAACTTGTACTAACACCAGGGGTGCCGATAGGTGAATATGCCGAATTTCGGTTGTTACTGGAAGTACCTCCCATATCAATTAATTTCTCTTGGATAAAGTCTTTTAAAAACAACAATAAAGGGCTTTTATAGCTTGCAACAAATTCTAAGAATCTCCAAGTTGTAAAATCATAAACTGTACCAGTGTTTAATGGTGCGCTAAAAGAGAAACCGGTCCGACCTTCATTCGAGCTAGTCCAAGCGCCTATCCCTGGTGAATGAATTCTAGGTGATAAGCCCGCAGTAGTCGGTGATGTGATATTTTGTGGGGTAGAACGTCCAGATTTTGGTTTTAAAAACTTTAAAGTTTGTCCAAATACAAGTGCAGTTTTAATAAAGTAAGCAATCTGTACCCAAGACCCTTTAAGTTTATCAAAGGATTTAGAGCCTCTGACTAAAATAACCTTCATTGCGACGAAGCTCAATGAGAATAGTAAAGCAACAGATTGAGGTGTTTGCTTACTATCCTTGATATCGGGAAATTCCGCAGTATCTATATTGTCTTGAGTATTCGTTTGACCTATGCCACTTGTTAACTGAGCCAATGAGAATCCAGATGATTTACTCTTTAGTAAGGAGGCCTGACTACATGCACGTGAAATGTAATTCAATAAACGAGTCCAGTTACTTGTTGGATCAGGCCTAAACTTGCTAGACATAGGCATATTGTTATAATCCCACTGAAGATTGTACTGGAGGCAGATCGGTATAATAATATTACCAATAAGGCCAGATGAAGGTTCTTGCGATTCAATTTGACCTAAAACGTCTTGTGTAGAATTTTCCATAATAGCAATAATTAAGCGAGCTAAACTGTTACAGTACTTTGTATGACCTTTGGTATCATTCTCCCAGTTATGCCGAGTAGCTGCTGTCAAACCAAAAGAGACAAACTTTTCATTCATTATTTCAGCAATATCGTGCATAAACACAGGCTTTCCTTGTCCTCTTTCCAATGCTATTGCTAATCCATTGTATAGATCGGATGCATCCATGGATTTCCATTGTACACGATATTGAGTGAAAATAGTGTTTAACACCTTCTTGAATGCTTTGGTATGATTTCGTATGCCAGACATTGAATGTAAACTTATAATAAGATAGTTCTTAATCCAATCCGTTGGGCATATATATCCTTTAATCAGCCCATAATTTTGCATAACAACCTTGATTATATATGCCATTTTTTCATGTGACACTTCGGATAAAACACCATCATACTTCAAGTGTTCATGTACCAGTAATACAAACTCTTTCTTTACTGTTAATTTATCGTTTTGCTGCCACTGTTTACCGTAAGCATGTTGTGCAGATTCAGTACGCGCACTGCTACCAGCACCGCCAATACCAATACCAGATGCTCTTGCTTCATCAGATGACAAACCATGGTAAATATTGGTGCTTGAACCAGCAGCAGTTGAAAAAACAGGCTTTGAATTCTTACTGAACTTGACAAAGACATCAATCAAAGCCGAGATACCTTCATCTATCAAATTTTCCATACCAGGCAGCTTATGGAATCTAGGTATTAAGTGACGGAAAATTTTTACAAATTGCTCAGCACGCAGAGATCCAGGATCATAAGCAATAATTGTTAAGAATAATTTGACAAAATTGGTTAGTTCGAATGATCGGTTATTGTAATTATTGATGTCCAAAGGAGCAATAGGTGCAGTAACACTTCTTGCTAAAGGTTTTAGGATTGTAGAAGATAGAGGTATAGCCATTGGATTACTGGCAGTATCAAGACGCTCTTGGATACTACGTTCGTGATCATCTAATTCCACTTGTAACTGTAAACCAAGTACATCAGAGGTAGCACCCAGGTGAGGTGGATCGTGCATCGCTTGCATTAAAATGAATAAGTTATCAATCATCCAAGAACCAAGATCATGTGACTGAGAATAAGCACTTAATATGGTTGGAACTAAAGTGCCTAGCATTTGGAATACGAATGATTCTTCATGGACAGCATAAAAACGACACCAAGCAAATGTAATCGCAGATCTTACTTGTGGGAAACAGTCAACTTCACAAAACACCTTAAAAAGGGTAGGCAAAAATGTAGTATATCCTCGATTAGAAACAAACAAACGTTTAAACCTTGTCACAACACGCGTGTAGAGAATAAGGGCTTGGCCAATAATCCCAAAGTCTCGATCATGTTCCATAATAATAGAATTTATACCTTGTAAAATACGTTCTAATTCATCACGATCGTTATAATTCTTGTTCAACCCATTTAAAAGATTATCAATAAAACGTAACCAAATTCGAGCACGTAATGCAGATAAAATTTCAATATCCAACTGTTGTTGACTAGGTTGTTTAGTAGTTTTAATATAATTATCATCATGGTTTCCAACGTTCTTAACATATGAATTAATTTCACGGGTGTTACGTCTTGAAAGGTCGGGATAATAAGTTTCTTCCATTGCCCATCTTGACTCACGTTTATCACCTGGAATTGGTGTAGGCTCATAGTCATGTAAAGTCTTTTTCACTGTGTAAACTTCGCGAGGATAACGAACCAAATAGTTTGTCAAAAACTGAATATGACTTATACGAAGCATGGCAACAGAGAATATTTCAGAGGGAATATCTAGTACACTAAATGGCGTTTTGTCATTGGAAAGGTAACGAGGAAAAATACCAGCTGGTTGTTCGTGTGTAAACCAAAATCTACCTGTACTGGAAAGTAAGTGTTCGATCTTGTTCTTTCTCAAATCACGGATAGATAAATCATTGGTAGATAAAATCAGTTCAGCCAAAATGGGATGAATTAATGTCATGAGCACTAAACCATCTTTCTTGTTTTCTCGTGTAAGCCATTTCAACATGCCCGCCAAATAATTAAATAAGATATGGGTGAAGCCAGGTGGCATTTTGTGTTGCATACTGACCAAGTACCGAATACGAGTGAGCATATCTCTATGTCTATCCAGCTTAAACTTACCAAGATCACTAATGAATGCGCGTAAAAACAAGGACGGATCATCTCGTAAAAAGTATTCCAGTAATTCACGTAAAGCATTAGAAGCACCTCCATAATCATCATTTAAAAGATCCACCATACTTAGAAAGGATATTGTTACAGAAGGAATAGTAGTTGCCCTCTTCCGTTTGCTAATAATTTTACTAATTTGTGTAAGTTTACCATTTTGTCGAATTGTAGTAGGATTTTCATCTTCATTCCGTTCCTCTTCCTCATCCAAGAATAATGAAGGAAGTAAGGCTAATGGTGTCAATACTTTTTTTAAGGCTTCGTGTTCATCCCCATTATCATCGTCATCCCAACCGAGTTCTTGAATCTGACGTTTTAGTTCAATAGGAAAATTACTGGCGTTTTTAAGTTTAGACATCCAGTTAGGTTCATCCATAGTAAACTGATTACTACCAAGATCAGTAGGAACGAATGGTGTTGAAAATGCACCACCATCACCGCGGAATGGTCTTCGACGAGAAGAAATTGGAATATACTCTTGACCTAGCACATTAAATCTGAATGCACTTAAAGAAGCATGCTTTTGAATCACTGCTAAACGACGCAAAGGATCCCCACTAAATGAAAAATGAATTAATATGTTGTCTTGGAGTATATAGATACAATAACATACCTGTAGAAATCATGCGTGCATACTTCAATCATAATTTTTGGTATCTTTTCACCACATTCCATTAATAAGAATACTGCAGGTACAAAAGAAGGTGACATACGGTCATCCATATGGCGTTCCCAAAGAGGTCGTACTAGTTTATTAAACTCACTCGAAGATAATGTTGTAAATACAGCTGCTAATAAAGAGAAAACAGAGCCAAATGCATCTTGATTGATCTTTTCTGTATTTTCAAATCGATATTTTGCAAGCTTAGAAGCTGGAGCTTCTAAAATATTTATTCCATTCTCGGTAACAGTAGGAGGATCTAAATCTAACGACAAAGCTGCAGACCGACTTATTGGGTACATTTGGTAGATTAATTGATGTCTTTTATGGCGAGGTACTTGTGTATAGCGAGAATCGATTTCAACATTATTAGAGTTAGGTTGCTGCGACGAAATTCCGGGTTTTAATACAGCTCCGCCATAATCGTTCTTATCGTTAGTTTCATATTCTAAAATCTCCACCACATTTAAGTAAACTGCATTAAGTCTTTCAAACATGATTGAGATATCTGCAAGATGACCAGAATGTAAAATGGGCATTTTACGTTCAGGTGGTGGATTATTAGGTGTAGGTGATTCATCAGGGTTTATAATAGGAAGCACATGTTGGAATGCATGTTCAGGTGTTGAGATGACAGGTTGCGTAGCCCAATCAATGACACGAGTCAACCACCCAGGTCTATGGGTCGTGTTACAAAAGAACCTAATATCGAAAAAAATGTTGCACAAAATCACTCGTAAAGGCATTGGTATAAATGACAACTTTTCTTTAGCTGTCAAAAAAACGGATAATCTTCTTTCCAAATCAATCAGGAACTTCTTAGCAATCTCATCTTCTTCCATATTTCGATCAGGATTTGATTGTTTGTCACGCATTTCTTTTATAGCCCACATAAATTCAGCAGCAATTGTGCATTGACCTAATGTCGTGCTTCCCCAGTGAGGGTCAGTCTGTGCATCATTTACTGTCAATTTAGATTGAGCTGAAGGTGAATTATTCGATAATTCAGCTTCTTGTTTCTTTTTTGATTGTCCTACATCACTTAGTAATAAAACATTGATCATCTCTGCATCTTGCATCCAGAATTGTACACCAGATAAGTAACGACGTAAACAAGTCATCAGATTTAAAAGTTTAGATACTTTATCTTCGTTATCAGAAGCAACGCAAGTTACCACAGGTTTAAAGAATGAAGACCTATAACGTTTGGAGAGTTCATACAGCGTTTGGCAGAGTAAAGGAATTGCAGGCGGGTATGTGTCAATGAGTCGTTTAAATAAAGAAGGTAATGTCTTTTTAACAATTTCTTCACCCATGGTAGGATCAATATGAAATACCAAGTTTTGATAACATCGTGCTAGTCTTTCTCCAGTTGCATCTTGTAGCATGGATTCTATACCAGCTAAAATAAGATCTTTATATCCCGAGTCCCAAAACTCTAAAACATAACCTTTTAATGACATCAGTAATTTCCGTACGGCTGCATCGTCTGCTGCATTCATGTTGAAACTAAGAATACTCTGATGATCTAAAATGGCTTCTGCTGTATACATACTGGTGGATATACTTGAAAAATCGGCCATGGAAGGGCGCGGACTGACTTTTGGTGATGAATGACAGCTGGTAGGTTGGGCTTTTTGTGGTTGTTCTTGGAAATTACAAACAGATAGTAAAGATAGTAACATTGTGATTACATTTAATGCGATCATTTTCTGTAATTCATCCTTATTTCTATCCACCAAGTAAGGTTGGAGCTTAGATGGTGAAAGTTTGTCAACCACCAAAGGTAACAAAAGGGTGGATATAGGAGTTTCGGTTTTCAAATCTTCAACACTTGCAGTCAAGAAAGTATCACATGTTAATTCAGTTAATAAAAAGATTATTTTAAAATAAGCTGGTCTTGCATTAATTTCAGGCTCGATCCAGTAACGCGGTAAAAGACTTTGATAAATGATCTTGTCACGGGAACGCTCTGAAAGATTGGTTATGGTTTCTGCGCCATGAAAAGGATCTGTTTGACCACAGACACCAACCATAAGGCATTTCAAAAGTGATTCGACAACACATAGTTTTGCTACCACAGTAGGTATTTGGCGGCTCGTTTTTATGTGATAGGACTTCCATGTATCACCTACAATAGGAACTAATGAACCATTAGCCAAGTTATCTAAAATTTCTAATATTCCTGTTTGAATTGTTTGTTGATCCGTATCTACTATTTCTCCAGAATAACCATACATCATCGTGTCCTTATCATCGCAGTTAGGTTGTATGTTTAATCTAGCTAAAGCATTGGAAAGGGTATAAACAAGTGAGTGGTATGTAGAAGGTGTTGAGGGTAAAAAGCCAGGTGTAACGGCACAGGGTTGTAGCAGGACATTTAAAATATTAAGTATACGTTTCTAATCGGTTAGTTAGTTATATGTTATCGTGGTCATATCTCTCTTTTTTTACCTTTGTTCTTGTATTGCCTGAACTGAGTAATTGACAGCAAAACAAAATTTGTTCAAAATGTTCCTGTATTTTAATGCAATTAGTCGTTCTTTTTTTTTTTGGGAAGGAGTTCGTGTAAATAGATACTTACAGAAATATCTAAAATGGTGAATCTATTTCTGATATAATCAAACATATCCAATGCTTGCATACAATCAGATTCTAAAAAGATAAAAAGACATGAGTATGCATCAGTACAAAATAACCAAATGCTGCTTATTACCAATGAATGGAGATTTGTCAAAGGGGACAACCAAGACAGCTAAAATTTCAGCAGTTAATGGTAACCTTGTTGCTGCTTTATGCTTAAGCATGGAATCCATTATCGAAGACATAGTGAGGGATATTCTGGATGAGTCTGTATTCAAATTCTCGTTAATTGTTCCATCAATTTCTGATCCAGAGATATTGTTTGAGAGCATATCGGCTACAGACTGCCTATAAAATCGTTTACCCATTGCAGAATTAAATGTGGTGTTGTACGATCTATCAAGCTGAGGTGGTGGAGGGAAAACGATTGCATTATTTTCTAAAGTAGACATTGAATCTGTAAAACTAGCATTTTGAGACTGAGTATCTGTTATTATTAATAGCTTTTCCAAATCCCGTTCAAGTCGATAAATATCTTGTTGAACTGCAGTTGAAGTAGCGTATATCACACCATTTTTATGACCTGGTGTACGAAAATTTCTGGTGAATGTTGACATACCAGCAGCTTGTGCAGCTATTAAAGTTGTATTGGCCAACGTAGGACGTCCTTCATTGGTGCTCGTGTCTAATGAAGACGATTGTTGACTTCGCATAAATGGATTTAAATGTTGTTTTTTATGCGAGCTTTGTCCTGGTTTTGGCGTGGCAAACCTTGCTGAAGTGGGTGTAGAAGACATTGGCGATTCGCAAAATACACCATCAGTACCATATTCACCCACATTCTCTCTTACTTTATCCCAACCTAACGTCTTTTTCTTTTTCTCGTTTGTATTTTTTTCTACGTTGCGAAGAGCCAATGGATGTTTATCATTATTATTCTGTTGAGATGTATGATCTCGGTCAGACATGTTGTTTCCTTTTTTTGTAATTTAGTGGGCAATGAATGCTTTTATGTGTTCAAATAGAAAATAAAATAAAAAATAAACGGTTTTCGTACATTCTGATAGCAATAAAGCTAAAAATAATCGGGAGATGAAACAGACATGTCCGTCTTTTGTAACAATAAAAAAAAAGTGAGGCTTATAAGTTGAAAATAATAAGCAACAAAGGGCTTAAATCAAATGAAAATGCAAAATGTACGTATTTTATTCTTTTAAACACCACCTCTCTTTGTACTAAAGAAACTTTTGATGACAAAGACTTGGAAACAAGCCATTGAAATAATGGCCAAACTTTCCAGAGAAGCAAACCAAAAAATTCTGCTGATAGTAGAAGTAACCGTAGAATAATTACGATTTTCTCTTGTACGGAAATACTTTTGTGTACGAGCAATATTTGTGATGAATCCAGAAATTCTTAAAAGGGATTCTTCCATTTCAGTCAAAGTTTCAGGCTGTACTTTACCGTCTGCGTCCTTTGTAAATTGAGGACGTGCTTCGTTTTCAACCGCAATCTCAAAATCAATCAACTTATCAGCAAAAGTAGACATATCGTTGGAGAAACAGAATGAATATTCACCAAAGTAATTAGCTGTAAATACATAATCGCCTTGCTTTTCTTGCTCCCCCTTCAAAATAGAATCCTCGTTGGGTGCAGTTACTTCATAATCAATATCAAACGAACCACCTTGTTGTACCTGTATGAAAAAAAAATATGGTTTGCATGTCATTAGTTGCTTTTCATTTTCTCTTTCTTTTGTTTATATTATTGTAACCATACAGCAAAGTAAAAACCAACTTTCTTGCCGGGTTTATCGTTCATGATGTAAAAACAAGCCTTTTCGTTTGCTCCAATTTTGTATGTTAATGCAGTAGCTTCAGCTACAGATGAGAACATGAATAGACCAAGAAATAAGCCCACTACTAGGGTTAGCATAGATGCACGAAGACCCATCTTGTAATAATATGTTGATCTTGACACGAAATGAAAGGAGTACTTTTTTTTGTGACCAATTCGAATTTGTATTATTTAATTTCGGCAGGCGGCGTGAAGATAATTTAGGAACCCGCTTAAAGGGCTACTAGATGTCGTTATTCATCCCATAATTTTTGACAATCAGGCTTTCTTTTTTTATGGGTGTGTTGTACCACAATACCATAAATCAGAAGTGAAGCAATGTCATTAAAATAACTGCCTTCGAGAAAAACAAATTCTTCGACATCACCTTTTTGTATAAACTATGGACACGACAGAAGTGCCAACTTGATTCGCACAGAAATTCTTTGATATATATTGATTCATAGCTTCTTTTTTTAAAAAAACATATCCCACTCAGGAATAAACAATTTTGAATGAGGATCTGAATGGTGATGTTGATAATTTTTATGAATCCTTTCCATTACTTCTGCTTCGATAATAAGATGTTGTGTTTGAGAAAGTTGAGGGAGGCGATGTGTGATGTCAATTTTGTGTTTCGCATATTGTTGAAATAAAAAAAAAGGGATACGTTACCAATTCTTTTATTATTTTGTAAAGCCGTTTATCTGAAGAGAGTTTTGATTAAGCTACTGTCAATTGGGTATAACTAGTTAACCGTTTTTAGAAGTTGAATAGGTATCGTTTCAAAAGTTTGATTGATTAATAAATTGTAAAATATTTGATGAAGTTTGCCAAATATTAGGGGAACCAAGTGAGTTAATCTTTTGGCTCAGTTGCTGATCCTTGTCTTAGACTTTTCAAGAAAACGACTGTTTTGTTGGAGGTATGATCTATGACCAGTTTCTAGAATAGCTTTATGTGATTCACTTTTGTGACTTACGGCAAAGGTGGAACTGAGGGCGTACGTTTGCGTCAATCAAGTCCGTCAAATGATGATCGAAGGAGTCCTCACCTTTACCATATAGAGCTTGTTGCAGTCGCTCAGCAAGGATGATATCAGAAGCAATTGGTCTTGGGGTCATAATCCAAATCTATATTTGTACCAGCTAAAACGTGTGAGGGAGTGAATTGCTGCTGTACTTGTAACTTTTAACGTAGTTCTTCCAAATATTCAGCCAAAGCTTGGATTTGGAAAGTAGTAGATTGGTGGTCTTCATTAATCATTTCAAAGCTGTTAAGGAAATCTAAATAAAGATAGACAGAAGTACCAAAAGCAAAAAAAAAAAAAGATGATCAGGCCTTTTAATTATTAAAAATATCCTTTTAGTTATTAACACTTTTTTTTTCTTTGGATATTTAAACCAATAAAGACAAGATTGGTAACATGAAAATAGCTTCCTTTAGAACACAGGATAATGAAAGCTTTAATGGTAGCTATTTATTTGACTTGTACCAATTATCAAACATTCAGTCAACAAAGAGACCAACTTATCGAATAGTAACTAACACTAACTGTAGAAGCACATTCAACTCATTTTGCTTTATATTAAGGTATATGAAAAAGAAAAAGAAAAAGAAAAAGAAAAGGTGGCAAATAATATATACACAATGTCCTTTATTTTTTTTGTCTTTGTCTATATGTATATATATATATAAAAGAGAGGTAATCCTACAGACACCTTGTTGGTAATACGCTGACATAAGACCACAAATCAAAAGTAATGTTGTAGTTTTGTCTACACACTCGTTAATTGAAAGATATATTCTTTTCATACATAATATAGAGTAATAATATTTTCACTATTGCTCTTTACCTACTTTTAAATTCACCCATGGAGCTCAATTAAACTTTCAATGTAACCAAAGACTGTAATCACAACATTAGTTTGAAAATAATAAAGCCTTTACGTTTATGTTAAGGTGCGATAATAATAAATTCTGTTTCTACGGCGCTTCAGTCTAATGAAAAGAAAGTAGAGGTGTGATATAGAAACAAGTGAGTTATAAAGTGTGTGGTTTTTTTTTATTTTTTTGTGACACACTTTTTTTTTTATCCCATTTTTATTCGTAATCTTGATGACATTTCCAAAAAAAAAAAAAGTATACAAAATAACCCTGTTGTTCCTCCTTTTATACCCATCATTATCTTTTCTTTTGCAAAGTATGGTGTTCTATTGTTTGATTGCGATGCGAATGTAGCGGTTTTCTTACCATGGAACATTTACAATGTTTTGACATGCCGCAATCAGCACTTCTCGAAGTGTAATGCATTAGTTCTCTACTTGCGGATTAGTATAGATCTCGACATTTCTTTAATCTACATCTATAATTAACTTACCATGGGATATTTCCTGCTCCTAGAAGTTTACTTCTGGGAGGTTAAGTGTATTGATGCATAAAGATTTAAAGAATTGAATACCAGTTACTTCTGGGTTTCTTTTGTCGGGTATCTTGTTCTATTTGTGATACAGTTAATATGGTACCATAGTGTCGGTTTTTTGCTGTCATCACCGGGTGTTTGCTTATTAATGTTGCCGGTTATTGTTATGGCTGGCGGTGTTGCTATGACAGGTGTTGCTGTGACAGATGTTGCTCTAAATAATACTGGTACTGCTTTAGTTGTTGTTATGATGATAAGTTATTTTTTCTATATATATTTATTATGCTTCCAAACAGTTTCCAACACTTTCTAACAATCATTTCAGAAATATTACTGTTTGTAGTCTACTGGAACTTGAAAGCAAAAGGAAAAAACAGTTGTTATTATGATGGTAAGTTATTTTTTATTTTATTTTATATATACTATGTTTCCAAATAGTTTCCAACACTTTCTAACACTCATTCTAGAAATATTGCTATTTGTAGTCTGCTGGCACTTGAAAGCAAAAGGACAAAACGGTTGTTAAAGTAAGTTTTGACGAAGCTGTGTATCTCCTTCTTCTCCGTCCTCGTTTACGAGCGGTTCGTGCAGTTTAATTCTGGGTGTAATGGCACATAAAACCATACGGATCGAAGGAGGAGCTGGAGGTACACGTCAGCCTTCTGATTAGCGAGCTTTTAGCGGCCCAAGTCGTTCTTTTGTGGGATGGTGTCAGCAATGCAACGGGTTTGTAAAAGCAATGATCAAGTTTTGTGAATTCTATTTTCTGGCGAGTATGCTCTATCTTGATGAGTCCTGTCTCCTTCTCTTCCGTCCTCGTTTGCGAGCGGTTCGTGCAGTTCAATCCTGGGTGTAATGGCACGTAAAACCATACGGATATCGTAAGGAGAGTTGGATTGATGGTTCTTATCTTGGTAATCATCTCTAAGAAAAATATTGCCATTGATTACTGTGCTGTTGTACTTATCCGTTGCATCGTTATAATAATAATCTTTAATCATGCAATTCAACTTGGTGTCATAAAACGAAAATGCCAACGTCAACACTACTGGACCTCCCATCAGATGAAGATATATACAGCAACGTTGATCGCCCTTTTAAAGCTTCAAATAAGCCAATGCAGTTTTGGAAATAAAATCATTTTTTACTATTTAATTTATTTTAACGGAATAAATTTATTTTTCTATTTGATATATAACAAGCGATATATGTACATAAATAAAACCATCTTTTTTTTTTTGTAAAAGTGTCCAATTGTATGTATATAATGCTCATTTTTATATCAAAAAAAAAAAAAAAAAAAGGAGGACTTTGATAACAAAAAAATAACAAGCAAAAAGTGAAGATTTCAAGTTTTCACGCTGCGTAAGCAAAATTCAAGAAAAACACAAGCTTACTATATTTTGGGCGAAATAAAAAGAGTCGGTGTCAGCAACCTTTTTGCTTTTAATTTTGGTCCTTTTGAAAATGAAAAAAAAAAAAAAAAAAAAGATTGGTGACAATTATCTATACATTTATAAAAAGATTTAGGTCAGTGTCATTTAATGACTCTCGTCTAACATGGAAATGATACGCTCACACTGAATATTATTATCATCTTCTGAAGTAACTTTAAAAGATTGTATAGTATAGATAATATACTCGTTATCTCTTTCCTTCGCCTACCTGGCTAAAGAACAAATGCTTTGTATGTATATCCATATAATTGATTATTTCATATATATAAAAAAAAAACTCAAAAAATAATTCATTTCGTTCAAACTACTTTCTAATTCTAAAGCTTTCAAAAAAAAAAAAAGGGAAATCTTGTACTTCATGAAAAAATTAAGTTTAAAAATACATGAAAATTACAGTTTATTAGAAATAATAGTTGGTAGGTGAATCTAGTCGAGAAGGTATTGACGAGAATCCCAATGAATTGCTTTGCGTGATAGGCGAAGAAATACTATCTGCGAATATCATATGCCGTTTTTTCATTTGCTCATCCTTAATCACTTTACGCTTACGGTAATACTGAATACCGATAACAGTAGCTGCTGCATATACACTAACACCTACTCCTACACAGATACCAATAATAGTGTTCCTAGGTAGTCCCCCATCACCCCCATCACCCTTTTCTTCATTTTTTTTATCTTCAGGTTGGTTAGGGTCAGAAAAATTACTAATAGCTAAAAAAAAAAAAAAAAAAAAAATAAGTTTGAGTTTGCACATATTCAGTTTGTATTTATTACCTAATCTGCTATTAATTGAATATGTTTTATCAATAAATAAAGGGAGCTGGCTTGAATTTGTCTTATAGAGTGAACTATCTGGTGTTGCAATTAACTTTTGAAGTTCTCCGGACTTCTCTCCTGGAATAGCTATTGTAGCTACGATACAATGCTTTGGTTTTGCGTGGTTATCACTTTTACAGTCATTTAATTCACTCCTGGTAATTGTAGTAACATAAACATCATTTGGATGAAGATGAAGTGTTTCACTAAGTAACAGAGTCAATTCTCGAAACAAGGCTGTTGTTTTGATACCATCTCTGACCAATACATTGTACGAAATACCATCAAACTTCATATAAACAAATTCATTTAATTTATCTTTTTTTTTTTAAAAAAAAAAAATGTATGAGTAAAAAAATAAAGTAGATAAAGTTTTATAACCGTTCTTACCTGGTATAACTGTATTAGTATCTTGTGTAATGAACTGTGGAAATGTCCTATAATCCTCATTGATCACTTCAGAATTCGAGATATTACCAGAAGTAGGGTTACTATATGTCGTATTGCTGGTCACACCAGTAATTGGAGTATCTGTAGGCGTCGGATTTCCAGAATTTGTAACAGCAGCTTTCAATATATATTTATCTGTGGTTGAAGGGGAAGCAGCTGTATTTTCTTCATCTGGATTATAAGTAAATTTCTGGCTGAGCCATGGAACAGGGTCAAATTCATATTTTTCATTTTCAACAGTAGTCGTGACCGGGTTTGGAGCTTGTGTGGTATTTGTAATTTCCGTCATATTATGTGTTCCAGTTTCAATGCCTGTAGCAATTGGAGATTCAGACAACGTAGGCATGGTATTCTCGTCTGTACTAAATGTATTTTCTGTTGTCGCAATCGAAGGGCTTGTAAATTCTTTGTTTTCATCAGAGCTGGTAATAGTAGCCGTAGCTGTTTTGCCAGTAACAGTTGGTGTGGGCGTGATTGTATATGAATCTATAGAACTTGCAACGAGGGATGTACTTGAATCCAAATTTGATGTGATATTTTCAATTAAACTTGTTGCTTGCGCTGAATCTTGAGAAACTGTATATGTACTGCCAGAAGAAAAACTTCTATCAGTTGTGCTAATAAAATCAGTAAAACTAGTAGGTAATTCTACTGCTGAAGATGAAATAACTGTAATAGTACTTGTAGAAGCGTCAGAATTGAAGTCGGATACAGCACTGGAATCAGTAATAGTACTAGTAGATTTAGTAGGTGCGGAATAAACGATATCTGTAAAAACCTTTGTTGTACTAGACACATCGTTGATAAGAGAATTACTTGTTGGATAGATGGAGTTAACCGTAGTAGAGCCGGTTGTTCCATATAAAGTTGTAGTAGGATTACCACTAGCACCGGTCACAGTAGACAAAATAGAGCTATCAGATGAAGTAAGACCATAAGATAAAGTAAAGCTGTTAGATACAGTAGAGCTCTCATAATTGACAGAAGTACTAAGTGTAGTAGGATTATTAGAGGTGGTAGTAATTGTTGTGGTAGATGTGTCTTCGATACTTGAACTTTCTTTTATTGCTGAAGAACTATCACTTGTAGGAGAGATATCAACTAAACTAGTGCTTCTGGTTGGGTTGAGACTATCTGTTACAGTAGGATTATTGGTTGTAGTAGGAATATATGAATTGGTAATAGAAGAGGCTATGATGGTGTCAAAACTATCAGATGTAATATAACTTTCTGTTACTGTAAGAATTTCCGTTGTAACTATACTTTCATGCGATTCTGGTCTAGTAATAGTATTGCTGATTTTGGTTGCTTCTTCTGTAAGAGTAGATTTTTCAGTAATTGTAGATGGCTCGGTTATAGTAGAGCTACCAGTAATTGTAGAGGGTTCATTTATAGTAGAGCTATCAGTAATTGTAGGTGTTCCTGTGGCAGTGTTATTTTCTGTCGTTACCACTGTTTTGGTAACTGTTGAACTTTCTGTATCTGTAGGGTTCTCAGAAATAGTAGAGCTTTTAGTCATCACAGTTGTTTCTGTAATTGCAATTGCTTCCGTTGTAGAAATATTTGTAATTGCAGTATCTGTCTTTGTCGTAGTATAATTCTCTGTCTGAGTAGATCTTTCTGTTATAGACGAACTTTCTCCCATGATGGATGTTTCTGTCGCGGCGGATCTAGTTGTTCCGGTTGTGGTGGATCTAGTTGTTTCTATTGTAAAAGTGGTTCTGGTGACTGCAGGTGTTTCTTCTATAGTCGAGCTTTCTGTAATCATAGATGTTTCAACCGTAGTTGTAATAAAGCTTTTTGTTGTAAAAGAATGCGGTGTTTTAGTTGAGATTTCTGTAATTTCAGCTGTTTCTGTTGCAGTAGAGGTTTCAGGTGTATGTGATTTATCTGTTGTAAAAGAGCTAGTATCTGTAGATAAGCTACTGTATGTTTCTAAAGTTCTACTTGTTGTTGCTAAACTGTATGTTGTAGATGGAACTTCATATGTAGAAGAGACACCGGTAGTGATATAACTTTCTGTTACGGTAACATCATCAGTCTTTGTGTTTCTACTTGTTTTAACGGCTCTATCAGTTTCATGAGGGGTCATTGTCGTGGTAGTAGAAGCATATTCTTTTGTAATAGTAGAAGTTGGTTCTTGATCTAAGTTACTACTTGTGATAATTAATTCTGTAGTCTTTGATAAAGTCGAGGTCTGAGTAGTATATTCAAAATCATTATCCGTAGTCGTAGTACCTAATTGACTTTCGGTTGGAGTATATGACCTAGATGTAGTAGTAGTTTCATGATATTTGGTTGAAGTAGTAGCTTCATCATTTTCGACAGAAGTTGTAGTTTCAAAGTCTTTTTTGGATGTAGTAGTTTCATCATCTTTTGTAGGTATGGTAGTATTTTCATGATATCTAGTGGAAGAAGTAGATTTATCAAAAGTTGTAGAAGTCTTAATTTTGTCATCTTCAGTGGAAGTGCTAACTTCTATATCTCTATTAGAAGTTGTCGCTTTATTATTTTCTTCAGAGGTTGTAGTTTCAACATTAATTGTTCTTGTAGTAGTTTCAGTATTTTTGGTAGAAGTAGATTTTTCATATATCGTAGAAGTAGTAGTTTCATCATCTTCGACAGAGGTAGTAGTTTTGACATCTTTAGAATGAGTTGTAACTTCAGTATCTCTAGTAGAAGTAGTAGGTGTATAATAGCTGCTGGAAGTAGTAATTTCATCAACTTCGACAGAAGTAGTGGCTTCATCATTTTTCATAGAAGTATCTGTTTTAGTATGTCTGGTGGAAGTGATAGTTTTGTTATCTTCGGTAGAAGTAGTAAATTCTTCATCTTTGGTGGTGCTAGCAGGTTTAGTATATTTAGTAGATGTAATAGTTTCTTCGTCTTTAGTAGAAGTAGTGGATACATTATCTCCGGCAGAAGTGGCTGTTCTAGTGTCTTTTTTATCTTCAGTAGAAGTAGTAGATCCAACGTCTCTGGAGGAAGTTGAAAGTTCGTCATCTTTTGTAGTAGTAAGTTTATGATCCTTAGTAGAAGTAGTGGGCTCTTCATGTTCCGTAAAAGTAGTAGATTGGTCATCTCTAGTAGAGGTGGCAGCTTCTTTATCGCCTTTAGTAGAAGTGGTAGTTCCAACATATTTAGTAGAAGTAGTAGTGTCTTCATCTTCAAGAGTAGTAGTAACCTCTTCATGTTTTGTAGTAGTAGTAGTAGTGGTGGTGGTGATTTTATCATATCTGGTCGAAGTGGTAGCTTCATCATCATCTTTAGTAGAAGAGGTAATTTTATTATCATCTTCAGTAGACGTAGTCTTTTCGGAGTATTTGGTAGTAGTAGTAGTAGTTTTGACGTTTTTAGTGGTAAAGGTACTTGTTTCGTGATCTTTGGCAGAAATACTTGTTTCATAATCTCTGACAGAAGTAGTAGTTTTATGATTATCTCTGGTAGAAGTACTAGTTTCGTGATCTTTAGCCGAGGTAGTACCACTCTTTTCAGATGTCAAAGTAGATCCAGTCTCTTTTGAGGAGGTCTCTGTAGTAACTGTAGTCTTTTTTGATGTGGACGTGCTGGGATCTACTAAAAATAGAATTAGAAAATGATATATTATTATGTACAACGCAATTATTGGTAAGTTACCAGTTGTCAATTTGTCCTTATTAGTCGTTGCTGTTTTTAAATTCTCGGATTCAGTAGTAGTTGCTTTCCTTGAAGTCGGTAATTCAGTGGTTATGGATGACAATGAAATGTCCGTGTTTTCGTTTGTTTTGAACGATGTGACACTTTCCAAATTTGATTTTTTAAATGTTGTGGTAGTGGTGGTGACTTTTGTTGGAGATAATGAATTTCTAGTTTCTTTTTTTTTTTTAAAAAAAAAGGTTATATATTAATACCAGCACATTTTACACGTATATTTAATTCTTTAATAGTTCATACTTGTAACTACATCCTTTTCATTATCAGTAGTTGTTGGCTTCAAGTTTTCTGAGGATTCTGTAATTCTAGACTTGATTGTCTCCTTCTTTTCAGTGGTTACACTAGTCTGCTCTTTTTCCAAAGAAGTTACACTATGTTTTTCTTTGGTGGTGGTAGTAAGGTCATTATCATCTTTTAAATTAATAGTAGTAGTAGTAGTAGTAGTAATTTTTTCTTTTGTTGTTGTTGTTGTGGCTTTAGAGCTAGTTTTTGATTCGTCTTTAACAGTAGTAGTTGAATCATGAAATTCATCTTTTATTGAATCCTCTTCCTTCTTATTGTCAGTTAATGCGGAATCAATTGCAAGTAATGTAACGTCAATCCTATTGGTAGAATTCTCAGGAATATCCCTTTTACTGAAGTTTATTGATTTGCCACGAGCAGTAATAGGAGACTTAAAAAGTTTTATATTCATTGTTGTTTTCATCTGAATTTGGTAATGTGATATTTTATTAATTAAAATTCATGGTAACTGATTTTTATTTATTTATATACTTACAGAATTAGTTGATGCGTATACCGAATTTAATAACAATATGTTTAAAAAAAATAAAATCCATATCAAATGAATGTTGTATTTAGCATTATATCGTGTCATTGACGTTAGAGTGTATTTTCCTTTAATATATATAAATATATATATATATATATATATCAAATATTAATAAGAGAGAAAAGAGAGAGAGAGAGAGAGAAGAAAAAGAGAGAGAAAAGAAAGAAAGAAAGAAAAGAAAGCAAAGAGATATAAATGAAATATATGAAGGGATGGTTAGAAAAAGCAGAATGACAGGTTGACTTTTACTAATAAAGATATGAACAAACTTTAAAAAAAAATATGGCCACACAGATCATGTATCTTCAGGTTCAAATTACCTTACACAAAAAAAGTAAATAGAGGCGGCGGCGGCGGATAAGTAGTACATATAGTAGTAATAGTTCGAGAACGATAATTTCAATTAATTTACAAAGTTATTCAACTCGTTTTTGTCTCTATTTATAATATAAATTTAGGGGTGTTTTCTATCTGTAGTGTTTCATTATTCCTAGGAGAGGGAGTTTGTTCTTCTTCTTACTGTTGTTACTATAAAATGTTAAATTACTAGAACTGATACATATTTTGGAATTACAAAATGTTTAACAAAAAGTCTATTGGTTTTCTCTCTTTGTTTGTTTTGAACTTTCCTTGAATGATAATACATAGAGTATCTATGGATTTACCATTTAAAGAATACGACTGAGAAGAATTTGTATTTTTTTCTTCAACTGCAAACATTGATCTATTCTGTATTATATCCCCCCCCCCCCACACACACATACTTGAAATAATAACATATAGTTTATCCTGAATTTCTTTTTTATTCTTTAGTATGTACACAAGAAGGGTTCCAATTCTACTAAAGTTTTTTGAAATGTATATTTACACTGTTAATTCTATGCGTACTTTAATCTTTTCATTAATATACATCTATTTGATTTTATTAATATATATATATATATACTGATACCATCAATCAATTCGTCTTTTTTAATTGATAAATTATCAATGCTACTTGAGAGGACGATTACTTTAATAACCTACAACTAGTTCCACAAGCGCTCGCCATACTTGGAATTTTCCACAAAAAAATCACATTTTTGTAACAATTGAACAGCGAATGAACTATTACGTGAATATGTGTATCAAACAACCTATAAATGAAAGTGAGTGAGAGTGAGAGAGTGAGACTACGACAATAGTTTAAGCCAATCAAAAAGATACATCATATATAAAAAAAAAAAAGCACATGCATAACTGATTTATTCCTTTCTTTTTGCTTTTTATTTTATATTTTTAAAAAAAAATTAAATGACTATGGAAGAAGATGAAAGTTCATACGATTATGTATTCAAGTTAGTAGTAGTAGGCGATTCAGGTGTAGGCAAGACGAACTTGATGGGTCGTTTTGTTCATGACACTTTTGATTTTGCTTCAAAGAGTACGATTGGACTCGACTTAACAATAAAGAACATGGTTGTAAAGAATAAAAGGGTTCGAGCACAAATATGGGATACAGCAGGACAAGAGAGGTATCGTTCCATAACAAAGAGGTAAAATAGAAATTCAATGAGCTTCATTTTTTTTTTAAAAAAAAAAAAAAAAAGAGAGAGAGATTTAACAAGTACATGTCTAGATATTATCGTGGCTCAGTTGGAGCTTTACTTGTATACGATATAACTAAACCAGAATCATTTCTTGGTATTTCTAGATGGTTAAACGAGTTAAAGATCAATGAAGCTCATCCAGATAGTATCATTATGCTAATTGGAAACAAATCGGACCTGGAATCAAATCGTAAAGTAACTCAAGAAGAAGCAATGGATTATGCTAAAGAGAATGGTTTAATGTTTATGGAAACAAGTGCTTTAGAAAGTACAAATGTCGAAAAGGCTTTTGAGACTTTAATTATTAATATATTTGATAAGTTGTCTACTCAACTTACTACAATGGATGATAAAAGAGCTGAAATCATGCGTGGACAAGCAATTCAACTTGTTTCTCCTGTTAACAGTGATACACGTAAATCTAGCAATTGTGCATGTTGAAAAAAAAAACATGTATATAAATACCCCCCCCCCCTTCACGCCTTATTAATATATTCCCAATAAATAATGAACTCTTTTGAATTTAAAATGGCAGGATAGAATTATACTACTGTAAACACATTCCAATTAAAGTTATATAAATAATAATAATATTTGTATTATAGTAATTTATTATGTAGTTTAGAAAGGGATTATTTAAAAAGAAAAAATATTATTTCTTGCCAAATCGACTATTTTTGGTGGACATGGTGTCAGTATCAACTAAAGAGATCTTGACATGAATTTCACCAGTACCAGCGGGTGATAAAGGCAACCAACCATCAAAAGGTTGACCAGGTTTAACATAATTAAGTACTTCAAATTGATTTTCACCAATATCAACATCATTAAACTTGTTATGATCCTTGACCTTGAAATCCATAATATCCTTTACTTTAGATGTGAAAGTTTCATTCCAATCAGGTGTAAGTGTCTTCTTAATATGACGTGTCTTGAAAACTACTTTACTTCCAACACGAACACGACAATAGGGATCACTTGTACCACTACGATCCATTGCCTTGAGTCCTCTTGCTTCAATAATAGAGACTTGAACTGTAGGTTCTTCATCACCTCCTGACATTGATCTTTGTTTCATAGAGTTACTGGGAGAAGTAGAGATGACAGAACTAGAATCATTGTTGTTTCCTGACATGGTGGTACTCTTAGTAGGAACTGGAGTGACCATTGGATTGGCTTCACCAGTAGCAGCAGAAGCGGGAGAAGGCATGCTGGGTACAGGAGGTGTAGAAGGTACAGCTTCATCAGATGAAGATTTCTTACCAATTTTACCAATACCACGAATACCACTACCTAAAGCAGATACACCACTACCAAATGCCTTACCACCAGCACCTAAAACCTTTCCACCAGCACCAAATCCAGCACCTACAACATCTTTACCAGCACCAAGAGCGTTACCAGGAGCAGAAGTAAAAACACGAGTTGTAGCAGAAAAGATATTAGTAGTAGATCTCTTACGAGCAACTAATTCAGGTCTCCAAGTAAGACGAAGCGTGAGAGAACCACCTTGATCCAATTTGTATTCTTTCGTGGTAGTTACAAATGTTTCTACTTCGTCACCAGTGAAAGTGATGGTACAGGTACCTAACAAGGTATCTTTACCGATTTGATCCCAATCAAAGACCTTGGCAATTACAGGGGTATTGATACGATTCACGATAGGGACAGTGAATGTTTCGTCTTTACTGAAAGTAGGGTTCAAAGTCTTTTTATAAGTTTCGGTCTTGAAGACACGTTGTTCATTCACGTAGAAACGAATGAAAGGATCACTGGTACCATTACGATCAGCAGAGATTAAGTTGGAGGCTTTGATGACAGCGACGGTCAAGTTACCTTGATTTTCAAGACTTTCAGCAGGAGGTAACTTGAATTGAACAGCAGGCGCGAACTTGAAACTAAGTGAGATATTTCCTCTAGGACAATCCAAAAGAGGGAACTCTTCAACCACGGGTTCAGTTACAGTATCATCTTCTGCCGCCTTCATTAAACGTTCAACAATCTTGCGTACTTCTATTGCGACACGACCTACAGACTTTTCATCCTTTTCATCTTCACGTACATCACGTACACGAACAACTAATTTAGAAAAGTCCATTTCTTTTACAAAGACAGAGCCAGTTTCATTGATCTCAAGACGAGATCCCTTTTGTTCAGTAGTCTTGAATTGAGCGAAATTTGAGTCCAACATGAGTTCAGTGACGACCTTGTGGGATTCAGGAAGTGAGAGTGAATGCATCGTGACAGCCAAGACACCAGATTCATAACTAGTTAAATCAATCACCTTCTTGTCTTCAGAAATTGTCTTGTACTTGATTAATTCACCATGAAGTTCCTTTTCAGGTAATTCTTTAGGCTTTTCAATCAATTCAGGCTCTTCAGAGACTTGACTGTTATTGGATTCATCTTCTGCAGTAGCTTGTTCTTCCTTTTTCTTGTTATCTTCTTCCTTGGCTAATGCTAAAGTAGGGAAGAAAGAGGCAACGTACTTGATCGTACCACGTCCCTTCTTGCGATCGAGACTAGTTAAAGGAGCATCACGTTGAACAGGTTCAAGACCTTGATAATAAATTTGTCCATCTTCTGTCTTGACTTCCTTCATGATATCCTTCAAGAGCATATCGGTAATACCTAAACTCTTATCCTTGGTAACATCATTATAATCCATGACCTCAAAGACCAAATCATCACGTTTAGAATGAACAGGTACATACAAGACTTGATCCCAAACAGGATCAAGGTCATCATCTACACGCTCAGTCTGACCACGTACTTGAGCACCGGACATCACACGAACATAAGGATCGGATTTACCACCTGTTAAAGCCTCAACGTTCTTAAGATCATTTGCGCTCTTAAAGTCCACACGGACCACACCAATAGGAGGTTTATTAGCAGAGCTAGTACCTGAGAAACCGGTCATGGTAATAGGCTTCCATTGCATACTCAAAGAGATCTTTCCAGATCCGTCCTTTAATGCCCACCAATCTTGACCGTTAATAAAGACATCTTCTTCAAATTCTTCTAATTTGGATTCCCAAGTACCCAAGGTTCTTTCATCTGAATCAAAGATACCGACATTTAATTTGAGTTGGGTCTTGTCGGTCACAAAGACTTCGACTTGTTTGTCCCAACGTGGGTTGATGGATCGTTTGAAGGTTTGCGTACGGAGTTTCTCTTGGCCGTTTACCTTAACAACTGCATATGAGTTGATTTCGCTCTTACCGCCAATGACTGGAATACTGATACCACCGCTCTTTTTAGAGCCACCTAATTCCTTACATTCATGAACTGTGAATCGTAAAATACCACTGTCTATTTCAAAAAAAAAAAAAAAAAAAAAAAAAAGATAGGGGATGAGAAATCAAAAGTATATGTATATATCAATCGAAAATTTTAAAAACTTACTAGATTCTTCAGGAGGGATAACAGTACCGTCTTCTTGTTTATCAGCAACATTAGCAGGGAAGTAATGGAAATCAACTTTAACTTCACCAGAGACCTTTCCTTTTCTCAAGACAGGAAGTTGTCTATTACAGCAGAAATAAGTTGAGTGATCAAAATGTATATATATATATATAATGTATACTTACAATCCTTCAGCAACATAATCTGATTCTTCAAGTGATTTCAAATCAAATACACATTCACCAATAGGAGAATCACCTCTGCCCACATTACGATCCATGACTTCCAAGATCAAAGGATCATTGGTATGATTAAGTAAGACAAACATAGTTTCATCAAATTTGGGGTTACGGGTATCTTCAATGAATTTTGTTCTACCGAGTTCTGCATTATTGGCATTATTTAAATGAACCTTGATATAAGGGTCAATTGTACCGAAAAGATCTACATCTTTAAGACCTGAAGCAGAGTGAATCTTGATAATCAAGACACCGTTTGCAGAATCTTTAAAAAAAAATAGTAAGTATCGTCTTCACCTATTGATATAGATATAACTTACTTAAATCAACACCACCAGCCATCATGCCCGCAACATCTAAAGTAAAGACATTAGGAGCATACATCATAGGACCGAGAGTAGCATGTACTTGCTCTTGAACAAAAGATTCAAGACCGGGAATCTAAAAGGTATATATATATATATATATATATAATATAAAAGGGTTTAGATTTACAAACATTTTAAATGGTTGAATAAATAATAACGACTTACATTGTTAATATCAAAACCAAAGGTCTCACCACCTACAGGCTTTAAGGAATAATCGAAATGAGGTTGTTCCAAGAAGGAAGCTTCAACAGTTTTAATATGAGGGAATTCGTTAAACATTCTGAACTTGAGACGAAGGTGACCAGAGAAAGCGAGCTCTTCCAACAAGACAGGCATACCAGCACCAATCATACCTTTACCAACACGAATAGTTAATACAATTTTGGGGTTCACTTTAGATTGAAGATCACGTTCAGAGAGATCTAAAGTATCGTTAGGAATAAAAGAGAACTTCCAATCCATACAGACAACATTAGGTTCAGTTTTAGTAAGCGTTTTGATACTTTCGATACGAGGAGCTTTAGTACCCAAAGTAAAAGAAGTTAAACGAATCGAATCTAAAAAGGCAGGTGTACTTTCAACCAAAATAGCATCAGCGATACCGATAATTTGAGCAGATAAGACGGGTTCATAAATCAACCAAAATCTCGACATAAAATGATTAATCCAATCAGCTGATTCAGTTTCAGTCTCTAAACGATTAATCGATAATTCACGTTGAATATCATCTCGAATGTTTCTTCGAAGACGACGAATGGAAGTTTGATAATAAGTAGCCAAGAAGGCACCTACGACTAAACAAGCCATTAAACCACCACCAAATTTAGTTAATAACCAAGTAAAGACGACTGTGAATAACATGGCGGCTGTGTTATGATACCATTGACCATAATAGGCTTCATTTAAAAACTTGGATACTAAATCTTCTTCTCGATCCTTTTCAACTGAACTGGAGGTACGACTACCCTTGTACATTTCAATTAATCCATCTAATCCCAACTTTGAACTGAGTTCTTCCATAGCGGATTCATCTCCTGGATTAGGAAGTAATGAGAACGCGTTCCAACCTGCTTTTTTAGAGTCAGTAGTGAATGAACCAGGTGTTTGTTTTAATGGAGTTTGTGCTGCACTAGCAGTAGGCTTGACGGGTTTAGCATCAGCAGAGGCGATAGCGTTAGCTAAAGTAGTAGAATCATTTGTACCTTGATCGTTGGTCATATTTGCATTGGCTCCTACTTTAGGTACACTATCAAGAACTACTTGTGCTTTCTTTTCAGCAGCGGCTTTTTTATCCATTGGTGAATCCTCCACTCCAAAGTCATTTAACTTGTCTCGAACTGCTGTTGCATTTACTTCGCTTACAATACTACCTTCCTTTTGTGTAGTATCCATTTTTTTTTAAAAAAAGAAAATAAAAAAAAAAATAAAAAATAGTAAGAAAAAGAAGAAAAAAGAGATTTTCAAAAAAATTATTTGTTTTTGTAATTTTTTGTGTGTTCTTTTCTTTTTTAGTAAAGGATCTTCTCCTATTATATTATTATACTATCGTCATCGAAAAAAATAGAGTCATTGTTTTATCATTTACTGTATTATACACTTTTTTATTTATTTATCTTTTTTTTTTTTTTCCTTTTTATCTTGCTCTCTTTATCTTATATAAAATAGTATTATATCTTATTTTCTCTCTTTGTTTCCTAGGAAGCAAAAGAAGAGATTGAGTGTGTGTGTTGCTAAGGAATAAAAGTTACTTGATTTTTTAGGTTTGACCGGCGACTCAATGTAATTTATTTGCCTTTTTCATCACTGTCTCCTTTTTTCTTTATAAATAAATATTTATGAATTATCAGATCCACTCTTTAATATTAAAGACATTTTGTTCTTAATTATTGATGGGCTAATTTAGACTTGTATTCTCTTTATTTATTTTTTTCTTCACATATGTCATATAACGTACTATTCTTAAAGTGAAATGTCGTACAAAAAAAAAGACTTGGTCCCTTTTTTTCACTATAAAAATTTAGGTTTTCTCTATTTTACATAAAAATGTATATATCTTTAGCAGCAAGATTTAAATTATATTAAATTACTCTAGATTATATGAGTAAATATATAAATATAAAATAGATTTCTTTCTCTCGCTACTTTTGGAAACTTAAAAGCGTGTTGTGTGTGTGAGAAGGGTAAAATTGACAATTTCTTGAATGGTGTAACTCCAAATTCTCTTGGAAAAATTATTATATCTGTATCAGATGATGAAACATCGAAGCATTACAATTAATACATGTAGTTGCGTAACCGTTCCACTTTTTTGTTTTATTCATCTAATTGGAGTCATTTCCGACGTCATACAACAAAATAATAATAACAAACTTGTCTTTTTGAAAATGAGAAATAGTAATACTATAAGATATAAAATAATACTCATTTTAACTATCACAACGTGGCTTCAATTTTAGGAAATTACAATAAGATGATATTCATTCTTCTTTTTTTTTTGAAATTAAATAACCGCTATTTGCTTGATGATCACAAAAAAGACTTTTTTGTTGTAAATGCTGGAAGTTTACCGAGATTTATCTTGTAAAATTACGTATAAATACCGCTAAAACCAACTTGGGTTAAATCGAGATAATCATTTATAGCTCATTTCTATGATGATATGCTAACATATAATCATTTATTCAAATACAAACTCTCTTCTCGGATTAATAAGTTAAAATGAAAGGAATATATACATTTGAGCCAGTGCTCTGTTTGTGTACCTTTTTGTGTTCGCGTTTTACATATTGTTTTCTTTTTAAAATAAAAAAAAAGCCGAGACCCTTATTTTTTCGATTGGTGACTGGTAAAAACTTTTTCAAAAGGCATTAAAACGCCATATTTCAGGTGACACATTTCGCGTCAACTAAATACTTTATATTTATGTTTTATCGAAATAAAAATATATTTATATACATTGTATTTATTATTTGAACTGTGTATAATACGTGTATAATCAATGTATATACATGCAAAAATACCCACACAAAAACGTTGTCGACCTTTTTCCAAAAAAGATAATTTAAATTTTTTATTTCATGTTTTTTACACTGCTTTCAAGTTAAAACTTGTTTCAATAAAAGTATAAAAGGCGAAAAAAATTTGTCAAAGAAACCATACATTGAGAAGACGTTTCTATATTGAGTCGATTTTCATCTTTCTCGAGTATCTAGGTCTAGTGACACTTTATCACCAGCTTAAATAAGGATCATATTCGTAAACTACCTGCTTGCGTTCCTTATAATTCTACTCGAAGCAAACGTCGAATCAATACAGGATGGTGTTTTACTTTATAAATTAAACAGTTTTTGGGAACCCTTACCCGTTCCGGTTGATTTTACGGCTGAACCAAGAACTAACCCGCAAGTAACAGCAGCGCCAGATGGTGTAAGCCTGTTAATTCAAGAAGGGGATAGTGCCAAGAGGGAGCCTATTAAAAATCAAACGGTTGCATATAATTCCAGAACTAATTCTTGAGAATCCTTTGCTAGTTACAACGATATCATAAATGGTGGTGATAGACAAATGTAAATGTTGAAAATATCTTTCTTAATTTTCTTTAGTTAAAAAAAAATATAGGATACTAATGATATAATTTTTGCTTAAGATCTTTTGGAAGTGGAGTATATGTTTCAAATCTGGATGGGTTTTTGGATTCTACGGTGGAAGACAGACATAAGTGTGACTTAAATATAATCATATCTGTAAAACGCTCCTATTATATATTTTTTAACTTGCCAGGAATGCTATTGCCGGATCCAGCTTATTACTCAAGATGATATGACTATAAGCAACACGACTTACATCGAATCTAATAATATATTTTACAGTTATGTTGGATTCTATTACTTCACCTTTTTTAATATGAAAACTAATGTATGTATAACTAAATATAATACGCAAATAAGTTTACATAAATAATAATTTAGATTCTTGTATTCGTATTCGCGTATACATATAGACTTGGACTGTTTCTCCATAAACAGATATACTTAAAGCTTTTAGTATGGCTTGCAGTACCACTTATCATCCAGAAACCAAAAAAATCCTATAATACAATTGAGAAAAAATATCTCTATAAAAGTATGCCATATGCAACCACATTTGATACTAATAATGGTATTTGGTCGGAAGACATTATCAATGGGTCCTCCTCCATCAGTAAGAGATCGACATACAGACACTTTACGTTAGTAATAACAAAAAAAATAATTGCATACGCCTAATATTTTCTGAGAGCTTTTTTTAAAAAAAATGATAGTTCCAAATGGTAATGACATTTCACTTTATGGAGGGGCTTCAGGTAGTGGTACGAAAGGTAACATCATTCTTAAATATTATAAAAATGAACAGAAAGATTTAGACACTAATGATATTATTATTACAGCTGTTCTAGATTACTGTTTTACTCTCAATATATCCAATATATCTTGGACCTTTCATGATTTAGCTGCTCCTAGTGAAGCTTCCGGTTCAAGAGCCCAATATTCAGGTATATTAAAAAGAAGTTTAAAGAACTGAACAGCTTACAAATTTTATTATGGTATAGCCGTTCTGGTTAACGACACAAGTTTATTCATTTTATTTGGTCGTGATATGAACGGAGATTTGGTTAATCAGTTATTAGTTTTGGATGTTCGCAATGTGAACAATATTATTTTTGCAGAAAATTTTCCTTTTGATGACTCGGCAAACGAAAAAAAAAAATGGTATCTATATTTCTAACAGTATTAATGGTGATAGTATCAGCCGTAAAGAGAAATTAAGCACAGGAGTCATTGTAAGAATTGCAGTTGGTGGTATAATAGCTGTAGGGTATTCTTTTATACTTATTTGGCATATATAAAAAGATTCTTACTCTAAAATAGTTTATAGGCTGCACTCGCTATTTTAGGGATCGCTTGTTGTTTCCGTAATCAGAAAACTCAACAAACAGGTACTCGACCTGGTAGCACTAGCCATTTTGATACACAACAAAATAATGAAAATGAAACATTGGAGGCTGATCGGGATAAAATTGAAAATCATTACAGAGAAGTTAGTTTTCCACTTTCTATTATTGACTCTCCAACTACATATCAACAACAAAAACCAAATATACAACAGCAAGGACAAAGAAATTCCACTCTTATCGGACGATACTTACTTTGAAGCCAATATTAGTACTGTTATGTCAGCATCTCAATCCCCTCATACTTCGACAACCACCAAACCAGAAACAAGATTAGCTGGAGTTTCGTCAAATCTCTATAAATCTAAACCAAATATTGCTGAACCTATTCATCCTGATATTTTTAAGCCTTCAATAGTTACGAAACTTCTAAAACCTGATGGTAGTGTATAATTTTATTATTATTAATAAAGGTGTTTTTAATGAAAAATGGCTCTTGTACTTAATTTTGTTACTGCATTTTTTTTTTTTTGAATGTAACGGATCATATTTTCGATAAATACAACGGCTTTTCTCTAAATATTGATAGTCTATTACTATACATATCATTAAATTGATTAGTAATGTTGCTCACTCAGATTATTAAAGCCGTTCATAGGCTAAGACTTATGAGCTTTTTATCTAATTTATAGCTGTAATCCAATCATTACATTTATTAAAATTTTCATAAGATAAGTACGTGATTCATCTAAACCCATATTTTAAAGTGAAATATGATTATTTGAATGTATGAACTTGATGAAAAAAATTGTATCTTAAAATTGTGTTAATAAAGTGTAGCGCATTATAATAATACTGTGACCGAAGAGAATATAGGAGAAGCGCGATATTTGACAGTGTTCATAGTGAAATAGCGAAAACCACTCTTTGTTCTGATAAAAACAACTTTTCACGTTATTTTCATGTAACTTAACAAAATTAAACTAAGCTACAACATTACGGGTTTTTTTAAATAGTTATGCCATCAGACCTTATAAGAAAGTGCGACTAGTTATAATATTCTCTTTTTTTTTCATCTTTTATTGACTTCATTTGAAGCTTATTTGAGGTTTTGTGTTAATTCTTAAAAATTTGGCTGTCCGTTAATTTTTGCTCTTCCTGCCAACAGAAGCAGAATTATGCAAACGTTGGATTGGTCACCCACTAATAACAGGAACATGAGTTGGGTTTAGAAAAATATATGTTCTTTACCGGTGTTGTTACCCTCCCGATCTCTTTTTATGTACTTTTGCAAGAAGAGTAAGATCTAAAAGTTACCCATTGTCTATCTTAATAACGTGTATCTAAAATTAAAAAGTGTTGGCAACATTGGATTTTAATAGGAAATACTTTTTCAATGTAGAAACTTCTGGTAAATACTTTATGCGATTATAAAATATAGTTACAGATTAATCCGATTGTTAATATTTTTTTAAAAAAAAATTCGCGTCGTATTACTTTATAGGATCCCTAACTGGAACTGGCTATAAATAATGTTTGTATTAATTGATGTTTTATTAAAAATGATGTCAAGTACACAAAGCGTCTCAACTATATAATCGTCGTAAATAGGACATAATATGTCCGTCAAAATGTGGCACAGTAATTAAGATATAACATTCTGATCTGATGCTATTGCTACTTTGAGAAAGATGAGAAAGTAAAAGTTGGGCGTACCCAACAAGGCTCTTTTTAGTTTATATGCTGATTCATAATAAGTAGGATTGTATCTAAATTTCTACCACTTTTATTTACATTGAACTCGTGACAAAACTTTAGCCCGTAGTTTAATTTTTAATTATTCACACACGCATTCTTCTCAAAACGTTTTTAAGCTCTCATTTTTTTTGTCATACGCCATGCGTCCCCTAAAAGCGATAGAAATACCTTATTCGATCTATACTAATTTCGTTAAAAGTCTGATGTTCTTATTATATACATGTCTCTTTTTTTTTAAAAAAGAATCTGTCGTCAATGCATCTAGATGATTCGTATAAACTGTTTTTCTTTTCAAAGCACAACATCACATGGATATTCAAAAAAAAAAGAGCCCGAAAAAAAAACACATATGTAAAATGCAAAGTACCTTGATCAGCAAGCATTGAATGTGACTTTGTCTCATGGAGGTTTTTTTTTTTTTTTTTTTTTTTTTTTTTTTTTTTTTTTTTTGGCACCACTCTCACGGAAGGAACTATGTGTATCATTCATACCTGTATTAAAAATAAATATAGAATAATTTGTCGTCAGATAGCTTAAATCATATGCCTCTTGTCTTTTTATGTACGTGCTCAAGAGATTAAAGAAAACATGTATATATCATTCGTTTTCTTTGGAACCAGTTATTTATTTACTCTTAAAAGAGAACTGATCCGCATCTTTGTTAAATAAATAAATAAAATTACTGCAGTAAACTCTTTTTTTCTCATAATAACGAGAACGATATATAAATATTTAAGCAAATAAAGAAATAAAATAAGGCAAAACAACAAAAAAAAACATAGCGAATCAGTGATATAGATTATTGTTTTTTTTTTTTATTTCCTTTAAGATGATGATATATAACGCCACTGTCGCAACAAAGTAAATAATTCCCATAAGCAAGATAGTGAAAAGATCATAATTATTGAGATATTGGTACACAATATTTTGTCAAGAGAGTTTGGTATCAATGACAACATCTTTTTGTTCAAATTCAGGCAAGGATAGTGATACCCTTCGTTTGTTTCTTTTCAAGCTTCTATGGGATAACAACTGTCGTCTGGGGTTTGTTTTGACTTCATAGCTTTTGTCCTTTGGTTTTTGACTGATCATCGATTGTTGTTGTTGTGGATGATGCGGAGGTGGACTATTATTAATCCATTGAATAATTGATGCCAAATAATTGACTGAAGATTCATCATTTCTTTGGACCATTTTCTTTTTTTTTTAGTTCAAGAAGTATGTATAAAAAAAAAAAAAAAAAGTGAAAGAAAGAGAGAAATAGGGAAAAAGAAACAAAAAAAAAAAGGTATAAATAAGTAAACAAAATGGAGATGAAACAACAGATTGACGTAAAAAAAAAAAAATTATAATGTATATTTATCCTTTTGTACAAGTTCATATGCACAAATACATTCATCAATCCAACCTTTAAATAAAAGTTTTGAATCTGGATATTGTTCATGCAATTCATCCGTATCTACTGAATCCATATCTTGGTCACAAACAATGATTTCTCCATGACTTACAATTGTACCACCACCAATACGAATATATCTTTCATATCGTCTACTCATCTCATCATCTGTTATAAACTTGGTTCGAATTCCTCTAAATAATTTTTGGCTCTATTTAAATATTAATATCATTGGTCGTGATTCTAGTTTCAAATCTCACTTACTTTTCCTTCCATCTTATTCTTTCTTGATTTTGCTGGTGCTCCTGTTCTGCCAAACTTGGTCTCGCCCGCAATTTCAAATCGTGTTTCTGGATAGACCGAGTTCATTTCTTTACACTTTTCTAGCCCTAATTATTTTTAATTAATATTCAATGTTACCGATATTCTCTTTTATTTTCTTACATGTAGAATCTACAATATAGCATCCATGCAAAATACCGAGCAAATAATGGTCACTAAATTCAACAATATCACGAAGGTTTGGATCTAATGTTTAATCAATATCGTATGTAATACATAATATTTCTTTTATATATATACCTGCTGCCTTTAATACAACATGCGTAGTATCTTCATTAATCCCGTTCGTGAATGACATGTTGGGAACGTCAATTTCCTACAAATATTCAATGATAAATCGTCGATAAAATACGTGATATATTCGATTTCTTACATTCAAATCATTTTCCAAATACACCTTTACATGTCTATCTTCAGGAGAATGCTCTCTCACATTGGATAAGGGACCTTCATTATCAATAACCCTCGTTGAAAGATCTTCGTTTTCGACAACCTTCACTGAATGACAGGCGAAAAAAAAAAAAAAGTAAGGAAGAGGAGAAAAAATAAATACAAAACTTTTTACCTGGACTTCGAGGCGTATCTTGTTCAAGTGTATCTTCATGTGTAAGATATTGAATAGGTAATTGAGATAAGTTGACATTACGTTCACGTTCAAATTCGTCTCTCATTTTTTGAAACTCTTTTACAATTTCTTGAACTGAATAAGCAGGGTGTAATTCGTCTTTTGTGAGCTCTTGATTACACAAGGGACAACATGTCTTGTGTACTAAATGTTGTACAATACATTCGTTACAGAAAGTATGGCCACAAGGTGTTGTAGTAGCTTCGTTAAAATTGAATAAACTATTCAAAGTGTAAGTTTCTGTTACTTGTGTATGTTTCATTTGTTTACAAACCAAATGGAACAGCGTAATTCTCTAGACATGCCAGCCAAAAGGCCGTCAATAGTGTCTTCAGTTGAATTAGCACGTTTCATGTAAGAATATGGATAAAACCTGCATTTTTTTTTTTCAATTCACTTTGACTTCCTTTTTGTAATA
Organism: Pilaira anomala; assembly: GCA_025716855.1. Classification (NCBI taxonomy): domain Eukaryota; kingdom Fungi; phylum Mucoromycota; class Mucoromycetes; order Mucorales; family Mucoraceae; genus Pilaira; species Pilaira anomala. The sequence continues at coordinate 201,108 of JAIXMQ010000033.1, forward strand.
CTCTCACTACTTGCAGTAACTCCGGTTTCACTACAAATTATACCTTTTTTTTTCTTTCTTTTTTATTATACATATGTACACATATCAAAATGAATCTACAGTCTTGATCACAGCTTTTACCGTGTACCTTATCTGGACAAGGGATTGTTTCAAGTTTTGACCTCTTGATGAAAAAGTGTAGCTTTATAAAAAGCCTATCAGTGTTTTAAAGAGCCAAAAAGTGGCTGGGTAAATGATGCAGTGTAAAATAATTTTCACTTATAACTTTTATTTAGCTTTTGTGTTCGTAAATTCAAAGGTCAGCTTGTTGATACAGCTCAAGGACTTGGAGCAGCCTTGACCTTGCCTTCCGTACTTCAGATCTGTATGGCTATATAGAGTTGTGAGTAGAGTCGACCGCAACGAGCTCGGCTTCTTATAGCTTTTTCAATGCGTAACCATTTGATTCATATAACTTTTATTCATTTGTATGTAAAATCTATGCGATCTTTCTACGTAAAGTTTACTCTAAATCAATACAAGCTCACTGAATGAAATAATATATTTTCGATTGAGCGTAAGGAAATTCTAGTTTTTTTTTTATTATTTATTTATTATTTTCTCATCGTATCAATAGCATCCAGCATATAAGCAGGTAAATCATTAGAATCATCTTGTTGTTCAGACCAATTTGGACAAGTGGTAGTTCTTATACCCAATTCATCGGAAACTTGTTCATCATAAGCATGTCTAACGAGTTTATCGTATAATTCAGCTGATAAATTTTTACATAATGAATTTGTCAAGTTGATAATCTCCTTTGCCCGAAGCGGGGGTAAAACACGCAAGATATTGACAGGACTTGAACTTTGTAATAACTCGGTTCGAATCAAAGCTAATTGAGCTATAATAAACAAGATATTTAAATGGATACCACATGCAAACATGTAATCCCATAACTGTAATAATTCAGACAAAGGTGGTGTACAAGCAGAAAATGTCATAACAGCTGTATATATATGTATATATATAAAAAAAGGTCAAATAAGTATCACCAAAAAACACACACACACACACACACACACACACACACACACTTACATGCAAAAGCATATGTATTGGCAGACAAGTTTTTTCCGCGTAAATATCCATATAATGTAGGATCTAAAGATCGTAAACACAAGTCTAAAAGCTATTTTATAAAATATATAAGTACAGACAAAGAAAATTTGCATGAATTTAATTTACCCGAAGTCCGCAATGAACACCTCGCATAGTAGGTTGAACATATAAAGGACACCATTTCCAAATAAAAGTAGAATAAGTATGAAATGCTTCCATTTCAGGTAATGCCATTAAGAAGGGAGCAGCAAGTACGTTTACACCTTGTACATAAGTTAATGGTTTAGAACGATGACAATTAAATTGTTTACGAATTGTACTTGAACGAGAGTTTTTATCTATTTTTTTTTTATTTTTTTTTACATAAGTAAAGAGATACGATTGATTATGATTCTATTTACCATCATTTGTCCAGACAAAAGCATTCAAGACACGAACCAGCATATCCTCAGATACATGTTCAATGAATTTAGTATCAGTTGTCATTGTTCGAAATGTATCATTTCTTATTTTATCATCTAGTGAACTTGGTCCTAATTCAACTAGATAAATATAACTTGATGCAGATATTTGATGTACACCTAAAAGTAATTTCCAGACTTTTCCTCTCAACTGTACAATGATAATTTTTATTTTCTTTGTTCTTTTTTATTTATTTATTTCATTTTTTTTTTACCTCTGCTGGGCATGGAGTGGTTAATAATGCTTCTCGCAAATTTGATAAACTAATTTCAGCAGACTTTATATCATAGTTCTTTTTGTTCAATATATCTTCTATAGTTTGATTACACCAAATAGAATCATGATCTAAATCATCAATAAACATTTGAAAAGAAAGAAAAAAAAAAGAAAGTGGAGGGAGAAAGAAAGAAAGAAAGAAACTAATTTAAATAGAGTGTAATATATAAATATTATATTGGGAAAAATAAGGGGGAGAAGATGGGAGACGGTATAAAGTTTTTTTTGTGTGTACAAAATAAATATAAAAGAAAAGGTCACGTATTATAACTTATGAACATCGGTACAAGGTATTTACAAAATCTCAATAATCATATAGCAAAGAGAAAGAAATATACATTTTTATACTGGATTGTCTAAATCTTGGTGATATCTGGATCCTCCTCTGCTTCTATTATTATTATTATTATTATTATTATTGGTATAACCTCCTCTATGTATTCTTCCTCTAGAATTGTAAGGATGACTATTACTCATATTATTATTATTATTGTACGAACGATGCTGATGTCTGTTATTATTATTATTATTATTATGAATATCGATTTGACGAGGCATTCGGTTATTAGATTGTTGTTGTTGTTGTTGTTGTTGTTGTCCAGCTCGATTGTTATACGCTGGTGGTGGATGAACTTCAATTTCGGACATATTAGGTTTCTCTACATACGGAAAGGTATCCTGTCCAACTCGCTTTATTTTACAGTTCTTTGATGTTGAAATGAATAATCGACCTTGTCTCGACTTAATATCTCTATATACACATATAAACACTGTTTTTTTAGCTAATAGAACTCTTTTTTTTTTTTTTTTCCTCTTTACTTACACTCCAGTAATTCTTAAAATATCACCACCTTTTATATCTTTTCCCAATTCTCCCCAAACACTAAGTATAATAGACCCTGTTTTATCGGCTACAATGTATCTATAAATCATATCTCCTTCACGCGTTGTAACTGGATCACCATCTAGTTTTAAGGATGATCGTTTAGTTATATATATATATATATATATAAACCTCTCTCTTTTTCTTTACCTTTTTGTAATACAATCACTTCACAATCAAAATTTCTTGACGTTTGATTCATATCTTTAATTAATAAAATGTTTGACCTTGGGTTAACTGTATCCATCATGCGTATGTGTGTGTTTATTTTAAAATGTTTTTTTTTTTTTTTTTTTTAAGAAGAAAAAGAAAGAAGGGGGGATAAAAGGGGGCGGAGGGAACACAAAAACTAAATTTATACTTTTTTTTTTTTTTTTTTTTTTTTTAGGTGTGTGACTTGAATAACTGCATGTCACAACACCTTTTGTTGAAATTAAAAACCGACGTTTTTTTATTTTTATTTTTTAAACTGTAACTTTCCAAAATACAACACGTTGTGAAATGTAACGTAATAAATCTCTAGTACGAGGACCAGTATAAGCAATGATTGTATATGCAATCGGTGATTTCCTTCTCCAAAGCACTAGAAACAATAAGAATAAAATTAAAATATTCAAGAAAATATGTTTAGCAACCGACTTGAATAACAAGATCAAACGCCATCGTAAAAGTAATGGATGTCTTTCTTTTACTCTTAAATGATTGATTTCTTCACAAAGTGCTGCTACCTCTGACTGTAGTGTTTTTAAGGTTGCTTTGTTTGATGAGGATGAAGATTGTGTTCTCTTTTTATAATAAGGGTTTTGACTCGGTGTGGATATATATAATGAGGAGGTAGCAGTTGCTACTTCTTTATCTTCTTCTTCGTGGTTTATTGTCATTGGAGTATAGATAGAATAGGATGATTCATGTCTTGAGGGTCTGGGAGATAATTCAGGTGTGACAGGAAACTCTTTATAGATTGGACTCGAAAAATACGACGACCCAGATTGGGGTGCTTGTTGTTCAGACAGAAATTGCTCTGGCTCGATTTGACCCAAATAGTACTCTTCTTTTTCCTTTTCGTTTGTATCCCATTGAACAAGATTTTCTTTCATTGCGTGTAACAAATAAACATGAGAAAAAAAAAAGAGAGAGAGAAATTATTATTATTTTACCTTCTTCTGTTGTGTCTTCTTGTAAATAATCTAATGATTCATTTAAACTTGTAGTTAATTCAGAATCTGGATATTGTATTAAATACTAGGAGAAAAAAAAAATAGTTCTTATTAAATCGTCTATCATCAAAATTTGGTTGTTGTTGCTTACTTGTTTCAATAAATCAATGAGTGCATGAATATACATGGTTTGAGCTTCAATTGGACTTGTACCTCGTAATCTATCCCAAGATTTCCTATATATATATAAATTTCTTAGTTGAAATAATCTATAGAATGCACTATGATATCTAACCATTTTGCGTATTGAACGATATGTTTTGATGAAGGTTTCATCAACATGCAATCCCCAGCAAGGGTTTGTTTATAAAGTCCGTAAAATTTTAATCTATCGGTAATTGACGGTTGAAAAGATCCTCCACTCTCGGTTGGTAAAGAACGTACAACGGCTAGTGCTCGGCAAAATCGTACTTGCGTCATATAAAGTGAAGCTGATGTTGAACTCATCTTTTTTTTTTTTTATGTAGTAGTGTAGTGTACGAAAATATATATAAAAACGAGAGAGAAGAGAAGAGAGGGGGAATTTTGTCCAAATGAGAGATTTATGTGCGTATGAAAAAACCTCTACTACCACACGTGATAAGTAAACAAGTAATAAATAATTAGTCTGAAAAAAAAAAAAAAAGTGTGGAATCCAATTGGGAATAGCACATGAGATTGTTTATGTTACTCTTTTTTCTTCATGCAGAATGTTTCTCTCTATAAATGCTGTGATTATGTTAGCTGAATAGGTTTCACTGTGTCAAAAGTATTTTGGTGTATGCTAAGAAAAACACCCTAGTGTATGTTGAATGAGGGGACCACTTACAAAGTCACGTCGATTTTATCTTGGACATTTTGTAGATAATACTCTTTGTATAGCTTAACGCCCTTTTTTTTTTTTATGCATGTGTATCATAATTGAGTGCATCCATAATATGAACGCACCGACATAAAAATACACTGTTAGCTCATATTTCTTTGCCGCCTAAAAAAAAAAAAAAAAAAAAGATAGTTAAATGGAACTACGGAAAGAGATGATTGAGTATTAGCCGTAAACCCATCAGGATCTCAGGTAACTCGTTGTCTATTCCTCAGCTGTGTGTGGAAAATCCTTTTTTTTTTTTTTCACTCGTTGCTTACTTAAACAACTCATTAGACCTTTTTTAGCATTTGAAACTATTATTCGTTTATTTGGTATTCCTAGTGATTTTTTTTTTTGATCGTTCTGTACTTCTTCACTTGAAATGACATATTAGTCCTGAAGGATATTAAAAAATTATCAAATTATTTTATTGACTTGTTCCTAAATATTATCATCATTAAAGTTTATACTCAAGTTAAATACTCTATAAATATAGTTTTTAGCTTTAAGTACAAGAAGTTGATGTAAAATGTAAAGCTAAAAACTTTCTCAACCATGAGAAGAGCCGCTGCGTGAAAAATCGTGGCTCGTTGCTGATCCTTTTGTTCTTGCAAATATATATATATATCTGACCTTAACCCAGATCGCTAGTAAAATGCTTTCGGAACCAAGTAATTTGGAACAAAAGATAGAGATATTCAACGCCTGAAAGATTTGAAGTTTTTACAGCTTGATAAAATATAATCTATATATTAAGATAGCATCGTGTCACAATTGAGGGTGAGCTTTTAATACTAGAAATGGTAGGGCTTTTTTGATATTAAATAAACCCAGCTTTTTGATATTGTATATCTGAATAAAAACGGTAAAATCTTCTCTTAGATATACTACTATATAAACTCCCTGATTAAAACATGTAATGCTCAGCAATTCTTTTTTTAAACAATACTATCTTCCTTGCTGATATCTTAATATGAAGCTCGGTCATTTGAGAAAGATAATATCAATTTCAAAATAAATCTGAATTTACACCTACTACTGCATTATTAAGTACCCATATATACCACCTTCCTTTTTATGTCAGGAACACAAAATGAGAGAAGAACTCCGTCAATCTACAGATTTTCAAATAGCACTTCTTTCTCTCTAAAAAGAAGATAATGCAATATACTTTTTTTTTTAAAAAGATAACTAAGATCAAAATCCTTCAACATTTACCGCAGGTTGAAACCCTGTTTTAAAACTTCTTTTTCTACTAGTTACCTGCAAAAGCGCGACTAGAAAAAGAAAAAAGATTACACATAATTTAAGAATTAAAATCTTTCTAAACCATCATTTTACGTTCATTGACGTCAAATTATGATCGATTTTGATTTTTATATATTATATATAAACAAAGATTTTTTTTTTTATTACCCTGTATATTTATAAATTACTCTTCGTTGTTATGCAAAAAAAAAAAATATAGATTATCTGGGATTTATTTAATCCATTTATTTTTTATTTATTTGAAAGCCAAATGACACGGTGTACTACCACATAAACACCGGTTGCTCGGAGAGGAATCACTTGTTTTTTTTAGTTAAAAAAAAAAAAAAAATAGATGTGGAGCAACAAAATCATAAGATAACTACACTTTTTTTTTTTTTTTTTTTCCTTATTTTAATTCTTTTTTTTTTATATTATGAACGACATTAAAGAATCTGTTACAAAAACCATCCAAGGTCTCGATAAGGAACTTCGTGAAATTAGTCTCAAGGTAAAAAATAAAAAAATAAAAACGGTTTCCTATCATTAGTTCTATTGTTATAAACATGTCTTCTACACAGATTCATGACGATCCCGAGTTAGGACATGAAGAGTTCCATGCTTACAAGTTATTGACGGATTACCTTGAAAAGAAAGGGTTTGAAATGTCTTATGAAGTAGCTGGTTTAAAAACTGGGTTTATGGCCAAGTACAGTAACAGTAGTTCAGGAAGAAGAGTTGGATTTGTTTGTGAATATGATGCTTTACCTGGGTAAAATAAACATTATCACTTGGTGTACTGATTCGGGATATACTAATAATTTTTTTTTTCTCTTTCAGTATTGGACATGCTTGTGGTCATAACATTATTTCAGTACAAGGTCTTGCCTGTACTCTTGCTTTCAAAGCTTTGTTGGACCAAGATTTAGTTCAAGGCTCTGTTGTTCTCTTTGGTACGCCTGCTGAAGAAAGTACTAGCGGAAAGATCGATTTTGTGAAGGAAGGTGTTGTTCAAGATAACGTTGATTATGCTATGATGTTGGTAAGAACTTTTTTTTTTGTTTTCTGTAAATTTTTTTTTTTTTTTTTTGACTCAATTTTGACTTTTTTTTTTTTTTTTTTTTTTTTTTTTTTAAAGCACCCATTTGCTGATGATGGAATTTATACTAGAATGTTGGCTTTAGATACACTTGTAGTTGAATTCTTTGGTAAAGCATCTCATGCTGGTATGGCACCTTGGAACGGTATTAATGCCCTTGATGCCTTAATGCAAGGTTTTGATAACGTTGGTTTATTAAGACAACAAACGATTCCTACAGACAGGTAAAAAAATTTTTTTTTGTCATACAAATAATTCACACGACTAAAAAAAAAAAAAAAAAAAAAAAAAAAAATACAGAATTCATGGTGTTATTACCAACGGTGGTAAATCTCCTAATGTCATCCCAGATTATTCTTCCGCACGCTTTTATGCCCGTTCGATCACCAGAAACCAATTGAACGCATTAAAGCCCCGTCTTGAGAACTGTTTCAAGGCTTCTGCACTTGCTAGCGGTTGTAACTATAAATTAAGTTGGGCTCCTTTAGGTCCAGTGGAAGATGTATTTATGAATGATGCTTTAGCTTTAAACTTTAAACATTATATGGAGAAGGAAGGTGTTAAATACAGAAGTCGTGCTGAAGAAGAACAAATTAGTACAGGTAGTACCGATATGGGTAACTTTAGTTACGTCGTGCCTTCTATTCATCCTGCCTACAGTATTCATACAAAGGCTGCTAATCATACCAAAGAATTTGCTGCTGCTGCTAGACTTCCTCAAGCTCATCAAGATACCCTTCGTGCTGCTAAATGTTTAACTTTTACCGCTGCTGAGGTCATGATTGATGATTCTCTTTATCAACAAGTGCTTGATGATTTCAAAAAGGGAAAGCCTCAATAAGTCTTTTTTCTCTCTCTCTCTCTCTCTCTCTCTCTCTCTCTCTCTTTATTTAGTTATATATATATATCAATAAAAATGTATTGTCATAGATTATGTTTTAGAAAGAAAGAAAAAAAGTTCTTTGCATAAATTTATCATTTTCATGAGCCAAATAAATCTATATATTTACATAGTGATAAACATAACAAAGTTCTAAAAAAAGGAACCATATCTTTAGTACTCATCTGTATTACAGATGCATATTAGACTTTTGAGATTAATTTTCCCCACACTCATGTAATGATGTATTTTCCCCACACAACTTTTTTTTTTTTTTTTGTACAACAAGAATTGCATGAGAAAAGAAAGACTAAATAACCTTGGACTTTTTCGCACGTTGAACGATTTAAAAAAATACATAATGAGTATATGCGTTATTGTTATTTATTTATTTTTCACACGAATATAAATAATCTCTCTCTCTTTTTTTTTTTTTTTTTTTTTTTTTTTTTTTTTTTTTTTTTTTTTTTTTTTTTTTTTTCTTTCTAAATATTTACTTTTTTTTTTTTTAAAAAAAAAAAAATACTTTATAGTAATGGAAGGACTTGTAGACCAAGATCTTTGGAAAGCAGCAGCAAAGAACATTGATTGGTTTGTTGAACCAAGCGCTGTACTTGGTGAACGTAGTGGTCCTAACCCATATACTTGGTTTCCTAATGGTCAACTCAACACTTGTTACAACTGTCTCGATCGGCATGTCGACACCTTGGGCGACCAAGCTTGTTTAATTTGGGACTCGGCCGTGACCCAAACGAAACGCATTTATACTTATGCTCAAGTCCTAGACCGTGTACAAGTATTGGCTGGTGTCTTTCAATCTTATGGCATTTCAAAGGGAGATACCATTTTAATTTATATGCCGATGGTACCTGAAGCTGTCTTTGCTTTCTTGGCTTGTGCTCGATTGGGTGTAGTCCATAGTGTCGTCTTTGGTGGCTTTGCTCCTAAAGAGTTGGCAAAGCGTATTGATGCTTGTAAACCCAAGCTTGTACTGACTGCTAGTTGTGGTATTGAGCCTAAACGCGTCATTCCTTATAAACGTAATTTTATATATATATGTATATACATATATGAAGTGCTTATTTTTTTTTTTAATATATATATATATATAGCTCTTTTGGAAGCCGCTTTGAAACTATCTTCACATCATGTACGCACTCGTATCGTGTTCCAAAGACCTGGTCAGGACCGTGCTACTATGAATTATGCTCAAGGAGATCGAGATTTTGATGAAGAAATGGAGAAAATCGAGTCTCAAGGAAAGCAAGTGAAGCAATGTGTGCCTGTAGGCAGTGATGATCCATTATATGTACTCTATACAAGTGGAACTACAGGTGTGCCTAAAGGTGTAGTAAGATCAAACGGTGGTCACGCAGTCGTTTTAAGATGGTCTACTGAATATGTATTTAATATCAAACGTGGTGATACTATATTTACAGCCAGTGACATTGGGTAAAATAAACATACATACACAATCTATTTTTTTTTTTTTTTTTTTTTTTTTTTAGCAGAAAAAAAAATATGAAAATACTTACATATATGCCTTTTTTTTTTTTTTATTCTAAGATGGGCAGTAAGTCATAGTTATACAATTTATGGTCCAATGTTGACTGGTGCCACCAGTATTTTGTATGAAGGTAAACCTATCGGATCACCGGACGCAGGTACATTTTGGAGATTGATCTCAGATTACAAAGTCAAGACGATGTTTACAGCACCTACTGCAGTTCGTGCGATTGCAAGAGAAGATCCTAAAGGTCTTTTAGCCAACCAGTATGATTTATCTTCTTTGACTTCTTTATTCTTGGCTGGTGAAAGAAGTGATCCCGAGACTTTAAAATGGTGTCAAAATTTAGTTTATGAAAATTGTACTGTGATTGATAATTATTGGAGTACTGAATGTAAGTAGTTTATTTATTTTTTTATATATATTTAAAGCTTTTGCTGAAACGCTCTGTAAAAAAAAAAAAAAATCAAAAGTGGGTTCACCTGTCACAGCTACATGCGCAGGAGTCGAAAAGGATGTACGAGCAGCAGTGAAATGGGGTTCAGCAGGTAAACAAGTACCTGGATCACGTATTGTTGTATTAAAGGAAAACAGTTTGGAAGAAACGACAGAAGCTAACCAGTTTGGTAATATTGTATTAAAGTTACCTTTACCACCTGGAGCGTTCCCAGGATTATGGAATAATGAGGAAGGATATAAGACGAGTTATTTTGATAAGTTTCCTGGGTATTTTGATACAGGTGATGCTGGTATGATTGATGAAGATGGGTAAGTCCCTTTTTATATATATATATATTTATGGGCGTGTGAAATCAATTAATTTTTTTTCTTTTCTGGAATTCTATGTATAGATTTGTACATATTATGTCAAGAACTGATGATATTATTAATATTGCCGGTCATCGTTTATCCACAGGCACAATTGAGGAAATTCTTATCTCTCATCCGATGGTAGCAGAATGTTGTGTTGTTCCATTACCTGATAAGTTGAAAGGACATGTACCACTTGGTATTCTCGTACTTGCACATGGAGAGTTTGATGAAACGAATTTAATCAAGGAATTGATCTTTGCTACACGTCGTGATTTAGGTGCGATTGCTTGTTTTGATACTGCGGTGATTGTACCGAAACTTCCAAAGACACGTAGTGGGAAAGTATTACGTAGAAGTATTCGTGAAATGGTAGATGGTAAACAAATTAATATGCCGGCTACAATTGAAGATGAAGATACATTATATGATATTTATGAGATTTTATCAAACCGTCAATTAATTCCAAAAGGGGCTCCTGCTCTTATCAAAGCTAAATTATAACCACATTTTTTTTTTTTTTTTTTTCCCACTGCGCGTTTTTTTTTTTTTTTTTTTTTTTTTTTTCATTAATAAAGTTTTTTTTTTCGTAGTAAGGACCCTCTCTTTTTTTTTCATTTTGGGTCTGTGCGTGTGCGGGGAAAATGTATACAGTTACTACCCGATTTATTAATTTTTACACAAGATTTCTCTTTTTACATTTTGAAGTTTCAAATTATTCCTTTTTGGCTTTATAAACACTTATTAAAATTTGATTTGATGTGTACATAAACATATGCTTTAAATATGGGCGTAATAGATTCCTTTTTTTTTTTCTCACGGCTTGATTTGTTAAACTGATAACCATCATTGTATCAATAGTAGTGAGATTTTTTCTTTTTTCAAAATACGCTTGTACACATGAAAAAGATGACTGTAAAAATTGGGGGGGGGGGGGAGGGAAATTAGGCTCTTTTTTAAGCGTAGATCCAACTGATTGTTGACAGCTTAAAGCGAGTTATTTCTGGAATTCAATATATATTTTGTTAGTGGATTTTTTTTTTTTTTTTTTTTTTGAAAAAAAAATAAGCTTGATTAACTAAAAAAAAAAAAAAATAGATCCTATTAGCCAAACAAAGATTTGATTTTTTTTTGTTTTTGTTTTATCTCCTTTTCTTTTCCCTAAAGACTAAAATATAGAACAAAAAAAAAAAAAAAATGAAAAGGAAGATCATCTAGAAAGATGTGTACATATTTAAACAATAAAAAACAATAGAAAAACAAAAAAACAAAAAAAAAAGACTTTTGTTAGCGGCAGTTTAAATAATTTTATTCCTAAAAAAAAAATGATGAAAATGCTGTTTTTTTGACCGAAACTTCTGTTTAGCATTTTTTTTTTCTTCTCTTCTTCATTAGAAAAAAAAAAAAAAAAAGTAATTTAATGTCAATGGGCCAAACATTATCAGAACCTCTTACAGATAAACACACAACGGAAGGAAATGATAAACGAGTCATGTATGGAGCCTCCAGTATGCAAGGCTGGCGAACAAGTAAGTTCAATAACAACTGTCATAAACAATAATAATAAAAAAGGCTAATAATACCAAAAAAAAAAAAAAAAAAAAAGGTATGGAAGACGCACATACAACAATTAATTCGTATGGAGACTCGGGCACGAGTTTCTTTGCAGTATTTGATGGACATGGAGGAGAAGCGGTAGCAAAGTATAGTGGAAAGGAACTTTTTAAAAAGATTATAGATACACCAGCATTTGAAAGAGGAAGGTATCGAGATGCGATTCGAGGTGGATATTATGGTATAGATGAGGATTTATTAAAAGGTAAAAAAAAAAAAAGTGTAGTGGATATGTTGGATGATGATTGTTCTCTCACACACACACACACACTCACACATATATATATATATAGATCCCAGTTTTGAACAAGATAACTCAGGGTGTACAGCAGTAGCCGCATTATTAACTAGAAATAACGTGTTATATGTAAGTAACGCAGGTGATTCAAGAGCAGTGATTAGTACACGCGATGGAAAAGCGATTCCTTTATCCCAAGATCATAAACCAAAACAAGCAAAAGAAACGACTCGAATTCAAAATGCAGGCGGGTTTGTAGAAAATGGGCGGGTGAATGGAAGTTTAGCGTTATCCAGAGCACTAGGTGATTTTAATTTTAAAGCGAATCATAGTCTTACGCCTGATAAGCAAGCCGTGACAGGTAAAAAAAATATATATATATATATATATTCAAATGATTTTTAAGGTTTTAATCATCATTCTTCTATCCATAGCTGAACCAGATATCATTGAACATTTATTAACAGATAATGATGAATTTATGGTATTGGCATGTGACGGTATTTGGGATTGTCTTAATAACCAACAAGTAGTAGATTTTATTCGATACCAACTATGTCAACATAAATCCATGGGACCCATTTGTGAGGAATTAATGGATTATTGTTTAGCAGAAAAAGCGAATATGGCAGGGATTGGATGTGATAATATGACGGTAGTCATTGTAGCCTTTTTACGTCGACGTACACCACAGCAATGGTACGATTGGATGGCATCTAAAGCCTGTCCAACTTTACCTACTAAAAAAGCTATTTTACTTTCAGAAGAAAAGAAATAAAAATTTTTATTTATTTATTTATTTGAATTTTAATGCATTACGACTTAATAATCGAATATTATTTACAAATACTTCAATCATGGATGTATAATGTGAAGGTTCTTTACGATCATTTTTTTCTTTTTCTAAAGCGAGGGATTTGGCATCTGCAAATTCGAGTTCCAACTCATGACGTACGTCGGGATCTCGGTCCTAAATCACAAGTTTTTTTTTTTTTTTTTTTTTTTAGTTCGAATTCCCTCCCCGTGTAAATTTTTTAACTTACAGCAGACCCTTTGACTTGTGTCAGATCAAATGCAATACCACCATGTTGATATGATATTCGGTCCTTATTACGTTCAAAAATAGGTTGTGTATTTGGTTTCTCCCGTGGTTTTTCAATATTGATCGAGATTCTGTAATCCAAAGGTTGATTGGGTGAATGAATATTGAGATCGGCTACACGAATTTTCTCAATAATACCGTTTTCAACAATCTATTATACATTTAGTCCCTTTTTTTTTTTTTTTTTTTTTTTTTTTTCTTGCTGTATTACTTTACTTTTCCTGTTGATTGTTCAGTCGTTACTCTACATTTATTTCGTCCAATCTCAAAAAAGCGATCTGTTTCAATAGTATGTTTATATTTTACACGTTCACCCTATATATCCCATTGAAAGTTTAGAAGAAGTACATTTTTTTTTTTTTATCTTGTCCATCCTTTATTACCTTGTAATCGCGTGCTTGAGTTCTGTTGACAGCATCGTTTAATATCTTATTAAAGTGACGATGTTGCTCTAAAGGCATGTTAGCAACAAACCGATTTTGTCTCGTAGCTTCATGTTCCAAAACTAACCGAAAAAAAAAAAAAAAAAAAACCTGTTAGTGACATGTTTGCTTCAAATAAACATGAATACTTTACTTGTTTCTGTTTTAGCACCAATATTCATACGTTGATTCGATCGTTTATCAACAAAGATACCCAACTTGGCTTCAATCTAAAAGAAGAACAAGAAGAAAAAGGAGTTTAATAAAAAGTGTTATAATATGTGTTTATGAAAAACATACCTCGACATTTTCCAAATGGACGTGTTCAGCAATGAAATCAGCAATATATTTTGTAATGTCGTCAACAGGTTTATAACCAAAAATGGAGGGTTCTCTTATGGTTACTGCTTGTCTCTTTGGAGCAGGACTAATGTCTGCTTCTGAAGCAGTTCTTTTTTTTGAATCCATTATATATAAATAATTAATCCGGAAACAAAAAATAATATAATTGTAAAAAAGTTTTTTTTTTTTTTTTTTTTTTTTTTTTGGAAATATGTATTTTTTATGAAAATAAAAAAAAAGAAAGGGAAAAAGTTTGAGGGGGGGTAAAAAAAAAAGGGGGGGGGGGGAGAGAAAAAAAAGAGTCAGAGAGTCAGAGAGTCAAAGAGAGAGAGAGAGAGAGAGAAAGAATATGTGTGTGTGTGTGTGTGTGTTGTTTGTATTTGTGTGTGTGTGTGTGTGTGCGTGCGTGCGTGTGTGTGTGTGTGTGTATTTTTTTTTTTATAAGACAGTACAACCCTTTGACTTCTTCTTCTTTGAAACCATTAATGCAGCTCTTGTTGCATGCTCAAATACTTCGCGTACACCTTCACCTGTCTTGGCAGAACACTCGAGATACTTGTAAGCACTAATTCTTTGCGCAACCGAAGCACCCTATTATATTGTGATACATTAAATATTTTCTATTTTAAAATCACAAGTTTTTTTTTTTTTTTTATTATTATTTACCTCTTCAAAACCAACAGGTTTTTGTGAATTTCTTCTAAGCTCTTCAATTGTTGCAGAATCATTTCTCAAATCTTTCTTACAACCTACTAAAAGAATAGGTAAACCTTGACAGAAGTGAAGGACTTCAGAAATCCACTATGAAATTTTGATTTTTTTTTTTTTTAGTATAAATAAAATAAGGGGGGGGGGGGGGTTGTAGGAATAAATATATATATATTTATATATAAAAAAAAAAAAGAGACATTTTTTAAGGGGGAAAAATAAAAAAAAAGTAAAATAAAATATATATACCTTTTCTTGTACGTTCTCCAAAGAATCGGGAGAATCAACAGCGAAACAAATCAAGATAACATGAGAATCAGGGTATGACAAGGGTCTAAGACGATCATAATCCTCTTGGCCTGATAAAGAACGATGATTAGTTTTAAGTTTTTAAGCAAAAAAGAAATTTGTATTTTTTTTAAAAAAAAAAAAAAAAAAAAAAAAAAAAAAAAAAAGAAAAGAAAAGCTTACCTGCTGTATCCCATAAAGCTAACTCCACGTGTTTTCCATCGACTTCGACATCAGCTACGTAATTTTCAAATACGGTGGGAACATAAAACTAGGGGACGAAATAATAATAAATAAAAAAAAAAACAACAACAAAATATACAAGATGTACACAATATATAACAAAAAAAAAAAAGTATTCATCTATAATAGTTTACCTCTGGGAAAGTACCCTTTGAAAAGACAATTAACAAACAAGTTTTACCACAAGCACCATCACCAACAATGACAAGTTTTCTTCTAATTTCAGCCATCTAATAACAATAATAACAAAAAAGATGATGAGTTTTTTTTTTTTTTTTTTTTTTTTGTTTAACTTTGGTAATGTTACAATGTAAGGTTTTTTATTTGTGTTTATTTATTATTATTATTAATTTTTTTACCTTTTATTATTTTCTTAAAAAGAAGAAGGAAAAATATATGTATTAAAAAAAAAAAAAAAAAAAAAAAAAGAGAGAAAAAAGAAGAAAAAGAAAAAAAAATAATCGGGCAAAACCTGCGAAATGGTAATTTTTAAATTCCGAAAAGGGATTTTTTTTTTTGTTAGATTGTTTAAAAAAAAAACAGTTACGAGTTATACTTTTTGTTGTAATTTTATTGAAATTACACTTTTTTGGTTTATCACATTTACACTCGGCTTAACATTTGACTTTTGATCAATAATGTATAATACAAAAAAAAAAAAAAAATGAAAAACTGTATTGGATTTTTTTTTTTTTTTTTTTTTATGATACTATTTATATATTTCTTGGCGTAAAAAAAAAAAGGAAAAAAAAAAAAAAAAAGTATTTAGTATCGCCAAGGTTTGTTAGTTTCATTTTTTAACTGTATAAAAAACATGTTAGCACTTACACAAGTTATTAAAAAAGAGAGACGATTATTACATCAACTAAATACCAAAAGACCCAAACAATTCAGGCATTACTATGCGATTATTAACAGTAAACAAAAAGATATACCTGTCAACTTTGTTTTTATTACATCAAGTTTATTGAAACGCTTTCTTTCACCCATATCTATATTCCCTTTTTTTTTTTTTTTTTTTCAAGCATAAATTATATTCATTCGTCACAGTAAGACAATGCGCGCCTCATGTTACAACAGAAATCATGTGTTTGATAATAATAACAATGAGACCGTTCTTTTTGGCATTATTATATATCTTTTGACTGCTGACATGTTTCCCATTGTTGTGTTATTCTCACATAGACTCATTGAACCTCATAATATACTCCTTGCATGAATGTTGATATTACTGATGATAGTATCAAGTAAAACTTAAGGGGAGAAACAATACAAAAGGAGGGTTACTATATATATATATTTGACATCTCTTCTCTCAAAAGTTTCAACTTGTTTGAATAGTTCAAGTCATCAGCTACATCATCATCCGTTTCTTTCTTCTTTGAGATTTTTTTTTTTTTATCTCCTGAATGACGTCTTTCAGAAGTGTATTACCCCTCTCTCTCTCTTAGGTTGACAGAAGACAATTGTTCTTTCAAATGTATGTGTGTGACCACGAGCTAAAAAAAAAAAAAAAGAAAGTAACTACAACAAGAGAAAGGAGTTTATTTGTCGCGTTTTTTTGTTGTTGTTGTTGTTGTTGTTGTTGCTATTGCTGTTGGGTATAGGGTGAGAGTCGTGTTAAGAGGGAGGTAGTGTATATATATTTTTAGACGTTTTGAATAAAACATTACTAATTGTAGATCGTCATTCATGAAACAATGAATGTTAAAAAAGAATTATATAGAAACCTTTTCCCTGTGTTATAAACATTTTAAATTAATCCAAAAGTAACAGTAAGAAGAAGAAGAACAAAAAAAAAAAACGGTCCCCTTTGTCCAGTTAAAAATCATGATTCTATTCTCTACTAAAAAAAGCTTCAGATCGATGTGGAAGAGAGCTACTTTGTAAAAGGAGAGAGAGAGAGTGTGTGTGTGTGTGTATGAATTGTGTTGTAAAAGAGTATATAGAAAAAGGAGGGGGGGATGAAGATAACTCGCATATTTAATCCATCGTCTTCTTTTCATCTGTTTTGATGAAATGTTAGAATTCATTATCATAAAACTTATTACATATGCCGTTTGTTTACATTGGAACTCAATAAGATGATTGTTTTGCATTGACATTGAAATTTGCACAAACCTTGTTTGGCTAAATTTATTAACCGATGAACGACTACACTTTAACCGCAAGTTTTATTAAATCCCCGTGCGTTTGGCACACTAAAAAAAGAGGTCTTCAAACTGATACTACTTACTTATACCACAAAACCATTCCATTAATCCATCTTTTATGCAAATCAAAAAGTTAATATAACTTGCATGTGTATTTCTCTCTCTCTCTCTCTCTCTCTCTCTCTTTTTACTGCATCTACGATTGTTTATACATACTGAGGAATAAACACCTATACATACTACCTTATTATTACTATATATAGCCTTGCATCAAATATCATATCAACAAACTTTTTTTTTTATCATATAAATTAACTCTTTACGAGTAATTGTATTTGAAGATCCCATGGCGGCACATTCCATGGAGATAGTTACAAAGTGAGTACATATATATATATATATATATATCAATTTTCTTTTTTAATTTTAATAATACAATATACATGCATACTTTTAAAATCTGGCATAAAATGTAAAAAAAAAAAAAAAAGGAGTATGATATGATTCTGATTGAAAATGATACACACACACACACACACACAAGTCACAATAGTTTTTTTTTCTATAAAATAAAAGATTGATCTTTGACTGTTTGCATTATTTTAGGCGAAGAACTTTTTTTTGAATTTTTATTGTAAAAAAAAAAAAAAAAGACTGGTTTCTTTGTCAAGTAAAAAATATCTGACATGATCCGACAGTGCAGTATATATTAGTTTAACTATACATTTTAGTCCAGATGAATAAAAGAAAAAGGTCTTTTTTTTTGTTTTTTTTTTTTTTATTTGCTTAATCTTTAAATTCTATTATGTGCCTGTTTTTCTGTATCGAATAAAGATGCAGTTTCTCTCGAATGGATATAATAGAATCGTTGGTTTTTTTTATATTAGTTATTTAAACAATCTTCTCTCATTATTCTTTTTTTGTGGCTGATTAAATTAAATTTCGGGTAAAGATCACCGAAAAGTAGCCACCTAAAAAAAACATAGAACGATATATTACATAGGAAACGAAAAGATTTATTTTGCTATTGATGTGTAATGATGTTTCATCAAACACAACGAAATGTGATAGAAGAAGAGTTCTTTGGCGTTACTACGCAACTAAACCAAAAAAACACATGTCATTTGTTGGCTAAGTCGTTGTTATTGTTGTTATTTTTATCACTCCTAATATTAAATAATTTATTTTTTTTTTTACTCCTTATTCTTGTACACTTTTTGAATGTAACTTTTTTCTTTTTTTTTTTTCTTTTTGTCTTCTTTTTTTTTTCTCCTCTTTCTTCTTTCTTGTATATATATATATACACACACACACACATACACACACACATACACACACACACAATGGATTTTTTAAAGAGTATTTCAAAAGATGAAGTAGATAAAGTGAGAAAGATGTTACAGTCAGGAATTGACGTGAATAGTTCATTTGTATGGAACTCAAAGGATACTTTTTCTCCAGTGTTACCTAATCATCGATCATCCGATCATTTACAAACCGATCAAGAGTATCAATGTAAGCCACTCAATATAGCAGTTTTAGGTGGTCATCCTAATATGGTCAGACTTTTATTAAGTGCTGGAGCTGATATCAATAATAAAGATGGACGAGGAAGGTAATATAAATATCAATTTTTCTTTTTTCTTAAGAAGCAACCTAAAAAAAAACATTATATATAGAACTGCATTGGTCTGCGCTATTTATGGGTTAGATTTAGATGCATCAAATATTAATACGTCAAATTTACCTTTAATCTCACAAACAAATCCTTGTCATTTTGATATCATGAAGAATATACTCTTATGTCATCCTAACCTATATTATGCAACACTGGATTCTCCTCAATATGAAATTAAAGGAATTACTCCTTTATGTTTAGCTAGTTATCTTGGAAAAGCAGATATTATACAATTATTATTAGATGATGGACGAGTGAATGTGGATGGAACTGACAGTAAAAATGCAACTGCTTTAATGTATGCTGGTAAGTTAACCATGTATATCCATATATATATATATATATATACTTATTCCCTTACAATAAATAGCAAGGGATGGTAATATCCCGATTGTCAAGATGTTATTGGATTACCATGCTTCACCGGATATCACCGATAGTCATGGTTGGTCTGCGATCCAATACGCAGAGCGTAACCCTGAAATTGTACAGTTATGTGAACAAGTCTTACGAATTAAACGATCTGAATCCATCATGACACCCACTAAATACCAAACAAACTATACACGATTATCACATTTACTGAGTACCATCCCCAATTATCCATCTTCACTCTCTCATTTACAATTTGAGACACTCAAAGATATCGATCATCTTGACCCTACTGCACGATCACTTGTCAATATTATTCAACAAGCATTTTTACAGGCGATCAAGATCCACGATCATTTATCGTTACAAACCTTATTATTACAGTCACCACCTATTCATGGTAAACAATGTGCAGGACCCTTATTGATCAACCATCATGATCCAAAGACAGGACTTACAGCATTTCATCATGCGATGCGAACTAAACCCTTACCTTCATTGGATACAATTACGATGTTATATCAAGCAGGAGCAGATATGAATGCTCAAACATATTATGGACGTACTGCTTTACATCATTTAGCAAGGTTTGGATTAGATAAAGATGGACAATCTTGGGGTATACAAAAGAGTAATACCAGTCAACCGAATCAGAATCGAATCAAGGGAGTTCAAGTACCTCAACATTTGGCCATGTGTGCGTCGCTTTTGATACGATTTGGTTCATTGGTGAATATTGCAGATCCAACTGGCAACACGCCACTGCATTTTGCAGCTGAATTCGGTGCTGTACCTGAAGTATTAGAAGTATTAATACTTGAAGGTGGTGCGGATTTCGGTTTAAAGAACAAGAAAGGTTTAACTCCTTTAGATGTTTGTAAATCGGATGAAATCCGTAAAAAGATGTTGAATTTAGAATCTCAAAGAAAAAAGACTTCAAGGTCAAAATCGGTCATTTCAAATTCAAGTGGCACCATACGACCTTTTGATTCCGCAAGTGAATACAATCGTTCCTCCATCGTAAGATCCAGCTCAAGATCATTTTTGTTTCAACCTGAAACAAAAAAACAAGTCATCTTACAACAAAAGAAACAGTTGGAAGGAAATCAAGAGACGGCTGATTTTGATGTCATCTTGAAAGCTTTCTTTAGTTATCAAACTACTTTTACTGATTCAATTGAATCTTCTTTAGCTTATATTACTGATTCTATATTAGGCTCTTGGCATGCAGTAGGTCAGGACGCACAACAACAACTTGAAAATACTATTTCTCAGTTACGTTTCGAGTTAAGAGAGGCCCATGAAATGTTTGATTCTACAGATCAATTAGTAGATAAAGTCATGATGTCTTTTAGAGATGAATTAGAGCAAGTGGAACAAGTACATCAAGCAGATTGGGAAATGTCTGAATTACAACACGATAAAATCGAGAAATTATTTGATGTTTTTGAACGAATCGATGGTAGATTTTGTCAATTAGAATTAGCACAGGATGATTTAATCAGTCAAATTGAAAAATTAAGAAAAGCGGCTGCGTCCAAGAAATATTTTGAAGATGCAAAGGAAGATATTGGTACTTGTGTTGTTCATCTTGCTCAATCACTTTTAATATTACAAACCGTCCCCATGGTAATGCATTTACGTGATGATCGAAACAGATTATACTTGGATATGACGGCAGTTGTAGACCAAGTAAATTCAAAATTAAATACTCGATTAGCCTTAGAAACCGATACGAAGCGTGCAACCATATTAAAGGAATCACAAACTTTGTTACAAACAAGATGGTTTATAGTAAAAGATCTCTTGACAAAAGAAGATGTACCTGCCCTTACTCGTTCCACAAGCCATCCAAATACTTTTACACCCAAAAAGCCTAAACTTATCTTTTCAAATGAACCTTCACTCAATCAACTTGAACTTTCATTTGATATCTTACATTCCAATTTATATGAGATACAAAAGGATATCCAAGACGTTACAGATAATTTAGAACGTTTATTAGATAGTAAGAAGAAAATGTATGAACTCTGTCTTTCTCTAGAAAAGGAAATGAAAGATAAATTTGCAAAACGTACACGACAAGAGATCTCGGATGAATTGAACGGTGTCCTTTTATTTACTCAACAAGTACTTGATAAACAAAAAGCATTAGATTCAGAGCGTGCTCAATTATTGAAGGAGTATAATAGCATTGACCAACAGTTACAAGAAACGAAACAGGCTTTACAAAAAGTACGACCACCTGCCTTATTACAAGGTTTATTAGAAAGATTAGATACAAACGAAGTACCCTGTATACGTGTAGAAAAAGATTGGAAAGAAGACACTAACCTCGTTACTGAAGTCATTGAGGATCCTAACAGTAGTAGCAACAGTGATAGTAGTTCATCTTGCTCTTCTGTTGATATCACTGACGAATTGACTATCTTACAACAACGACAATTACATTCTCAATGTACTTCTAAATTAACTACACTTTGTTATGTATCTCGTTTAGATGCAAGTCTTTATTGCTTAAAAGTATTAGCAAGTCATGCTATCAGTCAATCAAGACAACAGTTATTACAGGTTCAAGTAGCTTTAGGACAAGCCAGTACAGATCTTGATGAGACACGAACACATATGACTCAGTTATACGATGATGCTGCAGAGGTAGCACGTCAAGTATTTGCACTCAAGACAGAATTAGAAACCATTGTTCGACACCGAAAAGAAGAAGTAGTGAAAGTATGGGAAGTAGTCGACGAAGTCTCGGCTGGTGTAGATGCAAAAGCCATTCAATGCCAAGATAAATCTTCAACGGCTTTAGATGCTTTGGCTACAAGTAATACTCAACAAAAGGAACGTGTAGAGGAACAAGATAGACATCAATGGATTATAAGAGAGTTGGAACAATTACAACATGTACATGAAAGTTTACAGGATGCAATTGATGGTTTGAAACAGGAACAGGCAATGATTGGTCAAAGCTTGAGGCAGTTGGCTTCAGCGTATATTGAACCACAAGTAGATAAATTAGTAGGACAAGATGAAAATTCCCTATTATCTGTGAGTGATCGATTAGCTGAATTGATGGAACGAGTAAGAGATAGTGAACTTGGGTTAAGACCAGTGTCAATCTGGCAAGGAAGTACTAATCAATTGATGGCAATGAAAGAAGAGAAAACTACTACAGTCACTTCAACAACAAGAGCTATTACCACGGGTACAGGGTAAAGTATTTAACTTGACCGATTGATTTTTTTTTTTTTTTTTTTTTATATTTTTCTAACATAAATTAATTGTAGACCTAGAATCACAAATAGAAATTCAGCAGCTAGTTTGCATCGACTTTCTAGAATTTCAGCAGCTACAAATCGACTTTCAATCAATACAATGACAAGTAAATCCTCGTATGCAAAATCAATTGAGACAAAACGTTTATCGATCGTTTCCCCTGGTGTATCACCCAGTGTAAGAGATAAGAGACGTATGTCTTTCATCTCTGTTACCAGTCTTTCTTCACTTTCTTCTTATCAACAAGAGAAAATGTTAGCAAGAGCCTCTAATTTAAGCAGTGTTTTATCAAAAGCAAAAGATAGTAGTAAATTATCAACAAGAATATAGTTAATAAATTATTTGTAATAATAATAATAATAATAAAAAAAAAAAGAGAGGGAACTTTTTATTTTCTCAATACAATTGTGTGATTTTTTATTTATTTATTTACAAGCCCTTTCTTTGGATCTTGACTACCTTGACTTGAGTATATTCATGAAGAGCATATTTACCAAGCTCTTTACCAAATCCAGATTGTTTATATCCACCAAATGGAGTAGATTGATCAAATACATCAAAGCAGTTAACCCAAACTGTACCAGCTTGAAGTTCATTTGATACAGTAATAGCCGTATCCAAGTTAGTTGTATAAACACCACCAGCTAAACCATACTCTGAATCATTTGCGATCTCGATAGCTTCTTCAATTGTCTTGAAGGTAGCCATAGCAACAACAGGACCAAAGATTTCTTCTTGCATAACACGATAATTATTCTTACAGTGTGTCAAGATAGTAGGTTCAATATAATATCCCTTTTCTCCCCATCGTTTACCGCCATAAGCCAATTTAGCACCTTCCTCTTGTCCAATCTTGATATAATTCAAAATCTTTTCAAATTGTCCCTTGCTAATTTGAGGTCCTTGGAAAGTATCTTCATCAAATGGATCTCCAATCACAAGTTTCTTAGTTTCGGCAATGAATAAAGAAAGGAATTCATCAAAGATTTCTTCTTGGACAAGGATACGTGATCCTGCATTACAACTTTGTCCGTGGTTGTTAAAGATACCACCACATGCCCAGAGCGCTGCACTGGCAAGATCTGCATCGGCACATACAATTTGTGCTGATTTACCACCTAATTCAAGTTGAAGTTTCTTGAGGTTACTACCTGCACTGGATTCCATGATCTTACGGCCAGTAATAGTGGAACCGGTGAATGCCATCTTACTAATATCTTTGTGAGAACTCAAGTAAGTACCGGTAGTTTTACCGTCACCAGTAATAATATTAACGACACCCTGTGGATTATCAAATAAGGTTAGTTTGATTTTATCTCTCTTTCTCTCTCTCTCTCTTTTTTTTTCATTTTATTTTAATCCGTTTACTTACAGCAGGGAAACCAGCTTCCTTGACAAGTTCAGCAAACTTGTATAAAGGTAAAGGAGTAATTTCAGAAGTCTTCATAACAACTATTAATAAAAAAAAAGTAAATAAAACCATACACGTTATAACTTCTTTTTTTTTTAAAAAAAAAAAAAAAAACTTACTTGTGTTACCGGCAGCCAAAGCAGGAGCAAATTTCCAAGTAGCCATCATAGTAGGATAATTCCAGGGAATAACAGCACCAACAACACCAAGAGGTTCGTGACGAGTATAACATAACTTATCAATAGTAGTATCGATGGTCTTTCCATGAATCTTATCGGCCCAACCAGCAAAGTAACGGAAACAAGCAATGGAATCTGTGACATCAACATCACGAGCTACAGTAAATGCTTTACCATTATCGAGTGCATCCAAAAGAGCAATCTCATCCTTATCACGCTCCATTAAATCAGCCAATTTGTTTAAAAGACGACCCTTTTCAGATGGAGAGACTTTACGCCATGTTTTTTGGAAACTGTCTTTAGCAGCTTTGACGGCTTTGTTGACATCGGATTCATCAGCAGAATGAACTGAACAGATCACTTCTTCTGTTGCTGGGTTAATGGTCTCAATTAATGGACCATTGCCAGGTACAAACTCGTTATTGATAAAGAGATGAGTGTGTACTATATTACATAGGTTATCAATGAGTGTGTCTTTATGCATGTTAAGACGCGTCTATTATCACCATTTACCTTTTACTTCTTGTCCCTTTGAGGTACGAACAGTTTGGATATCAGCTTGTGTCATTTTTGATTTTTTTTTAATAAAAGAAACGTAAAGAAGAAGAAAATGCGAAAGAAGACGAACGTATGGCGCAATTAAGTACGTAAAATCGAATTTAAGGTTTCGGAGATTGATTCCTAATACTTTACTTATCAAATTAAGATTGGTTATCTTTTTAAGTGTGTATATCCCATGCAAGTCTATAATTTTATCTTGTACCGAGATAAACAAATCTATATCATTTTATATGAAAAAAAAAAAATGTTTCGCACACGAGTGATAATACATTAAAAACAAAAGATGTATTTAGTATGTGAGTGAGTATATATATGCTTGTGTGTGTGTGTGTGTGTGTGTGTGAAAAGTGAGTTTTATTAGTCATAAAGAGAAAAAACACACACCTTTTATAGTATGTAGGTTAATTTAATCAGTTTTTTATCGACTGTAGAGCGTGTTTATTATTTTGTAAAAATACATTTGTTTAAATCGAGGCCAAATATACTGGGCGTAAAAATGAAAATCTATACATTAAATATGTACGGTGATGCTATTTTGTTATCAATTCGACGTGTTATGTATTAAAATAAACCAGTATAACAGAAACAAAGATTCTTTCTCACGTATATGCATTATGCAAACACCAAATGTTTTGTTTTTAATCGAGAAATTAAGGTTTTTAATTCTGTATAGACTGTGACGAGTTATTAATAACATACTTTTTTTGTTTCCCACAGAGGAATACATCATCCTTGTTAAGGGTGTACAAGAATTATTCACACAAATTCGTAGATCTTATAAACTCCATCATGTTTTTGTGTAGAGATTGAAAAAATAAAACACGCTTAGTTTTTTGTTTTTGTAACTTGCTTTTTTACATTAAAAAGTGTGTTTCAGAAAATTATGCGCCAATATTACATAATTTTCAGTTCTTTAATGTACGACAAATCGACCAGCAAATTCATTTGTTAAAGAAAGCTATCGTCCTATTATTCTATTGAAGTTTATTGTACATAAAAGAAAAAAAAAAAGTCTACTGCGTGGTTAGCTAAGATAATTGTTAAGGTAAATAATAATTATAATAATTATAATAAATATAGCTGTAAAAAATGGTGTAATCTTGAGGGGGGGGAGCAATCTTGAGAGAAACTTATTGGATGTTACATAAAGACAAGATACTTTAACAACGAAGAATGGTTTTATTTATGCATATCACAACATATCAAAGGAAATTAAGTTTAATCTGGACTTTTTGTTTGTTACTTTTTATTTTATTACAATAATTATTTAAAAAAAATTACTAGTGCTTTAGCCTTTATAATCTGAAAAGAAAAAGTTTCCAGATTCAAAGTTCCCCAAGACTGACCACAAGGAGGTCTATTAGTTGAAGTCACAAGGATGCAACGAATAAGTACAACAACACGACAATCAATGATAGTATTTTTCTTAGAGATCACTGCCAAGATAAGAACCATCAATCCAACTCCTCCTTCGATATCCGTATGGTTTTATTCGCCATTACACCCAGAATTAAACTGCACGAACCGCTCGTAAACGAGGACGGAGAAGAAGGAGACACACAGCTTCGTCAAAACTCATTTTAACAACCGTTTTGTTCTTTTGCTTTCAAGTGCCAGCAGACTACAAATAAAAATATTTCTAAAATGAGTGTTAGAAAGTGTTAGAAACTATTTGGAAACATAATATATATATAACTTACCACCATAATAACAACTGTTTTATTCTTTTGCTTTCAAGTGCCAGCAGACTACAAATAGAAATATTTCTAAAATGAGTGTTGGAAAGTGTTGGAAGCTGTTTGGAAACATAATATGTATTATTGTTTACATTCATAAAAAACGGGGGGAACTTTTGACATGTAAAATGATACTTTTCTTTATTTTATGGTTGGTTAAAAAAAAAAGTGAAGTCGTATTTGTGTAGTAGAGATATCTATTTAGCAAAACTTACTTTACATTCACGCAATGAGTTAATAACTGGCTGAGAGCTGATTGTCATTGACTTTTTTATTTATTTTTCACACGCCACATAAACAGGGTTATTTTTAGTTTCATTATAAATCACTTTTTTTTTCTTTTTTTCTTTCTTTTTCTTTTCACTTATTTTTTTTTATACATCTCAAAATGAATATTATTTGCCGCTACCATTTCAATACCTTCTTTGATAGCGCACCTTATCCTGACAAGATATTGTTTGAAGAAATAAATAAATTTAAAACCTGCATAATACATGCTGTCAGTGATAAGTCATATAGAAGCTCTAATATCTTTATCAAAAAGAAGTGATTGATTGTATAATAAATATCAATAGCAAATACTCTTTTTTGTATAGATATAGCATGTATTTAATAAAGAGTGTATCCCGTCCAAACCCGTTAGAGCGAGATGACCGTCAGCAAGTGAAGCAAGTAGGTCAGCTCATACCCTTGGAAGACTTGGCAATTTAAACTTGAGGGATGAAAATAAGAAGAGGGGCAATAGCATTGGTCGCTTTATTTCGATGAACAACAAATCAATTTTAGTCCCACAAGCAAGCAAGCTTTTTAAAGGATTACTGCGGAAAAATGAAATTGTGTTTATCTACCCGGACAATAAAGAACCAATTCATACATCAATTCGCCAACAAGTCACAACATCACATAACAAAAGAGAAGATAAAATTAAGAAGACAAAAAGAAGAGCTTATTCATGACGGAGAGATGAATGCGTATCTTGCTGCTGAAAATGGATCTTCTGAATTTATGTATGATTGGTTATGTACAAGCATGACGCATGAAACCAAAAGAAAGAGAAAAAAGGGTAAGGGAAAGGAGGCCAATGACGAAAAGTAAGGACAAGAAGAACAAGAACAAGAACAAGAACAAGAACAAGAACAAGAACAAGAACAAGAACAAGAACAAGAACAAGAACAAGAAGAACGTAGATCCCGGTGCTAGTCTAACTCTTGCATACATAGTCAGACTTGACGAATTAGCGCCGATCACTAAAGACCTGCCAGATACGTCCAATAATTTGAGACCAGAATATTGTAAGTACGTATTAGCTAATAGTGCACCAATACTACTTATTTTACAAGATAATAGCTAACGAACCTGTTGTTTTTTAAGGACGTGTCTGGTGTCACTTTCACCGACAGCACAGATTTAGACTGTTTATAAAAGCATAATATTTAAGCAGCGGTACATACTAGCTTACTGGGATAGAAACATATATTCTGATCTTTATTATGTATTTATATACCAGAAGGTAAGTTAATATTAGGCTCAAACTTCAAACAGGATTATGCTTTACGAAAACTGAAAATTATACAAAGCAAACGGATTGGCCACCGCGGCGTCTTATACACTGTCTTGATAATGTTTATTCAAGGTATAAAACCCTCTTCTAATCTACAGCTTTTAATTCAATTGCCTTCTTTGAGGGCTTGTGTGCGAAGGACTATGGCAACAGCAATAACCGATTCCGAAGCTTTACTCAGAGCATCTATGTTTTTATATTGATCAGAGTGTCATGTTGTGCCATAAAAGAATATCAAGAAGCTAAATAATAAAAACATTCGGCTAGATTTTCTACTTGCTTTTGGTGCAAACGACAGGTTGGACGACGGCTTTTTTTTTTCTAAAGACAGGAATGTAGAAAATTGAGCTCAAAGGAAAGAAGAAGTATAATTTTGTGCGTATGTTCCGCCCATTTTCTTGGCCTAAATCTTATCATAATAGGTATCAGAAAATATTTTGGTTATGAAGTTTCCAAGAAAGCTTTCATAGATTCTCTTGAAGGCACAGGGCCCCCTCTCTTGCTGATTGCGCTAGACCCATTCCCATGGCCGTGGATTCACTAGATAGTAGACTAAATGAATCAGTCCTTTTTAATCTGCCAAATACGTTATCAATTTTAGCCATGGCCAAAAGATTGTAAGTACTGGTTACTAATGCCCACAGTACTATTATTTTAAAAGACGATATCTAAGAAACATGTTTTTTTAGGAGCGTATCTGATAGTATCTCTTTTGTTGACAGCATAATACAAGATACTTCATTTGGATGTAAGTTACTTTTTGCATCAGTGGCAACAAATATACTATTTTTTTTTAGTCCCACACGTTCTTAGGCCGTTGAAGACCAAACGTAGGATATGCTGCTTCCCGCAACACCGATTAAATGCATCAACATAATCATTTTGCTTGATTCCAAGTATGATATTTAAAATGTGATATTTAAAATGTTGGGTAGTTCTTGGATATACGTATAATAGCTAGTACTTCCTTTTCTTTTCTTCTTTATTTTTGTAGTTTTTTCAATAGGAATAAGGGAAATAGTGTGTAGAGATTCAGCTACCAATACTACAAATCTCCTAAAAAGCTAAAAAAAACAAGGTATATATTTCAATTCTGACATGATACTCCAACGAAAGCCAACAACAGATGCCAAAATTAAGACAATCGACAGTATAGTGATCGGTGTAATTGAAGTTGAACCATTTATCACACCAATTAAACAAATAGAAGATATGGTAAGATTGGCAGGAATTACCAAGAAAATATTACACTGAAGGATTTTAAATGCAAAAGGAGACAAGGAATTATTTATATTCGCCATAATGATTTCTGGTAGTTTTCTAAAGAAAGTAATGTAGATATTTTTTTCTTCCATCGATATACTGAAAATAGGTGAGGACATTGAATACTATGAACAAATGTGTCAAAATCAACGAGCCGAAAAAAAATACGTGTCCAAATTATTAAAAAATCAACGCTTCCTACCTTCCCTCGCACTTTCAAAAATCTGTCTCTGGCTTAGGAACCTTGGATGTACTTCAAGGTATGCGGAAAAGAAAACTTCGAGGTGCAGATAATTTAATTCGATTTATTAGAAAATGCTAATGGATAGTATAATATCAGAATCTGATATTGATAAACCGTATCTTTACAGCGAGAATCGTAAAACCTTTGAACCCACCGTGACTCTCTTGAAACTCACATACCTAAACTTATACTGCTGTGGTGTGATTTTACGTAGCTTAGAAAATAAGGGAGCATCTTTGAAATGCAATAGCAATGTCGGCTATTACCAGCTCCCAGTGGCTGCAAAAGCAATATCTTTAGTACCAGGTGGAGATTTAATGCATAGTACCTCCCATCCTCCTTATAAATATGTTACTTTTTATCTTTTAATAAACTTATCTCTCTTCCCTATTATAAAATCAAACTAAAGGTATAAGCCAGAGGACCCGCCAGGTCTCGCACGATCCAAATTTAGGAAGTAATAGATATATTTTTTAAGTCTAAGGGCAGTCAGAATTCTGTTACAACACTACTTGTATTTTTCATTACTTTTATTTCCTAAATTTAACCAATCAAAATATTGTTAAAGGGTACTCTGAATCAATTAAATAAATTCCTGGAATTAAAAGGATTTTATCTTATTATGCATGATGCTCCAATCCGTAGTTTAATTACTAGAAGATAATAACTACAAATGTATTTACCTTTTCCTTTAAATACTCGCCCGAATTACCCCAGTTGAAAACTTCTGGACACAATGATCAAAGGAAGAGTTAGACCGAAAAAGAAGGTCTTTCTACAAGAATAGCTTCAATTTGGAGCCTGAGATAATTCGAAGAGCACTCAGCATTATATTGATTAATAGCAAAATAGATCATGTAAGCTATTAAACTAAGAAAGCCCATTTTTTTTTTTTTTTTTTTTTACAAAACTTGCAAATGAATCTCTTTGAATTCACAAAATCAAGATTTTGAAATCCGCTATTTGGGCCATCGCCCTTTCGCACTAAAAAGGTATACAAGTTTAGTCAACCCGAAAATGAGAAATGTGGATATATCTTGGTGAAAAGGTTTTAAAGCTTGGCTTTTTAACAATGTATGTGGAATTTTACGGCCTTTTCAATAATGTAAAAATCAGAGTAAAATAATAGCGAATATTAATAGATGTTATGAAAAAACGATATACAGTTTTTGTTAGGGCAAGTATATTTCTTGTATGAAGAATAATAATTCTAAATCAATAAAAAAATACGCCTGCAAATTCTGCATCGATTGTATAATAAAATAAGTAAAATCATTTACCTGTGTAATTATTATGTTTTTTTTAAAAAAAAAATTGGGTCAAATAAGTATTGTTTATAGAACCAAATTTATTATTGTTGTTGTTTAAAAGCACACATTTTACAAGTCAATTCTCCATTTTTATCACCTTGCCACATTCCTATATATAATTATCAGTTTTTGTTTTCTTAATAATTTTTTAAAAAGAAATACCTGGAACACGCGATGATAATGCTCTATTACAATGAAAACATTGGAAATGATGAATATGATAATCATGACCTAAGGCAGAAGCACAGGGACCATCAATCGTTTCCTTACATTGGTGACATACTTTAGATCCAGTATTCACAGGTGCTACTTTCTTCACAGCAGGCTCAACTTTCACAATGTTACTGCCTGAGGAACGATAGCTGTTATTAATTTCGGGTCGTTTCATTTCAATTTCTGGTTTATTAGTAGCAGCTGCAGCAGGGAAATCAGGCTTTCTACTTATCATAGGCTTTGGTTTGATAGCTGGAGGAGATCTTTCCTGTTGAATAGATGGTTGCTGCTGTTGTTTCTTTAAAGGTTTTTGAGGCACTTGTTTCATAGGGTTATGATAATGTTCTTCACAATAAGGTTTGTTGTCTCTAACTAAAAATGTGCCATTTGTAAATGGTCTCTTACAATCCTAAAAATCATTCCGTTAATACAAGTGTATGTTTCTCTCTCTCTCTTTTTTTTTTTCACTTACAAAACAATTGAAACAGTTCTTGTGCCATTCTTGATTCAAGGCATTAATATATTCTCCAGAAATATATTCTCCACATCCACTACATTTTTTGCCACACATTTTCATATAATCCTCTTGACAGTAGGGTTTACCATCATGTACCATAAACGCACTATGATCACCAAATGGTTTTTGACAAGCAGTACAACCAAAATGACCCTCATGATAATGCTTACCTAAAGCGCTAATTGCACTCTTTTTTTTAAAAAAAAAAAACTTATATCAATTTCTCTATTACTAGACTCACTCTTTTTTGTTCTTTGGAACTTACATTTTCAATAGGTTCATGACAAAAATCACAATGCAAACTAAATAACTTTTTATAATCCTTTCCACAATAAGGTAAATTATCCTTTTCAAAATACTGTTCGTTTTCTAAAGTTTTGTGACATGTGGCACATTTAAAACAGTGTGTATGCCATATCTTTTCCATAGCTGATACCACAGATCCTTCGATAGGTCGGTTACAGGCTGGACATTCAAGGCCTGCATAAATAGGGTTGAGTGTACGTACCATCGAATCTCGGTTGTTGTTGTTGCTGCCGCTGCTAGGCTTAGCAGGTCGAGGACTGTTAGGAACTGCTGGTGGGGGTGTACTAGTAGGTGTGTTGATAAAAGGTGGAAGGGGCGGTGTGCTTGGTTTCTTTTGTGTAGGCGCTTGAGGCGTGCTATAAATTTGACGTTGCTGTGAAAGTGCTGGAGGAGGTTGAGGGGCAGTATATGACAGGCGTTGTTGAGGTGATTGAGGTGGTTGGGGAGGTTGAGGAGGTTGGGGCGGCACATAAGTCTGGCGCTGTTGTGAGGGAGGTGAGGGAGGCTGAGCAGCAGGGTATGACTGACGTTCCTGTTGTAATGGCGGTGGTGGTGGGGGAGAGGGAACTGACTGCTGCTGCTGCTGTTGTTGTTGTTGTTGTTGTTCTTTTTGCTGCTGGCGTCTTCGAGCATATAATCTCGGATTTAAAGATGCTTCAAAAGCATCAGGTGGTGAAGATGAAGAAAAGGATGGCTTGCTTGGAATCATAGGCTTTGGAGTCTCGGGAAAAGTAGGTGTCATAGTATGTGTAGAGTCTAAAATATTACCTGTAGCACTACGTAAGCGCTTCATTCTTTCTTGAATCGTTTCATAGGACGCTTCTTCCTCCTCTTCATTGTTAGATTGTACTGACATTTGTCGCATAGGGTAAACTAGTTCATTCTTTATCTGACTGTATTCTGACTTCTTTTCTTTGTTGTTTGAAGGTAAACCTTTTAGGTAATTTTCTATTGACATGGTTAGGGATAAAAACAGAGATTTAATTATAAACAAAAAAAAAATAGTTACCAAGCTGATCTTTTGTCATATAAGACATGATATTTTCTATTTACTTTGGTTTTTTAACCGAGGTGTATAATATGAAAAAGGCGCGAGGTAAACAATGCGAATTTTAGAGAAAATAAGAATTCGTCATGCTCATAACTCCGCAGAAGTTTTGTAATACCGAGCTCTCCTACACACCTGTAAAAATCTTTAAACACATTTGTTTACAACGGATTGCTCACAAAAGTGTACTGTGTTCACTACGCTGGTTCTCTTGATTTCTTTTATAAATAGAAGAATTTTTTTCACCTTTCTGAATAGACATGGCAATTTCAGTCATATTCTTACTCGCGTTAATGTCTCGATTCCACAGGATAGAACAATTTTGGCAGTCTAAAATCCCATAGTACTTCGTTTCATTGGCAAGCTTTTTATACTCTAAATCCCCCCCCCCTTTTTTTTTTTACATTATAAGAAAACCTATTCAATTGGTGAGAATTAGTTATTAATAGGATTTACTTATTTCTTACTTTTGAGGTATTATACTTATTGATCATGACAACAGCTGCTGTCAACTGCTTTGACCTTTGGTACAATGACCTAAGAACAACACCACTTGTTCCTGAGAGCTGCTTTTTTATGGGAACATGTTCTTTGTTTTTTATACCGTCACCAAATACAACCACTGTTATTTTAGCTGATGGGGTAAACTTCGCTTTCTTGAAAACGTGCTCTTTAGGATTATAGTTATTATTTCATATAGGCTGAACTAGCCCCTTTATTCTCCTTCTTCTCCTTTTACTTTTTCTTCGTTTATTTTGCTCGGCTTCTTTCTTTTAGCGTTATTGTACTTTTTTCCACCATTTAAAAGTATGTTCGCCATTTCATTATTTGCTCGTTGTCTTTCTTGATAATCAAAGAACCTGAAAGGAGCGTATTGACGATTATAAAATTTAAATAAAGCTTATAACTAATAAATATGCGTTTTCATTATATATGTACTGATTTCGATAGATTCAATACCTGTGGTTTTTTTCAGTTTTAGAACCTTTTGCTGACATCGGTCAGTCCCAGCTAAACTTCTTCTTTCTTTAGAGGAGCAACTTCTATGTGAAACAGTTGTTGTAAATACTTTTTTGCAACCCGTATCAACGGTGACGAGCAGGAACAGTTGATCCATCTTTTCCGCCGAGAATTCAATTAGTTCCAACTCTGCTATTTTAGCTATTTACTTAACCTTTCTTCTGACAAAGTTTAAACGGGCCCCAAAACCATATGTATGTATTGTTAAGTTAAAGATATCCTTCTTATTATTAGGAGCATTGATTAGATCTTCCAATTTTATTTTTTAAAAAAAAACTAAACAACTTATTAAACGGCTTATGTTTGGTCACGCCTACCTTTTATATTCAAAACTTGAAAAATCAAAGACATCGAAAGTGCTTCTGTTCTTCTAAAAAAATCAGACTAGTAATTGAGTTTTTTAATATTAGAACAGAGATATTTGGCATTTATCATAACATGTTTCCAACCTAATGAATGAATAGGAAGCACGGAATGTAATCGAGGCTTTGCTTCTTCATCTGAAGTCTCATAAAATATTCTTTCTATTGTTGATAAAATCTTGGCCAAGAAAGTTATGAGAAAACCAAGTTTGGCATTCAAATTCTCTAATGTAGGATGCATTGGCAAGTCTTCTTTTAAAGTATAGCATAATTGAATGGCGGTACCCACCCTTGTTTTAATGACCTAATACGCCCCTTTACACCATTTGGGAGTACCACCATCAATCATAAACTTCCGGACGTATTCATATATTAGAGAATATAATGTTCCATTATTATATTTCTAATAAAATAATATTGGTTAGTTTCATACTAAACTGCAAGTCTTTTTTTAGAAAAAAACATACTGGGTTTATCCGACAGATTTCGTTGTATACGTAATAGAAAAAAACGTTTCTTAAAAGTTTCGATAACATTATTTAAGTATGTAGTAGCAATAGTGACACATGGGGCAGAGAGAGAATTGCTATGCCTAGTTTTTGCAGCATCTTTTATGGAATACATAATTGATGGAAATTCGGTCTTAAAATCAGAAAACGCCAATACAACGAAGTTGCCAATGTAATTCTTGTTTGTCATTTTTTCTTCCATAATAACTTAACAAACGCTATACCAAATTTTTTGCTCTTTGAGATGATTATGGGTCAACCTTTCCTTTTTTCAATAGCTAAATAATTTAAGAAGAGTTGTGCTCTAAAAGTGACGTTTCAAATGAATTCTGACAACAAAGTAACTATTTCAATAAAGGGAATAAAGTTTTCTCGCAATATCGTTTTGAGATGTATTTTACGGGTACAAACTTCGTATTCACTACCGTAAGCAGATTTGATAATGGCATTTTTTGAAGGCCTGTTATTCGGGCACTCAGGCGATCTTGCGCTGTTGCAATCCAATGCGTTACAAGAAGAACATACAGCAGAGCTTGAAGATGATGATGCGCCAGTATTCAATTTTCTTCCCTTTGCCTTGGCCTGCTTGGTAGAATAACCACATTTACCTGATAATTTTCTTTTCTTAACTATATATATATATATATATAGTACGAGGATCGTTATTAGTAAGCCTTTTGCGTGGATATCACATGTGCCCACTTTCGACATATTATGAACAAAGATATGAATAGTTGTTCAAATGACCAGATTGATGGCAGTTACTGCATGTCTCTGTAGCTATTTATAATACCAGTAAGTAATCTTAACATAATCAGATAATGAGAGTCATACCTTGCTTTTACAGCTTTTCATTTAATTTTTTTCTCAATGTCTATCGGGCTAGAGGTAACAACATTATTGACAAGAAAAGAAAAGTGGGGAAATAATAAATTTAGGGTAATTTTTGCTCTTATCAATAGGTACCGGTCACGTTACAAAAGCCAAAAAAACACATCAGTGATATGTACCAGATATATATCCTGATCATTAATTGCTATTTGAAGGGAGGTTCCACCTTTTATATGATATTATTCTTGGTTTCCCATTTAATAATTGACATCTCAGTGTCACAAAACTCCTTTGTTTTTTTTTTTTTTTTTTTTTT
Organism: Pilaira anomala; assembly: GCA_025716855.1. NCBI lineage: Eukaryota > Fungi > Mucoromycota > Mucoromycetes > Mucorales > Mucoraceae > Pilaira > Pilaira anomala. The sequence goes on from JAIXMQ010000033.1 coordinate 237,261, forward strand.
GGTATGGGATCCGAGGATCTGGTTCGATTACAAAACTACATTTGGATTTTCATGCAATACAAAACGCTTAGACTCATTTTTTTCAAATTTATCAAGTCATTAATTATTATAAAAAATTACTTCTGATCCAAAACTATCAATCTTCTGTCAAAAATCCATTTTTTTTTTTTTTTTTTTTTACACACTCAAGGAAAAGATTGATATATATATATATATTTATATAGTGATAATCCGATAATTGTTCTCTGCTAATAATTTTACTGAGCCAGCAAGAAATTAACGCCAATTGCACCCACCAGTATGATTATGAAATCATCAAGTTATAGTCTTTCTTTCTCTTTCTTTTTTCCTTCTAAGCACTCATTGCTTTAAAAAAAATGAGCTTGTTCTGTTAACTGAGTTTATTTATGTAGAGTTCTTCCACTTTGTCTATTATTGTTAAAGGTAAATTAAAGAAGAATAAAAATGCTCTCAATATTAATATCTTTGTAAGCGTTAATTATTAGGAACAACACAGTACTTGGACGAGTTTTTACAAGACTATAAATTCTACTTAAGTTTGATATACCAGAGGTATATTACTTTTAATAATATTCCATAAACTTCTTGTGCTAATCTCTAATAATTATTCAGGAAAAATTCAAGTATTTTAATATTAAAGTAAGTAGATTCGTTTCGAAGTACCTCTGTTATTTGTAACAATTTTATTTTAGATTAATTTTTATTTCTGGTTACAAGTCTGCGAGGTATATTTCTATAATAAAAACACATATCAGAACTCTTTCTAATTTATTTCATAGAGATAACTCAGGGTCTATTATTCGTTCTGGTTCGTTAGTAACTTTGGGTGCTAGGCGTGTATTCTAGTATATGTGAGAAAATAGTTTTGCCAACCAACATGTGCCGGTGGATGTACGCAGGTGTACTGGGCTACCAGCGAATACACTGGCTGATGAACTGGTGGAGTACTGGCGAGCGTACGTGCTAGGGCGAGTAAGTTTTTATGATTTATTTTGAGAGCTATTAATACCACCCACTTAATTTCCTTATATGGGTTTTCTGGCCCACAACTCTCAAATGGGAATACATGATAATTTACAAGTGAATATTTCAGTTTAAATGTATCATACCTAGCAAAAAAAAGGACGCACCCTTTGCAACGTCCGATAGGACACAAGTGCTTTTGCTTTTTTAATTCTAGTAGGATCACCTCGTTGAAAAAAAAGCCCTAGCTACATAAATTTCCTTCGTATAACAGAGTTCGTCAAATTCGCAGTTAGGTATCAATAACATACGAGGTATACCTTTTACTCCATAATGACTAACTCTACCATGGCGGAGAGTTGAGCGCCTCGTAATATGAAACATAAGCTTTATAGAAGAAAGAGTAGACTTCTCTCTAGCTCAAATCTTTAGTTTCAGGAATAAGATCGCCTTTAAAATAATAACTATCACCAACTAGCATTCTCATTATTACATAGGGATTTAATAACTTTTTACTTAAATGTTTTTTACGAACGTTTTGGGAATCAATCAAAGGCCCCACTTTCCACTCACGATATGGAATGGTAACAAGGTTTATGGGTACTCTATATTCTGATTATCAGGGCATCGAATCATCATTCACATGTAGCAGAAACCATCAGACTTATACATTAGATACTTTTGAAAAGAATTATTTGCCACTTCTCGAAGGCATTGATAGTTGATACATAGATTGATGTCTTTTAATCTCCATGAGAAAAACACTATTCAAGTAAAATGTTAATTTCTTACGTAAAATATGAAAGTATCTGTATTTTTTAAGAAAACTTCGACAACCTTTATTTAGAGCATCTGAAAAACAGAATTACGTTTATGATATGTAGTCATATGATGTGCCCTATCACGCTATTGACACTAGAAACTCTTAGTTAAAGTATATAGCAATCATACTACATAACAAAAAAAAAAAAAAAAAGCTGTGATGTAAAATAAAGACGATTATTAATTATATTACCACATTAAAAAAAAAGACGTATTTGTGATACTTATATTCCCACTTTATTCCTTAGAGAAAAGAGAAGATATTTTAGTCTTGGTAAAGTCTTCGAATTCTTGCAAAAAAAAAAATATAAAAAGGTTTCTCGCACGAAAGATATCATTTATATTGTCTGTGAAAAAGTTACAGCCTTTGACACAGTAACTATTATGTACACATGGAAAGAATACTCTAACACCTGGAATAATATAATCATCTTCCGAAGTAACTTCGGACGATTGAATACGACATTCCCTCGCTGCTTCACTAAAAAACAGATGCTATAGTTATTATATTAAAGCACGTTATTTAATTATATCAGGAAAGAGGGATAAAATAAAATAGAAAGTATAAAACAAATGGGATAAAAACTATTATGTAAAGAGAAAAGAAGAAAACTTCTAATAGATTTCACTCCTCGCGCAGACTGTTTGAGTAGACTGGTGCAGTGATACAAAATTGGGATGTAGAGGATTTATATGATGTGAGAACAGCTTCTTGTGATTAGGAAGAAGACTGTTCCGAGCACATGCACAGCCAGTGATATCGTCATAAGGTTTCAAATATGATTCCGAAATAAAGTAAGGTGCCTTCTTCAATGGGCTCACTGGTGCTGTTGTGTATGGTGGATAAGGCGGTCCAAACGGGATCAGGATTAGGATAGTCATTGCAGAGCTTCAATTCTTCGAAGACAGTTTGCCAAAAAGACCATTTTCTAGAACAAGAGACAAATATATGCTGGTTCGATTCGGGCGAGATTTGACATACTGTATGCTGCATAATGAGAAAGGCAGGCATTGAATAGAAATTTACCAGATATAGTGATAAACTTACCATCCTTTCGTTTCTTTTTTTGAATTTGTTGTTGTAGATATCATCGAAACACTCCCGTAGTAATTCGCGTAGGCGGCCTCGAGAGAGATGAAGTAGCCAGTGTGAACCAATCTCGGTAGGGTAATAATTACGAATTTTCGGTGGCAACCATAGCATTTGAATTGCCTATGAATAATTCAAGATACATCTTATCTAATCCAGAAATCATCAGCGAAGAAGACCGCGCACTATGGTGGCAATCTCGAGCTTCAAGAACAAGTAGAGATTCTTATCCCGCTTGTAACGGCTCCATTACAAGTAGATAAAGATGATACTGATTAGCCCAAGTTGAGTGAAAACTATGCTATCTTTTTAATGCCATTACTACCCGCAAATTCCCCGCTATGGCAGTTCACAAAGCAGAGGTGTGGTTTCTCTACTAAACCAAAAATCGAGCCAGATTAAAGCAATGGAATCTCTTTAAGAAATAGAATAAAGGTGCAGTTATAAAAAAAAAAGCAGTTTTTTGTTTTTAAAAATATTAAAGCTACGTCAGATAAAAGGGATATATAATTGGTTGAAAATATGTATAAAATAATTCAACTAGTAAATTTATGTGTAAGATTCGCGCGTACCATTTTTTTTACTGGATACACCACTCCGGGCACCATTTTTGTAAAATTAAAACAAAGTTTTTTGCATCCACCACTTTTTCATTTTTTTTTTTCCAAATCACCCAGTTTTTAAAAAAAGTGGAAATCTCACTTTTTTTAAAAAAAAATCTCTGGCGCCCACTTGTTTTTTAAGCAAAATAGGGGTGTTCAGACCAATTTATGCTAAAATCTGACAAATTTACGTTAGCCAATAAAATTATTTTGGGTCTGAACACCCCAAATGCAAAAAAAATTCAATTTTTTAGTTGACAGATGATGAAAATCTTTCATTATGCAATTAGTTTCTTAAGTGAATAAACTTTTTTTTTTTTTGCTCCTACTCTTCTTTATCTTCTATACTTTGTATTTCACTATATCTTGAATCTTTATAAAAATGGCCAATCAACGTCCCATCCAAAAAAAAAAAAAACTAATGCTATTACTGCTATTGAACAAAACAGACGTGATAAAGGAAAGTGTAGACAAATCGGGGTAGTTCCTGAAACCAATGTTAGCAAAACATACATTAATTGTGATAAACACGTCAGCGAGCGTAGCCAGCAATCTCCTACGGATTACTTAGTGGATTTCGAGTTCTAGTGAAATGACTCTTAATATGATCTTTACATATATTTATCAATATCCTGTATAATACACGACGCTTAAAATCACCAGTAACAAGACGTTGCAATGTTTTCATGTAGGATTTGACAAGTACCTTCGTTTCTTTTTCACTTTTCTTCTAGGACTTTATCAAGTTGGATTTTGGAAAAACTCTAGGCATTGTACGATATTGCTGTTTGGTTGTTTTGATTGTTATTATATTATAAAAGAGAAAATTATACACAGATATAAAATATAAAAGAGAAAAGAGAAAAGAAGAAAGTAATCTAGTTGTTATAATGACATATTTATTTTGACATGACGCATAATTTGTACCAAAATGCAAATTAAACAAAGATTTGCTCTGCGGCTTTAGGTGTTCAATTATAAAAATTTGACAATTTTTTTAACCAATCAGATTATTTTAAATTTTGCACTATTTTAGCACAAATTGGTCTGAACACCCCTATTATATTATATTTTTTATTTGTAAATAAATAATGCTTTTGAAAAATCAACAAAACTTCATCTGTCTAAGTAAGTACAAACTTTATGTTGAGAAGCTAATCCTTTCTGGTCTTTAAAAAATGCTCAAAAAAATCTCTGGGTGTGTAGTCAATAGTGCAAGCTGGATACACTTGTTTTGACACTAAGTGCGATCATTGCCTATCTGTATAGACTCGCTTGTTTTCACTCGTTATTCTTCAGAATAAACATCTGTCACTCTTTACTGTTGAACGTCAAAAACCAGTCGTATAAATATTCTTAATTATAAGGTAATGCCTCAATTATCACTATTAAAAAAGAGACTTTTTTTATCATTCATAGATACACAAATATTTATAAACAAATAAATAAAAGACAATAAGGATATTCAGTTTTAAACACGACAATTATTATTTTGATATATATGACGTATTTATATTTTTCTAAAAAAAGGAAAAAGAAAAAGGAAAAAAAAAGGGCAAAAACAACTAATTAACTGATTACCATTGATCCATCATATGCTCAATGTCTCGAAGATGGAAATAAGTTCGAGCAAAATCAGAACAATTAACGGATACATCCCAACCCAAATAAGTTAAAAATACTCTTTCGATTGTATTACTATATTTTTTTAAAAAAAAATATTAGTCAAACTAATAGAAGATGAGAGAGGAAAAAAAATACTTACATCACATCCAAGGTTAATTCTGGAAATATCATTGCAAAATCTGCGTTGAAAATAGCACAATCATCCCAAACTTTAACAGCTGTTAATAGTGAAGACATGACAATCATTCTCCAGCTAAAGTCCCATAATTTTTGCTTTGACAAGTCTAACATACGTTTTGCATAAATGAAAGTGATGATAGCATGTTCTGCTGTTAGCTAATAAAAGGAAGAACTGAAATGTTAATAATAAGTTATAATCTATTAAGCTACTACATACCTCCCCACAATCAAATACATATGCTAATTGATCATATATGTCATTCCAATCTGTCAGTGGCTCTGTACAATGATTATGCGTGGACTCATCAGGCACAACCGCCTCAACCTCATTAAAGATAGCATCACAAGAAAAGTCAACCAAGTTATGATTTCGTTTGATTATATTGTAAAATGCCCAGGAAACACTATAAAAATTTAAGTTATAAAATAATAGATTTAAATTGATAAAAAAGAAACAAACCTCTTTAAAGTTTTAGCTACTTTTTCCCTGCTCTTTTGTTCCTCATGAAATGATTCTTGCCAATTCAGATCATAATCTCTAATGTTTGAATAAGCAGAGGTTGATCTTTTGTAAGCTTTTACGTCCTCAATATTAAGAACTCCTTTTACTTGATGTGATTTTCTCTTGTTTGAAACTGCAGTACCCTCTTTTGAATCGTTATGCTGCTGCTTACTAACACAAACAAATGGCACCCCTTCATCAAGCTTATTCACATTTCCTTCCGTCTTACTTGGTCTTACGGTATTACTAAATTTAGTTTGCTCTTTGTTACCACTTGAAGGAGACCATGCGACATTGTTTTTAATATGGTTATTATATTTGCTGAAAGAATTACCACTGGGTTCCGTTTTTTCTTCTGCAGCAAAATAATCTTGATATTCTTGTGATCGTTCCCAGATGTCATCTAAAAGTTGATCAAATTGCTGTGATTGTGTAGCATCACCATCCCAATACTTTTGTTTTCTGATTTCTTTCTTTACAGCAGGTTGAAAACTATCGTCAAAGTTGCTTTGAATACTATTTGCAGGCGAGTTCTGGTTTTGGTATAGGCTTTTATCATAAATAGGTATTGGTTTATTCAAGTTTCTTGTGGATAAGAATGTAGCAAATGCTTCCGAGTAAGCTTTCGCTCCTGGTCTCTCAGGTACGGCAGGCTTCTCCAGATTCTCTTTACTAGAATCCAAGGAAGAACATAATTGCTTACGTGGCAACTATTTAATACAAGTCAATTTTCATTTTTTTGGTTTATTTTTATATGTTTATATTTTTCAAACCTACAGAATCCATGGAAGATGTTTGTCGTTCAAGACTGTGTTGCACGGACATTGTCTTTTTTAATTTGGTCACAGATGAGACTTCAGGTTTTTTCTTGAATACCTTTTTCACAGAATGTCCTAGCTGAGTAAACATAGTAGATAGGTTACGTCGAACAACCTTGGGGTCCTTTGAGGCAATTGTCATTTGACTATCCACATTTTCTTCTGATGTGGTTACAAAGCTTGAAGCAATCACCGACGCAGGCGAATCAGTCTTGTGTGGTTGTAAATGGTTATTATCATGAAAGAAAGCAGATGATAAAGGTGTAAGGGATTCTTCTATTAATGATAAAGATTTTTCATCCGATGGTATTAAAGGAGGGGTATCTAATAAATCAACCATGCTCTTTAAAGAGACAGGTAATCGAGAGACTGGGATTTTGGAGACGGTATTATTTAATGAAGGTAATTGCTTATTATTTTGGTCTTTTACTGATCTAATTGAGAATGAGGAACTCGAAGATTCCGAGTGGGCGAAGGAGGGTAGACGATTATGCTGGTTTAGTTTTTTGTCGGAAATTATGATTTTCTGCGGTGCTACAGAAAATGATTTGGACCGAATTGACAACGAACGAGAAGCCCAGCTGCGAAGGGTTGCAGGCTTTGGTTTACTGACTACTGTAGTGTTGAAATTGTTTGTGTTTATACGCGAAGTAGATAGCCAGGTTGTTATCATACTGACAATAAGTTCTCTGGCAGTTTCTGTTAAGACAGGTTCTAATGCCAACTCAATGGCAGGCACGGCATCTTCTAAATCCGAGATCAACTCTTTTGGAATGAGTGGAAACATATTGTTCCCTTTGACTTTACCCTGTCTCTCACTACTTAAGGTTGAACTTGTTTTCGAACGAGTCAAGAACATGTTTTAAATAATAAAATAAAATCTGTTTGTGGATATAAATTTATATTACGAAAATGAATGGAAGGGGTAAGTGAGAGTGAGAAGGCAGGAAGTATCTAATAAAGAATAAATAAAAGGAATGAAAAGAAAAGATACAAAAAGTAGTATTGGGCAAGATGTAAGTGTAGTGTTTGAATAGAGAGAATGTTTATATGTGTTGTGGAATTTATTGAAAAAAAAATTGTTTTGTCGACTAGAGTATCACATAGCGAGGTTTCTTGTTAGGATTTTTGTTGTCATGGTTTGCTTTGTTAAGTGCGTCAATTGTACGTTTCTGATTAACCCAAAAATTAAAACTTGCGTTTGTTTCAACTATTTTAAATATTTACCTTTGATTCTTCTTGTTCTTTTGTTAATTGTATAGAACCAATTCCCATTTTATCAAGCGCTTCTTTAGAAAGTACGGTTCCTGAATTTCCACACATACACAAAAAGTAAGTTAAAAAAAAATAACATTTAATTATGCACGCAACTTACTCGGTCTTTCCTCTTTAATTCCTTTTATTTTTCGGATCATTTCAGCGCCGGGATCTCTTCTGCCTTGTAAAAATTTCCTATAGGAAATTAAAAACAAAAATTAGTCTTTATAGAAGTAACAAAAGGTCATTGTTTGTTAGATTTACTGAAGTTCATCCTTTTCAGCTTCGGTAGGTTCTTTTCTTTGTGGTAATTTCTTTCTTATCAATGATCCATCGACAGCTACCAACCCCTTCCCTTTTATATAATATGCTTCTTTAAGCTTCGATTTAGAATTACTCATTAGTGTCGCTAATGGAGCCATTGTTTCTCTCTTTGATTCATACAGGTATGTGCCATCTGATTGTTTCGTTTGAGTTGCCCATCTAATATCAAATCCGCTATCACTATAGTATTGTTTTAGTTATCTTTTCTTTTTGTATAAATAGATTCGTAAAAATTACCCTGAAGCTAGTTCCATTCGGCCGTTTTTTGAATAATTACAAACTCGTGCCAAGTGCGTATCACAATAGTCTCCAGATCGACTAAAAAAATGGATTTGATCAGATATCTATTATATGTATACACTTATGTCATATATTTACATATCTGTCCATTCAGAGCATTGTGTATCTTTTCTAACGTAGCTTGCACATCGTCCTAAGTCCAAACTTTGTCCTATAACCCAGATTTGTTGTATTTGATCCACATGTAATGCAATTGAATGATTTGCCTTTATAAATGTATATGCCGTTAGGTTCAATATGTTTCGTCATATCTATCTATATTTACCTCTGTTGGTTTTAACAAAAAAGGCCTTTTGATTGCTATCACCGACCCCATACCCAATTCTTGTTCGTATTTCAAATAAGCCTTTCCAGTAATATATACATTTATTTGAGATCCTCGCATGTCAGTTATGCGTGTTACACAAAAATCGTTTTGAGGATAACATTTATCAATCACGCCAATTGTAGACCAATCTTTTGTAGGTTTGACACCAACATTAATTGAGTTGAATAAAGCTGTATGTGATTGTACTTTGTTTAGAGGCACAAATTCAACATTTTGTAACCCCTTATCGCATTGCCTTGCAGAGAATAAACGGCGTCTGTTTTTTTTCGTTTTTTAAGGTTCAAAAAAAAATAAAAAATAAAAAGAATAGGTAGTATATGCAGAATCCTACCTTAAACGTAAACCAGAACGAGAGTCTATATCAACTGGTTTCTTTGGTGTTATTGATTTACTAATTTCAATAGCTCCCATCTCTTCTTTTTCAATTTCTTGGTGAAGTTCATCTAAATCCAAATCTAAGAGTTTCCATGTTAAAAGTTATGTAAATTAAAACATGTTGTACTTTTGAACCTTCTGAATTTGACATATTTTTTGAGTTTCTGGAAAAAATTTATAAGTGAAAAAAAAGGAACCAAACGCGAATTCTGAGTCTTCTCCAGTGACGCGCTTTTAGCTTAAGGGCTTCTGATAGTAAGCGAATCATAATCTGTGGACTGCCTACTACTCGGATAAACGTCCTTGAATCAGTCATGCTTTTATTACGTATCCATTTTGGGTCAAATACTGCTGCTGTATTTTTCTTTTTTTTTCGGATCTCTAAGGCAATGTATTGGCTATTTGTGAGGAAGTGTCAACACTTTTCAACCTTCATCAAAAGTTTAAACTTGGTATGTATGCGCTTTTTATTGTTTGCAAAAAATAAGTCATCGCTGCCAATTATGGGGTATCTATCCACTCTAAATACTATCTTCATTTTCAATCCACAATAGCTTCATGTTTAATTGTTACAGCTAAATGCATTACTGACGCTTTCTGTTCTCAAAGCGAAAAATGATTAAATGGGCAGAAAGTATCAATATTTTATCAACTAATATCTGTTTATGTTACCATTCTCTTTTAAAAATAAAGACCTTTAATAATATTTGATCAATTCTTTTTTTCCAAACAGGTGTTAGTCATATTTAAGGGATAATCACAATGGTAACCCGGACTATTTCGTGCGAGAGAATTATGTTCAGGTAAAATGCACCACCACAACTTTTATGCAGGCGGATGGCTAAAATGGAATAATGAAACCTCAAAATAATTCTTCTTTCCCCAGATATATTTTTCGTGCTTTCTATATCAACATGGTGCCAATTGATAAACTCAATGATGATTGCTTAGAACTTGTGTTTGAAGCTTGTGAAGGGTGTCCTTGGACATTGTGTACATTGGCCAAAGTATGTCGCCAATGGTATATTATTTCTCATCGACCATCAGTAGTAAGTTTGTTTTTAGGTGAAAAAATATGCTATATTTTATTGACGTATAAATTATAGTGGCGTAGGCTTTTAATGGATAAACCAAATTGTCATGCAGCTTATACTCGATTTTTGTTATCAGAGTTTAATTTTGATAGACTACAAGCAGTTAGGACTGTAACACTATCGAAGCCAAGTGAAACTCGACATGCTCATTTAAGACCACTTCCATTTTTTTCCATGAAACAAATAAGAAATTTATATACATCTAATCTTTGTTTGGCAGAAATTGAGTATCTATCACAGCAGATTGTTCGAACCAAATCAGAATTAAACCTGATATCCTGTACCAATATTGAAACCTGGTGTGATACAAAACGATTTAGTTCGGATTTGATTCAAGTTCATCCGAATTTAAGTTACGTTCAGCTTCAGTTCTGTCAGGATGGGCATTCCGGTTTTGCTTCAATTCATAATAGAGCAGTTTTACAACAAGAGCAATGGTCACCTTCTATAAAGGTATTTTCATTAACAAGTGTGCGTGATAGTGAATCCATTGAACAAAGAAATATGTTGGTCTCTATAGCAGATATTGAAGATGAACGGAAGGAACTATATTATTCACAGGACATTGATCAATTAGAACAAAAAAAGAACATCATAATGCAAGGATGGTACTACTTGGAAAGGGGATTAGTTGAGAAGTACAGGTTTTTTTCTAGCTTAAATGGTTTAGAAAGGCTTGAGTTCGGATTTTGTTTTGCTTGGACACCAGATATCTGGAGAGAGTGTTTTGGTAAAGTCGTTACAGCGAGTCCCGATTTATCTTATCTGAGTTTGCATGGATGGGATCAGTTAGGGAAATTAACAAAGATGGGCGGACAAAGCTCTACTATGCAGCCAATTCGAGTAGACGCTGAAAAAGCTATTCGTGAATGCTTTGAAATGATTCCTCGGTTAACGTGTTTGCAGTTGGTGGATTTTAGTATAGGTTCAGGGATATTCAATGTAGGAAATCATTTATCCAAGTCAATTATACACTTGGAGATCGAGTTTACAAAAACTTTTGCAAGATATTTTAATGAACCCGCTGACCTTTGGCTACTCATTGGCCCTTTAAAAGAATTTATTTGTTCTGTCTTTTCTCTAAACACGTCAATCAAAAGATCAGTGACGATCCGGTTAGATCCTGACTTATTGAATCAAGTTGAGAGCAGTCCTTTTTTCATACAAGAACCATTTTTGAAATCAATACAATTATCACTAAAAGATAAAAACGTCGAAATCAAATTATTGGATTCTTGTCTTGTTTAATAATTGTTTCTAACAGTTTGGATAGGTTTCAAATGTATTTTTTCTTTTTGCATTACAAAGAACTAAAAACCAAAAAAAAAAAAAAAAATGAAACTAGTTTTTTTTTTTTTAGCTTTACTTTTCATATATCAACTTTTTATTTAATATAACAAAAAAAAATAAATGTCGCTCGATAGTTTACCAAATGAAATATTCTTTCAAATTTCGGCTCTTATTTCATGGCAGGATCAAAAGACATGTATGCTTATCTGTATTTCTTGGCACCAACGCTTTCGGTCAATAATTTTAAAAAATGTTTATTTGAGTACAAGAAACCAATTCAAGTATTTTCTGTCGAGATTACATAATTCATACACGGAACAAGATCCATTTGGTTTGCTCATTCGCCGGTTGACATTAGGAACACATGTCGGTTTGACCAACGAAGAATTCAACCAGCTACCTACTCTTTGCCCTTTTCTTGAGTATTTTGACTTTAACCCAAGACTCTGGAATTATTTTTCTTATACTAAGAACTTGGCTCGCTGGCGTTATATTTTAAGGTTTCCAAGTATGCAACGACTGAAGTTAACGGTTCCTATATTACGTGACGCAGGTAACAGTATTACCCAGCTCGAAATGAGTCCTATCATAGTGGACGAATTGGCCAGCACAAAATGCAATATCATCTCCATTCTGACTTATACACCAAATCTGATATCCCTAAAGCTTTATAACGGCCTCATAGCATCTCAAAACATGTCTATCTCAGAATTTGAATCCATTCACAGTTTATGTCCCCGTTTAGAAACTTTACACCTGAAATCATTTGATGCACATTTATTGTCAAGCGATAATTATTTAGTAGAAATTGATACTTTACCTACTGCAACTAAATTGAAAGAGTTACATTTAGACATTTCAATCAATAGTGAGGAATTCTTAAATTACTGGGCTCACAAGTATTCACAAATTGAAACACTTGATATTCAACTTAGATTGTTGGAACCAGAGTATTATCACGAAACAGTTCAACCAGAAAACTCTCAAATGAAGGAATCGTTCGCATTGATGGCAACTAGTTTTACTCGACTTCAGAATCTGACAGCATACTTTGACGAAAAGTATTTTCCATGCGATGTGTTTTTGAGAGGAATCAATAGCAATTCCATACAAATGAAATCTGTCTCTCTTTATTTTTCCAACTTTGATTATCATAGGCGAAGTGCCCGTAATTTCAAACTCCTGTTGAAGAACTCACTACACACCATGAAACATGTCGAGATTAGTAACTGGGATAGAAGTTGGGATTATGAACAAGATATTTTGGTACCCATGGGAAAATGTACAGGTTTAGAATCTCTATCTTTATCTCCTCAGCCTGGCGCATTGACTGAATTTGACGTTGATACCATCTTGGATTATTGTGCCCATTTAAAAAAGCTTGCATTGGCATATACATATAACTTATTTATAATTAATGAAGACAAGAGAAGTCCACATCCGTTACTGGAACTTTCTCTCAGGTATACAATGGTTAATAACAAACTATTTAATTATCTAGCAATGCGTTGTCCAAACTTGAATAAACTGGACATATTACACATGACAAAGCCTTTTGATAATAATATACAGGTTAAAATTGACATGCCGCATCATTCATTCAAATATATTCATATCGCTGGTTTACACCTTGGTTTACGAATTCAAGACTCGGGATTCCAGTGTCTCCGATGCTCGGTTATATGCTCATTAGAAGAAATACAAAAGAGCAAACGAAAAAGTTCTAAGAAGGGTGCTTCTAAACTGGTGAAGCACCCAGAAAGGTGGTATCATTTATATCAGCCAAAGCAAAAAAACAGTTTTGACAGGAATATAATCTCTTATGGTCTTGAAAACGTAAGGCCACAATTACAAAAATTACGTGCTGATCAAGTCGAGAAAATAAAAAAATTGGAAGTAAATGGGTCTTTATGGGAACAAATAGCGTTTGCTGGTCCAAGAATAAATTATGAGTCTAAGCATAATTGGGAGCGTGATATACCGTTTGGTTTTACCTCTGTTAGATGTCAATCTGTGGAGGAATTTAGATTTGAAAAAAAGTTGTTATAAAAGTAGAATTAGGATAAATAAATAGTCAGTGTAATATAAGATTTTACGTCTTCATGATACCTGTACCTATTTTAACTCAACAAATTGACTTAGTCATTTAATATATATATCATAATTATATATTTTGACAACCTTAAATGTATTCTTTTTTTTTTTTATTGAAGTTTATACTATTTTCGAGCGATGAGGGACATATAATTGGGTGTTAACTATTCCTCTAAATACTTTTATTTGACATAACTGCATAAATCTATGCTACTATAAAAATGGGAAATATATCAATGGACATAACTTTATTACCATTTTGAATATTGAAAAAAAAATATATTTACCCTTTTCCTATAAAGCCATATTCCCTATGATTCAAAGCAGTTCAACATAAATAATAAAAAATTGTTGCTACGATAATCGATTATACCCTGTTCAAAATATTGAATCATCTGCCTATTCTAGATAACATGAAGCATGGTATACCTTTTTTTTTCTTAATTCTTCTTTGCTACAGATCTTATTTTTTTTTTTCGCCGCAAATAAGCGGAGGATTAATTGCTCGATGCAGCATGGTTGTAAGTATGTACGATTACATTATGTTTTTATTTTTATCTTCTCACCAGCGTAAAGCTGTAGAGTAAAGTCGTTTTATTTGTTACATACTAAACCATTTTTATTGGGTATAACTCTCCGTAAGATGCTTTCGATTGAAGAAAATTACTACTTAAAAAATATATATATATATCAGAAGATCTGATTGTGGACTTTACAAAAAAAAAAAAAATCTATTTAGACAAGCTTGAGTAATTTAACATTTAAGTCTTAGTTCGATAGAAACATTCGTTTTATTCGAACCGGGGTTTTCTCAATGGGGATGTATGTAAATGGCATTTTTTTTCAAAAAAAAAAAAAAACTGACACTTAATTGATGAAAAATGTAACAACAGACATTCAACTAAGCCTCGGTTAAATGGGTATATATAAACAGACGAACCTGTCTATATACATTATGTTCCTGATATAAATAAATAAAAGCAATTGTAGTGGTCTTAGCTTTAGTTTTAAAGATATGAAAAAAACCATCTGGAGATGAGTAGAGAATGCACAAAGCTGTACTTCAATTGTAAATAGAGGATAACTTTTACATATTACACATTGTATTCATTAAAATATTTGAGAATCACGATTGGTTTTTCTAATTGTACAATGTACTGATTTGGAGAGTCATTGTGACAAATAATTGTGCATACATTAGGTAAATACCTGAAACTAGTGAGATCAGATATTCGAAACGAGAGTATGCAATGTGTGGCATTTTAACCAGCGTTCGCTTATATTTAGTGCCGCACCATAACCACTTGATAGATTAATCTTTTTATCACAGATTATTTGATTTACTTGTACTGTTATCGAATCGGAATAAGCGATGTTTCAATACAATTAACTGATCATCCAAGTTATTCCATTATCTGGGGTAATACTTTTTCCTAGATTATTTATTTTATCTGATCTTTTTTCAATTTTATTTTAACTTTTTAAAGAGTTCGGTAGTCTCAATGCTAAAGTGCAAACATATCTTGTGCAAATACATACGCAGTCAAAGCATAACAGTTACTTATTGTAACGATGTGTGATACCTACTAACGGATAGTTCCTTTTTTTCTTTCAAAGTCGTACACAAAGATCGACCCGGGCCATACTAAAGGCATTTGATATATTTCTCTTTATTAGGTTAATTGTTTTTGAATATTGTTACACCATAGTTTAGCTCTGAAAAAAAAATCTAAAAGGGGGATAATTCGTTAAATGCTTTATCAGATGTTTTATAAAATAACGTTAATTTTAGTACACAACGTCTAGAGTAATACAAACGTTTATGTTTTTATGGCGCGATTATTTATTTTTCAATATCAAAAGATATCATGCATTTCTAAACTGGCTCAACCCATTATCTTTGCTATAGAAAAATGTGTCGTCTGATGATATAAAATGTAGTTACATTTTTTTTTTATTTTCGGTTAAAAAAAATTAGTCAGTTTCGGCTGGGGTTTATTTCAGATCGAATTGCTTAAACTATCTACTCAAGTTTCGGCTTTTTCAATTTAAAATTGAATTCCATTCGCCACCACCAAAAACTGTTGTTGTTACACTTATTTATATAACCGCTTACGGGCATATAATCCTAAAAAGATTTCCCCGCTCCAAAAAAAAATTTAAAGTGTCATTGATCAGTTGTGTTACACGATTAGAATCTGATAAAATCAGATATCTTTACAATTTTTCGTAAAGAAAAAATGTTTGATTTTTGAGCAAAGCTTACTGAAGCATTATGTAAAGGAATTCTCGCTTTTAGTAAAAATATAAGGCCAAGGCGTAATATTATAACATCATACATAAAAAAACATTGACCTTTTTTTAAACAAGTTTTTATAATACAATAAAATAAAAACACCATAAGTTAAACGAAAAAATTATGAACAAATTATAGTTAGAGACATAATTGAACTTATTCGCATAAAAAATAAACTGTATAAGAAGCTTTTTCTTGTAAATATATGTAAATAAGTTTAAAAATTAAACGAGAAAATTTATTTTTAAATTAAAGATGAAATACAAAAAATAATAATAAAACAAGAATGTGGTTTTTTTTTTGTGATGATTGGCAAAATAGAATAAGCCAATGAATAATATTAACATTACAAAAAATAAGAAAAATGGATTGAGGAGTGGGGAAGATATAAAATAATAAGATGGGGTTGCATTAGCATGAATATAACAATTATGTAGTAAGTAAGTAAGTTTCTATAAGGATACAATTTTTTTTTTTTTTTGATTTAAGTTGATGTTTGATGAAGGTTGATTTAGTGCTTGACTTGAGCAGTATCAATGGTCTCAACATGAGCTTTGCTTTCTTCATCTACGTATGCTGCACCACGGATTTCACCAGTTTCATCAACATATTGCTTAGCTTGTTCTAAGGCTTCATCTCCGTCATCCCATTCACCAGCTTCAGCCTTACGAATGGCTTCACGTTTCTCCTTGAAGTAACTGTATGCAAGATAACCAACAACAAATAGCCAGTAAAGACAGTAACTAATAATGGTACCATAGGTGGCAGTATTATTCCAACCAAGAATGGCATTGAAAATTTGCCAACCACCATTGTAACCTTCTTTCAACTCTGGGTCTCCCCAAGATACATGCCAGATAGATGTAGTAACTCTATAACCAATGACATCGGCAGCTTCACCACCAATAACAACATTCCAAGCATTTTGTTCAAGGAAACCAACACCCTTAGCCATTAAACCAGCAGCGACAAGGTAAAGAATAATAGTAGAAGCAACGAAGAACCAACGAAGTTGAATTAAAGAACCACCACGATAGATAAGAACACCAACCAAAAGACCACAAATAATTCCCATGATAGCAGCAATAGGAATAGATTTACCTGAAATACCCAAGGAGACACCGCCAATAAATACAACAGCTTCAAGACCTTCTCTTAATACAGTAAAGAAAGGTAAAATGAAGAATGCATATTTTTGTAATTTTTCCTTGAATGTAGATTTCTTTTGACCTTCTTCCTTCTTGGCCATAGCAAGAGCTAACTTGACTTTCCACTTTTCTTGCATACGTTCAGTTTTAAGCATAGCAAGACCCATGACAGTAATCATAATAACAGCAACGAGAGAGAATACACCTTCCCAAATATCTTCAGAACTACCCCAAAGATCGTTTAAGACGGTATAATAAACAGCAATGAAAGCAGCACCAATACAGATACAAATGAAAAGACCAGCGGCAGATCCGAACCAAATTTGATTTCTGAGACGCTTATAGACAGGCGATTCAGTATGGAACATTTTCTTCAAAAATGACAACAATACAGAGACAATGATAGCTGCCTCTGTTGTCTCACGAAAGAGAATGAAGAAAATTGGCACGTTAAAAAGATCTTGAGCCATCTTCTAATAATTCCTCAATTGAAATAAAATGAAAAAGTAATTAACAAATGAAAAGAGAAAAAAAAAAGATCAGATATCACAAATATATATATAAAAATTCAGATCATTTTAAGACGATTAAGAGGGAGTTTGGAAATTAAACAAAACTGGTTTAGATACCCTTGTTTGTTTTACAAAAAAAAAAAAAAAAGTGGAGTAACTATCTGATGCTTTAAGAGAAATGATCTTTTTTTGGGTTATCAGATGAAACGTTTTTTTTTTTTTTGTAGCACAAAGCAAAAGACATGTTTGTACGACGGGTACCCGGAGAGACGCGGGAATCTGTTGTGAAACTAAACGATTGAACCACAGAGTTGTTCCTTTAGTTTTTTAATGCTTTATTTTTTTTTATCAGATGGAGATGAATTAAAAAAAAAAAAAAAAAAAAAAAAAAAAAAAAGGGCACTCCGATTGAACAAAATCTGATAATATTTCCTACTCAGGACAAGCAAGGGGGACGAGAGCGTACTTTGATAACCAAAAAAAAAAAATCATCATTTTTTTATATAACCTTGATCTTCAAACATAAATTATATTTTTTTTTTCTCTTTTACTAAAACACTTTCTCATTTCGAAAAACATGCGTCTCCTTGCTGCTTGTCTTTTCGTTGCTGGTTCAACTGGTTTGGCTCAAGCCGCCCGTGTCGTCTATGACTGGGATATCACATATACTACTGCTAATCCTGATGGTTTATTTGAACGTCAAGTTGTTGGTGTTAATGGAAAGTGGCCGTAAGTACTTTTTAGATTGAATTAAAATTAAAATCATTGCTCAACCTATTTTTTTTTTTTCATTTATAGTCCACCAGTAGTTGAATGTAATGAAAATGATACTTTGGTTATCAATGTGAACAATAAGATCGATACTATGACTGCTCTTCACACCCATGGTATGTTCCAAAACAATACTGCTTATATGGATGGACCTGTTGGCGTTACCCAATGGTATTTATAAACTTTAAAAGAAAGTATTATATAGTATACTGATAATTTTTCTTTTTAGTCCTATTGCTCCCGGACAAAATCTTACTTATGAATTTGTTGTTGCCCAGCATGGTTCTTACTGGATTCACGCACATTATATGGTAAGCCTATCTTACTATATATTTAAAATATTCCAAATTTTAATCAATTATGTTAAATAGGGTCAATATATGGATGGTCTTCGTACACCTTTTATTGTACACGCTCTTAACGAAACTTACAAATATGATTATGATGTAGCTTTACCTCTTCAAGGTAAATTATCTCGATTTAGACATTTAAAATTGTTTACTAATTTCCATTTTATTTAAGATTGGTACCACGCTCAAAGTACCGAAAACCTTGATATCTTCTTGAATGAAGATAACCCAACTGGTGCTGAACCTGTACCCGAATCTGGTTTTATGCTTAACAGCGTAAATGATTCACTCACATTTATTCCTGGTAAAACTTATCGTCTTCGTCTTATTAATATGTCTGGTTTCTCTATGTTCTATTTCAGTATTGATGGTCACGAATTGGAAGTAATTGAAATCGATGGTATTGATGTCGAACGTCAAAAAGTTCAAAGTGTTTACTTGACTGCTGCTCAACGTGTCTCTGTACTTGTAACCGCCAAGAACAGCACTGATATGAACTATTACATGCATGCTGACATGAACGTTGATATGTTTGATATTATTCCTGAAGACCTTTTGGTTAACCTTACTGCACCACTTTACTATAACAAGGAATCTACAAACTTCGCCCCTAGTGAAGATGTTGGTATGGCCAGTACATTCGATGATTTCCCTCTTGTTCCTGTTCTTGCTGAGAAGGCTGCTCCTTTTGATCATCAAGTCAACTTGACCTTCAACTTTGATGTTACTACTAACGGTATTAACCGTGGTATGTTTAACGAACTTCCTTATCTTTCTCCCAAGATCCCTACCCTCAATACTTTGCTTACCCAAGGTAACCACTCTCTTGAAGCCGAAGTCTATGGTCCTCAAACTCAAGCTATTGTCTTAAAGCATTTGGAAATGGTTGAAATTATCTTAAACAACCTCGATGCTGGTGCACATCCTTTCCATCTTCACGGTCACGTTTTCCAACTTGTTGGACGTGGTGAAGGTGTCTATGATGGCGATAACTCTGTTGTTGAATGGTTCTTGGACAACCCATCTCGTCGTGATACTATTCAAGTTCCTGCTGAATCTTTTGTTCTTATTCGTTTCAGAGCTGATAACCCAGGTGTCTGGTTCTTCCATTGTCACATTGAATGGCATTTAGAGTCTGGTCTTGCTGCTACATTTATCGAAGCCCCTGATGTAGTCCAGCAACGTATGACTTTACCTGATTCTTTCATTGAGACTTGTAAGGCTTCTAATATGGGCTATGACGGTAACGCTGCTGGTAAACAAGGTCTTGATCTCGAAGGAGCACCTAGTGGTGTTTACTTGCTCTATGATGGTTTTACCTCTCGTGGTAAGGGTGCTATGGCCGGTTGTGTCCTTTCTGCTTTAATTGGTATGGCTGCCATTGTTGCTTATTCTCAATTAGATCCTCATAAGGAAGCTCGTGCTATTGCTGCCTCTAAATCTTCTAAGATGTAAGCTCTCCCAACAGCTACAACTAGAACAACAAAAAATCTATATATTCTCCTTATCACATTATAATTATTATTTTACATACTACCTTTTTTTTATCTTTTTTTTCCTCACAAAAAAAAAACGATTTCATTATACTTCACTCCCCTACTCTACTCTTTTTTTTCCTTATTGTAATAACGCATTAATTTCTTCTGTATCACTATTATTTTCTTATTTTCTTATTTTTTTTTTTCCCTTTTTTTTTAACATGTATAAATTCTTCTTGTTAGAGTAATAAAGTTGTTTGTTTATATGTGCTCTAAACTGATATTTGATTCGAAATTGATATTTATGAATTTAAAAGAAATTATTATATGTAACGAGCCTTTTTGAACTGCCACTATATTACGGCAACATAGCCCTACTATCACCATAAAAGATACCGGCTTTCGCTTTTAATGAACTTGATACAGTAAAGTAATAGTTAAGGCTTATTAAAACTTCAAGTAATTAAAGTTTTTACTTGGAACTACTTAGAAGAGTATGTTATTGGTTTAGTAAATGGCAATTTTATATAAAAGTTTATTTTGTATTACATATGTCTTGTTTCATTAGTTTATACTCGTTCTCAACCTTGTTTATTTACATAATTAACCATCAATAGGTTATGTATATGTATCTTTTTAAAAGAAAGGACTTTTGGGCTTTATATTTGTACATAGTTTAATGTTTGCCACATGTGTACTTGAGGAAAAGATTTAAAACTATTTTTTATTTGCATAATAATATATTACCATTGTTTAAGCTTTTTGAAACAAGTAATAATTCCAGTTCTACAATTAAATTTGTTGAGTATCTCCAGTTTCTTCAGATAACCGTGTTATATGACCTCAGTATTGGCTATCATGAACAACCACAACCTCTTTAGTCTTTTTTGTAAACCGTACAAATGTCAAATATGTTAAAATACATGTATATATATATATTTTTTTTTTGCGTTATTTTACCTTAAAAGCTTTTTGAAGTCTTCAAGTTTAGTGGTAAATCCGGCAAAGATGAGGATGCATATGCGTTCATTTTTGGAGCTGGTGGTGAGATTAGTAAGTATTTACGGAAAAGCAATTCAGGTTTTTTTTTTAAGACAGGTCAAAGCCAGTTTTTTTTTTTTTGGTTTTGGTTTTAAATTCGATTATGAGATCAATGCAAAAATTAGGATTTACAAAGCTCAAATATAAGCATTTGTTTATTTAATAAAAATAAAGAATTCTTTCTGTTTGTGAACTTTGACTTTTTTATTAGTCAAATTCAAGCAAATGCATCGGGAGGAGGGGGGGGGGGGTTGCTAATATATCATATACGTATGTCTTATACAAGTCCTCGCAATGTTCTGACCAGTTTTGTTTAGTTACAAATCATGGTCATGCTCTTTTGTCAGGTACCTCATTTTTACAAGAAAAGGTCGCAAGGAAGCGTAGTTTACTCTTATCGCCTTGAAGTAACATTCCTGCCCATTACATATATATATACAGATAATGGATTTTTTATTTTTTAAAAATTCTTTGAACTACATCGTTTAATTTCAAATGAATAAACTATATAATAATATGTAGACTAAATTCATTGATATTTTAACACAAAGTAGCTTAAGAGTTTATTGATATAAAAAAAAGTTTATTTTAAAAAAAGGTTAATATTTGGTGTGCCCATTCTTCGCTTCAATTACTGCCTTCAATCTACACGGCATTGACTCAACAAGAACTCTTAAATAATTGACATCAATCGTCGCCCATTCTTCAATGAGGACTCTCTTTAAGTCATTCTTGTTGTTAATGGAGTCTCTGCGTTTCGATATCAGGCTATCAAGCTTTACCCAGATATTCTCAATAGGGTTGAGGTCTGGACTTTGTGCAGACCAGAAATCAAATGGGTATATCTCTCATCTTGCCTTATACCAGGTGCTATAGCTGCCGACATGGCAAGGGGCATTATCCTCCTGAAAGATAAACTTTCTATTGGTATCCTCTTCAAGTTTGTGGAGATACGGGATGAAGCTGGAGGATAAAAGGTTAGCGTATCTATCCTGGTTAACATTTTCATCTAAAATGACAAGAGGGCCGATGCCACCAGCCCAAAAGCAACTCCAAATCATCACTGATCCCTTTCTAAACTTATGAGTTCCAATGATTTTGTCTTCCTGGTACCTCTCACCAACCCGTCTGATTAACTTAGCACGTCCATCATTACCTGTAACCGTGAATCTCGATTCATCTGACCAGATGACAGATGCCCTCTTGTCAAACGACCAATCAACTCTTTTTTTACACCATTCGAGTCGCTTTTTCATATGTTTAGGTGTTAAACTTGGTTTGTGTGCTGGTGTGTAAATTCCAAACCCATTTTCTACCAAATATTTTTTGAGAGTTTGAATACAGATATTGACACCTGTTTGAGCCAATAGTGCGTTACGAACCCGAAGTGACCCAAAAGGAAAACTTTTCATACTTCCAGCTATAGCTCTTGTGTCTCTATCAGAAACTTTTCTTGGTCTTCCAGTACTTTTTTTTAGTATGACAGTATCATTTTTCTTGATTCGCTCTATACAACCAAACACGGTTGAAGTATTGAGGTTCATTTTTCTTGCAATGTCCACAATCTTACAATTACCGAACTCATATGCACCCAAGATCTGACCATATTGGTAATCGGTGAGATCCTTATAATTTTGGTGTTGTACGTTATTGATGTCTTGCATTATTAAAGCGATCGTGTTTCGAAAAGTGATTCAAACTTAAAATAAAAGTAATAGACTCTTACAATAAAAAAACTGAAATTTGGATTGTACAAAAAAAACTGGAATTTTAAAAAATCCATATCTTTATTCACTCCGACCGTATATATTTAGAATGTATTGATTCAGAACACTTTGTCATTAAAAGAAAAAATATATATCAAATATGTCACTTCTTTCATTCTATTCCTTATTTATCTTTTGTACACTTAAAATATAATAAAATGGATTGCTTACCTTTGGAAGTTTCGTTCATTATCTTCTATTATCTTAAGTTTAGTGAGAAGTTAGATTTGGCACTGACAAACAAATACTGGTACACGCTGATTCATGATAATGTATTATACGACCATCTGGCATATCAAGTTCCAAGAAGCTGGGGGCCCGAGCGGCCGAATGTAAAATCCAGAGTGATCATGCCTAAACTTTACAAGAGTGAACTGCATATAAAAAAACAGGTGGTCAAAGTACATATGTGCTGAGTGAATATTGGTTTAAATATATCCAATCGAATATCCTGAACTGACTACACTCTGCCTATTGGGGGACCCAAAAGGAACCTATCCAGTTTACTATAATACAGAGATAGCAAAGACTGTATCAAAATTGAAACATCTTTCGGTATATTCTGCGAAAATGTTTTATATCACACCAAGAATAGGCAAAGTAATGAATGAAGGTCAGATAAAAATCAGAAGAACGGAAAAAATAAACCAGTGACTATAGCTAAACAACTAGTCGATCTCTTGGGTAGCAATGTTCAATCTAATTCAATTAATGCTTTTCAAATAAATCATATCAATATGGCAAGTGAGGTCCAAGGTAAAAACATGTTGATTAACTTGCACAGTTCAGTAACCTGACCAATTTGGCATTGATGGGAGACGACAATACTGAGCCTACTTTAGAGTATCTGCCTAATTTAGAATATTTTATATTGATCGGATTTGAGCAAGTCATTAAAATCACCAAATAACATCCAATCTAACCCACTAAGTCGTCTTAAAAAAATTACGATTAACTCTAGCGTCATTGGAGGAAGTTTTATTGATGAAGAATTGGAATGTGAAAAGTATTTTAAAGATAATTTAGATCCGATGAACAGCGAAGATGAATTCGACGAGGAAGAAGAAGAGATGAATAAAAAAAAATAGATTCAGGGCTTGTGATTGATTCTTATATTAGCCTTGAAAAGAATATATTTGACTATTTGACTATAAAATGTCGAAAATTGTCAAAGTTAGTTCTCAATGAGGTTGATCTGCCTGTAATCTGTGGTACAGTTCGGATTCATTTTCCAAAACATTATTTTTCCAGATTGTCTATTTGTATGAAGGAACGCTGTTATTTTATGACTGACAATGGGTTAGGAGAAGGACCGCGTATACTGCCTAGAAGATACTGCGATAGCAAGTGGGAAATTGATAATAAAGTCTCTCTTGTTTACAAGGGTTTGCCGAATTTGGATGTCTATGCAGATTATAGTCGCACCTTTTTTAATTTCGTAATGTTTAAAAAGCAAAGTTTAACACTATCTTTATTACTTTATACATGTTATTAAAAAATATCAACATTTAATTCCCCCCAAAAAAAAAAGTAATACATCATATAGTTATTGAGGCTGTATTGATTCAAAGCGCTTTTTAATCTTTCGATACCATAACTGGTAACTATCATCTGATATAGTATACATATTATTACTGACATTAGCTTCTAGAAGTAATATCTGTATATATACTATTTATGTCGTAAATATTAAACAATAGCTTATCGCTTTTCATCATAAGGGTTGGGATTACTATATTAGTCGTTTTTTTGTATACTGCATTACTCAAACAAAATGTGTATTACTTGATTGAAATTGTTGTCAATATCTCTATACGATACCTATATACATGCAAATATAATTTTAATATAAAAAGCATTAAATGATAGGTAACTACAATTTTTTTTTATTTATATATATATTTTTTTAAAAAAAAGTGTGTGTTGGTATGAAACATGGATTGTATATTTATATATATATATAGAATATTATTATTTTTTTTTTCGTTTTTTTCTTGTGTATAATTTACATGATAGTACAACGACCACCCTTATCTTCAGGTTTAGCAGGTAAAGCCTTTTGATCTTGAGCGGATGCAGGAGCAGGAGCAGCAGCAGCAGATGTGTCAGGAGATGCAACAGCAGTACGTGTAGAATTAGGATCCTTAGGGTTCACTTGACTAGCAGCAACAGGAACAGGGACAACAGGTTCAGGCTTCTTAACAGGTGTTAAGCTAGATGTGAGATCTTGAGACTTGTTAACAATATCCTTTTGGATGGCAGGTGCTTGAGTCTTTGCTTCTTGAACAGTAGCATCAAGAGATGCCTTACTATCTTGAGCCTTGTTTACAATGTCCTTTTGAATAAGAGGTGCTTGAGTCTTAGCTTCTTCAACAGTAGCGTCAAGAGATGCCTTGCTTTGTTGGGCCTTATCTACGATATCCTTTTGAATGATAGGTGCTTGAGTCTTAGCTTCTTCAACAGTAGCATCAAGGGATGCCTTGCTTTGTTGAGCCTTGTCGACAATATCCTTTTGAATAATAGGTGCTTGAGTCTTTGCTTCTTCGAGAGTGGTAGAGGCCTTGTTAACCATATCTTCTTGAATGATAGGTGCTTGAGTCTTGGCTTCTTCAAAAGTGGCGGAGGCAGCTTCCTTGAGCTCCTTGGGCTTGTTGGCGATGCTTTCTTGAATGATGGGTGCTTGGGTCTTGGCTTCCTCGATAGTGTCAACAACGGCATCCTTAGCACTAGTAGCAGTATCAACAACGGCATCCTTAGCACCAGTAGCAGTATCAACGACAGTGTTCTTGGCACCAGCAGCAGTATCATCGATACTCTTTTGATAGATAGGGGCTTGAGTATTGGCTTCTTCGACGGTGTTAGCAACAGAGTCTTTAGCACCAACAGCGGTATCAACAATGCTCTTTTGGATAATAGGAGCTTGAGCTTTAGCTTCTTCAACAGTAGAAACGACAGTATCCTTGGCAGAAACAGCAGTACCAACAACAGTATCCTTGGCAGCGACAGCGGTATCAACAATAGCCTTTTGGATGACAGGAGCTTCAGCCTTAGCTTCTTCAATTGTGTTGGAAGCATTATTCTTGGTGATCTCGGCTTCGTTAGCAATTTCCTTTTGAATAATAGGAGCATTGGCCTTGGCTTCTTCAGCAACATCAGAAACAGTTTCCTTAACCTTTTCAACCTTATCATCAATGTTCTTTTGGATAGCAGGAGCTTGTTGTTCAGCTTCTTGGACAATTTGAGGTTTAGCAGTCTCGACACCGCGAGTGACATCATCGGTGTTTGATTCGCTAGCCTTAACTGGGCTAGATTCTTGATCGGTATTCTTGGCAAGATAAGTGGAAGCAACATTAGCCAAATCAGAGGCCTTCTCTTGAACAGCCTTGGCAGCAGATGTAACAGGGTTTTTGTTTTCCAAATAAGAATATACGTCAACGGAAGGAGCATCGACAACAGATTGAACAGCATAATCAATAGCTTCGTTTAAATCAGTAGGATGTTCCTTGACAGGTTCTTCAGATGTAGCAACAGGAGCAATCTCAGGCACTTCATGCTTGATTTCTTCAAGGAGTTCTTCCTTAGCTTCAGCGACTTCTTCCTTAACTTCATCAATAGGTTCTTCCTTAACCTCATCAACAGCAGGGACAGGAGCAACCTCTTCCTTAAGTTCCTCAAGAACTTCTTCCTTGACTACAGCAGCCTCAATCTTAGCATCATCATCAGTCTCTTCCTTAACTTCATCGACAGCAGGAACGGTAAGGACTTCTTCTTTAATTTCTTCAAGAAGATCTTCCTTGGTTTCAATAGCCTCTTCCTTGATTTCATCAACAGCAGCAGGAGCGACTTCAGGAACAGATTCCTCAATTTCCTCAAGTAATTCACTCTTATGTTCAATAGCTTCCTCGTCTCTTTTAACTTCTCTAGTAGGCTCCTGATCTAAAACTTTTTCCTTTACCTCATCCTTGACTTCAACAGCCTTGTCTTCCAACTTGTTGACTTCTTCAACCACCTTTTCAACCACAGTAGGTTTATTAGCACGTTCCAAATAAGAGTAAACATCAATAGCAGAAGCACCTACAGCAGATTCAATAGCACTGTGAATAGCATCATTTAAATCAACCTTACGAGGCTCACTTTCATCAGCACCAGTAGAATCGGAGGTAGCAGCAGGAGGGACTTCAGGGACTTGCTGTTCGATTTGTTCAAGTAATTCTTCCTTTGCTTCAACATCTTCTTGTTCTGGTTCTTCAGTAGCAGTAGTATTTTGTTCATCAATAGGAGCAACCTCAGGGACTTCTTGTTTGATTTCATCTAAAAGATCTTCCTTTGCTTCAATTACCTCTTCCTTTTCTTGATCAACAGCAACAGGTTCGACTTCAGGAACTTCTTCCTTGAGTTCTTCAAGTACATTTTCCTTAGCTTCGATATCTTCAGCATCTACTTTAGGTGTGTCAATTTCAACAATAGGTTGCTCATTGACAGATTTCTTTTGGTTTTCAAGGTACGCATAAACATCGATGGCTCTTGATCCAACAGCACAATCAATAGCAGCTTGAATATTAGAAGATAACGCGTTTTGTGACATTTTTTATAAATTTATATCTTTTTTTTTTAATTTAAAAAAAAATAAAGGAAGAAAAAGAAGAAAAAAGAAAAAAAAAACAATTTTTTTTTTTTATTATGAATACAAGAAAAAAAAAATTTTTTTTTTTTTGTCACCAAAACCTTATTATTTTTTTTTTTCCTTATTTTTTATTTGTCTGTGACCAGCCAAAAAAAAAAAAAAAAAAAAAAAAAAAAAAGATAGAATAGGTCATTTCTCACACTATCTTGATTTTATCTTTTGTTATAATAGAACCTGTTGTTTGTTAAAAAAAACTTATCGTTACTATGGTGATTAATGATGACGTTAATAATGGCCACTCGCGGAGTTGCCATGTTCATGCATGTGATTGATTTTTGCCACAGTAAATGTATATTTTAATAAAAGGGGTAAAGAGAGAGAGAAGATATTATCATCACTATTAAATCAATACTACTAATCTTCAATATCATCATCATTCGTGTAAGATTTTGTAACGTAGCACGGTGCAGGGGGTTCCAAAAAGAATGATACAAATTTTCAATGATGTCAAAATACACCGTTATAAACTCAGTAAATGATTATACAGATCCCTTTTTATAAAGACCTTTTGACCTATCTTTTTTTTTTTTTACTTAAAAGCAACTATGCATAAAGCGTACAAGAATATCGAAAACCCATTAGAGACTTTAGTGAACAAGTCAGGAAAGAACGCTGCTGACATTCTTTGTCCTAAAGAAAATTGTAAATGTATCATCTTACGAAAGAACACTGCTACTCTTGTTGAAAGAGATGGTGCCAAGGTTTTTATTCTAACGCGTTTAGTGTAAAAAAAAAGTCTAATTTTTATTTTTGTTGTTATTTTCCAAATTTAAAAAGCTTTCATTACCGACTTCTACATTACCCGAAAATACTTTATTAAAACCTGACGACGATAACGATACCCATTTTTGGCATGTTACGAACATGATGGATTTTGAAAATGTTGGGTTTTCTACTACGATTGGAACCACCAAATATTTATCCTGTGCTGACTGTGATCTTGGACCTATTGGTTATCACGATACAACTGATCCAAAAGAATTTGTTATCAGTATTAAGAGAGCAAAATACAATCTTTGAAAATAATAAACATCAAATGATTTCGGCTTGTGCTTGTGTATTCTATTAAAAAAAAACACAAATATCAGTTACATGTTTTTTTTGGGGGGGGGGGATTTCTATATTTAAAGCAACAGGTTTAAAACTTTTTTTTTCCACTATATATTTGAATAAACGTAGGTTTTACTACAACATTGAAAAGTTAAAAAAAAACTTGTAATAGTGATAGAAGAGAGAGACATACATGTAAACCTGGTCGTTATAATGCCTCTAGACGCTCGATCCAAGTCATATGAGGGCTCTAAGTATTAGTAATTTGATCTTTCAATTGTATCTATCATGATTATATCAAGTACTTTATAAATTACATATCGTTTATACAGCTGATGGACAAATTATCATCATTGTCTCATCATCAATCACCCTCTTTAATTTGTTTGTTATAGCCAGCAATGATGGTCACTTTATGCAAGATTTCCAGTAATTATACCTTTTTGGTACGCACGGTTAACTCACTAACAGAGATGCACGTCAATCCCCACTTCTAATTATTACATTTGTAGAATTCTTACAGGCATAATACTTGCGTTTATCAGAAAGTTATTTTTTTTATAATAAACAAAGAGCACGTTATCTCATCTTAAAAAAAATCATTTATACTAACGTCTGCACTATTAGTTCTTTTACGTATTTTGAGACTATCAAAACGAGGATAACTATTTAAAAACATAGTTTTTGAGATGTTTCGTTATTCTATCACTAAACAATTGTCAATTTGTAGACGTAGGTACTTTAAAAATGTTTTGTCCAACGTTTCTATTATATATTCATGTATACGTTTTAAAAGTATTAATAGAAATTATATATCTTGGAGGCGGATGGCGCATTAAATCTGACATTTCTTCAGAGAAACATAAATTAATAAGGGACCAATAACTAACAAAACCGGGAGACATTTTACTCTTGTCTTTTTTGTAACTAATGCGTTTAACCTCAAGCCCCACAAAAAAAAAGCTATAAATATCTTTACTAAATTCAGAAAAAAAAAATGCGTCAACTTTTTCCTTTTGGCACGTTCCGAGCTTTTCTTTTCCTGGATCGAACAATAAACTTTTAATATTATGGCAACATAACGCACTGTTCATATTAAAATGATACGTGTAAACTCTGGCTGATAAACAGACTTTTATCTCTTAAATGTTGTTATATCATTTTTATAACTGGTTTTTAAAAAACACAGATTTCGGGATTGTAAGCTTTTTAGGTTACTATTGTTATTGTTTCCGATCCGGATAAAAAAAACCAGATATTTTTTTTTTTCTTTTTTTCCAAATACTCGATAAGACATGTATAAAAAAAAACAGTTGGAACGTTTTGCTTCATAATGTTTATAATAATTATTGTTCTCGAATCATTTCGTCATGTACCACTGAGAGGGAAAAAAATCCAGTTACCAAGTTTACAATCTTCGGTTGCTGTAGGACAATGAGAGATCGCGGCACTTTCTGTTTCACATAATTCATACTTTTAATTTCAAGTGTAACAACGACCTGATTTTTTCCAGATTTTAAGCTTTTTCGTTTAGACATCTTCGAGTTTATTCATTATTAAACGCAAATGATTCTTAGATTCTTTAGCATAATTACCACAATGGTTTCTGTATAAAATGTATAAATGACTATAGACCCTCCTTTAATGAAACAACTGCTATACTATAATGATAAAATGAGTTGTATATTTACCAATTTCTAAAAACCTAACTTGTGTATCAATGTCAGTTTTTATTGTTATTAGTTTCCACATACATTTCGTTCACAAATTTTAAGAGTGAAGGTTCTTGTGAACTAATAAAGTGCCTTGCATATTTTACAGTACCCGCTCTATTTAAGGCCGTTCGATTTAAGGCCGTTTCCGATTTAAGGCCGCAATTCTCTGCAAAATTTGGCCATATTTAACTTCCCCAAGTCAGAAATAAGGCTATGATACGATTTAAGGCCAGAAAAGTCTGAAATTTTTTTCAGCCTTAAATAGAGCGGGTACGGTAATAGCATTCATTCTTCATGTTAATAATGTTGGAAGCATGTGATAATTAAGTACGCAATGACAAATGCCCATACTATTTACTAAAAACAGCTAAACCAACAATAAAAAAAAATGGTCTTATTTTTTTTTTAAAACACATACATTATGGCGTCATTTGGAGCTAAGCAACCATTAACGTTTGCTTTTAAATTACGTTCGAGCCATAAAGAACAAATTTACGCCACAAACTCGATATTGTCTCCATATAAAGAAAAAGGGGTTTCTTGTCGAGAAATATTCATAATTTATAAAAGTCATGTCAGTTTTATCTCTCTTATGTAAAAATAAAAAGTGTATCAAAAAGGTCAAATTAACACATTTATGCAGAGCCATTACATATATTCAACTTGGGTACATTGATAGCATTCTCATAATCGTTATATTGAGTATTGTTTTGCTTGTGAATGTCAAAAAGTGATTAGAGATCCTTCAGAGTCCAGCAGCTTTTAAATTTGGTTTATATTATGTATGACATATGAAGAAACATTTAGCTAAATAACAGATATTTTCCCCGTTTAATGTAAATTTTCTAAGTAATCTTCTAAGATTGATTAATAACATAATAGACGAACTCTTCTGCCAAGTATACATAGCACGATATAGGAAGTATGACAAAGTAGTTGAATGGAGAGCAAAGTATGTATGGAGATTAATATTTGCTGAAGGTAAAATATCTTCATCTTTATTACGATTTTATAATATGCTTATGTCCGTAATTTTTATGTAGTAAAAGAAAGTATGTACACTTTAATTAAAAAAAAACAAGTGTCAGTTCATCAGAAGACGCTACAATGGCATTTACTAAAAAATATATTATAGTTTTATTTGTTATATTGCTGTAATCGAATTCAGTTCTTTATTTAAAGGTAATATATATTAGGTATGTATGTAGATAATTTAAGGATTTAGCTATACGACTGCGGATGCTAGGGTGTCAATTGACTGATTTAAAAAAAAACCCAGCTATTGTAAATAAAAAAGAAGATCCAGAGTCGTTTCGTAAACACTGATGTCTTGTTTGGTTCTCTCGTGTCCTCTTTATGATCTCTTCATAGGTAGTGATGTTTAAAATAAGTACAATTTTTTGAAAGGAAAAGACAAAAAGTCAAAACTGTCTAGACTGTTCCAATTCATGTACAAACGCTTTTTTTGTATATTTTTGAAATATAATAATTTTTCTCAAAAGCGATAAATCTAAATTTTTATTATGAGAAAATTATTGCAGCATGCAAGTTTTTTTTCCTAACTATTACCACCATTATTTATCTCGTGATCAATGGTTAAGCAAATATAAACAAGTTTTTTTTAGTTATGTAATTGCTCTATTATTATTATTTAATCCTATTTTTCTCCTTTTCCCTTTTTTTTCCTTTTTTTCCTTTTCCCTTTTATTTTTTTTGAAAATGGAAATAGTATATAAAATTGGAGGTAGCTCAACTATTACGCGTAAGGTTAAACTAAATAATAATTAACTCTATATACTAAATTTTTTGGATCCTAGTGACAGGAACGTCTATAATGGAATACAAGAAATAAACAAGAATGATTACCGTAAGGCCTTAAAGCATTTTGAAAAAGGCTCAAGCTATGATAATGAGTACGTGTTACTTTTCAGTGCTATTGTTCATTTAATCGGCTTTAGTTCAGAAGAATGTGACCTAAAAAAAACTATGGATTTATGTAAAAGAGTTGCTTCAGATTGGAAAAACCCTGTAACGCAATATTTAATAGGGTGTATGTATTTTGAAGGAGAGGGAGTGCCTGAAGATAAGACATCTGGAGTTCATTGATTTTCAATGGCAGCTGAAAGTGGCTGGCCATATGCTATGGCAAGAATGGGAATAATTTTATATCCAGGATGCTTCTATCAAATCAGATCATAATAAGGCAATTATCTGGTTAGATAAAGCGGCTAAAAATGATGATAAAATGAAACTGAGCTGATTAAAGAAAAAACATTATATTTGTTTGGGAATAAAAATTTTGAGGTTGACTTCACTCATGTAAATCAAGAGGTAATGAAAGCAATGCAAGCTGGCTTCACTCAAGGTCTGGCTGTCTCATCTTACATATGCGACATCTACAAATATCTGATACTTCACTTTGAAGGCTATCGACGGATTCTTACATGGAACCTGCTTATTAAAAAAAAAAAATCAAGTGAAGTAGTGGCAAATCAACTTGGCCTTCACGTACTTTACTTAATGGGAGGTAATAATATTTCTCCTAATCATCTTACAGCTTTGTATTGGGCAAAAATGGCTCGAAAAAATGGAAATGTGCCCTCATGCGAGATTGTAGGGTCATTTAATTTCAGTGTTTCAGGTGTCAATAATGACTATAAAGAGGCAATGATATGGTTTAAGAAAAGCATTTCCCTTGGAGGGACTTTGGGTTTTTTTCATATGGCTTGATATATCTACTGTAAAGTACTGGAGGTCGAAAAAAACTGTAAATTAGCTTTAGAATTTTTTAAGCTATGACTGATAAAGAAGATTTTATTAATCTTGTAAATGAACAAGAAAGATTTTAATGATTTTTATTTCATGGGAGAAGTACATCAAGAAGGAGGAGAAAAGGGGTACCTCAAAATTCCAAAATCGTGTGCACATTCTATGAAAAGGCGTTTGAATTAAGAACTCCTTTCGCAGCTACTAGAATTGCAGTCATCCATTGTAAAGGTCTAGGCATAAAAAAAGATAAGAAAAAAAAACGACTGAATAGCTCAAAATAGCAGCATTGAATGGTTGTCCCGCTGCATTATCTCTAATTTCTCTTATTGCAAAAGTCAGATTCAAAGCAGTGGAACCTTCTATTTTAGCGGTACTCAATATAACCCCTTAAAGGCAATTTACCAATAAATAAACTTATAAGCTGTTCTCAAGAAAATTATTTTGCCCCAAACTGAACTGAAGCGCTTAAATGATTTTTGCTAAAGTCAACTGTGAAATATTCTCTTTGAATTATTAAATAAAAAGGAAAAAAGACTCAAAAGTATGACGAGACTTCTTATAGACTTTATTAAGTGAAAATTCTTGTATAAATCAAGTGAGAGGGAGCGAGAAACAGGTAAATATCACAAACTGAACATACAATTAAAATGATGCACTTCAGTTCAAGGGTAAATAGCCCGATTTATCACAAAAGTTTTAGCATAAATACCCTTTCTGTTATTTATTTATTTTTCTTTTTATCTTTCTTTACTTTTTTTTTTATTCTTTCTTTTTTTGTATACCTTTATTTCGGTGTCTCTTCTTTCACTTCAAAATATGGACCCTTATTTTCGGTACCATTTTAATTTCTTTTTGATTGAATGTGTTATTCAAACAAGAGCTGTATCAAGAAAGGAACAACTCTGAAACTTGCATAATACATGTTGCTAGTGGTAAGATTTATTATAAAAAAGTGACTCATTGTCTAATAAATCTCAAAACAAATACTCTTTTTTTACAGACTATATGTGTTGGATATGGCAGACGTTTTGTCTGAACCCGTTAGGGCGAGTAGATCAACTGGTTTTACTTTTAAAAAAAAATGGTTTTCTCTTACATCACTACCACGGATTAGTAGGTACATACGAGGGAGATGAGTCTTCTATATGCTTGGACCGTCGCTCAATTGACGCTATCGCCCATTCACAAGATCCAGAATTGTATCCAGTTCCTGAAGATCGTTTCCTCTCAGGTGATACTCTTACTCGTTTATCTAATCATTTCAAAATGAATGTTTATGATTTCTTCGCCTTGTCGATGATTTAGACAAAGTAACTAAAAAAAAAAAATCCTTTGCTGGCGAATTTGTTGTCTTCCAGAATCCTGATAGTGCGCTCGGGGTAAAAGCGGTAGACAGCCACAACAACACCAATATCGTAGTAGTTCGCTTACACATACCTGCAAACCTCCCAAACCTGTTCAATGGACCGGATACGTAGAAGAAGACTATAAGGTACATGGGCAGCAGAATAGCTTTGAACCTTCTACCGTATCCGCTCTATTTAAGGCCGTTCGATTTAAGGCCATTTCCGATTTAAGGCAGCAATTTCCTGAATATTTTGCCTATTTTAACTTTTTTCAGGGCATAAATAAGGCCATGACACGATTTAAGGCCGCAAAAGTCTGAAATTTTTTACGGCCTTATATAGAGCGGGTACTGTAAAACCAAAACGTCCTTCAAACAAACCCGAAACAAACATTATAGAAACAGCCCAATTGTTGCTGAAAACAATGGCTGGGGCGCTGCTGATTGTTATGTGTTCTGGTACAACGTACAAGAGCGAGGGTTTGTGAAAAAGATGATTGAAGAGCAAAGAAGCACACCATACTGGAACGGAAAAACTTAAACCTAGACTGATGACACTATCAAATTTACTACTACTATTACTATTATCGCAACTATTACTATTATCACAGCTACTACTATTATTAATATTGCTAATATTTATCGCGAAATCAAATAAAAGAAAAAAAAAGCATAGGCTTTTTACTTTTTTCTCTAGTTGCAATAATCTTTTTATTTTTAATCATTATAGCAATTGTTTTAATTGATGCTAATCGCTTTTACTGTACAACAGAGGTTGATAGAATTTTTTTGGATGTGGTCCTTAAGAAAAACGGTTTAGTTAATGATCATTGAGTTTGGTAAATCAGGCACTTGGCGTACGACAACTTCATGTGTATACTTTTTATGTATGTATTATATATCTTTAATTCATTGCAAAATCAATTAACAAAATATTTGTTTTAATTTCTAACTAAACTTGAACTGATACGGTCGATAATGTATAATTACAATATTAGCTTTATGAAGCCTTTGGTTAAAGCTCAAAAGGCACCTCATAAACTCATCTACACCACAATCAGGAATTCCAAAGGTCAAAAGCCTGCTTTTTTTTTGTGGTGTCGATTGTGGTGCCCCAAGAATTCATCATAATTATACAGGTAAATGATCTTACTTTATGATGTTATAAAATATATTTAATAATTGTTGCTTTTTTTTTTTTTTTTTTTTTTGGATTTCATATGATTTGATATTATAAAAAAAAAAGAAAAAAAGAAAGTAAAACGAAAAGAAAAAAAAAAATAAGCTATTGATATTCAGGTTTCAATTCAAGCATACGAGTATTAGGATCAGCAGTATTGTTACGTTTGGCGACCTTTCTTAATAAGTCGGTAATATTGCCACGGTTTTGTTCATTACTCTTAATACGCCTACGGAAATTCATAAGGAATTCCTTGGTAGTCATTGGACGAGCGCGCAAAGTATTAATGACTTCTTGCTCCGTAATAAGATCCGAGTCTTTACCTGTCTTTCTTTGTTTGGCATCTGAACTACTAGCGACATCGTCGGCCCTACGTTTTTTGCCAGGAGGCGACGAAGGAATGGGAGAAGGACGATGGGTAGGACGAGAGGAAGAAGATGGATTTAATGGAGAGGAAGGACGAGGTTCCTTGAGTGGAGAGGAAGGTCTAGCAGCAGGTGAAGACGTTGATCTACCGGCTGGTGAACTTTCACGTTTGTTAATATATAATGAAGGTGATCCAGGACGACCGATAGGTTTTGACATGCCTTCCTTTTTGACCTTGGCAGTATGTGCCTTTTTGGGCATAACTGGCTTTGAAGGTGGTGCAACAGCCTTTTTCTTAAGTGCAGCCGCCGGTTTCTTCTCTTTTTCTTTCGTTTCATTCTCGTCCTCTCCATCTTCATCATTTGCATCTGAGTCAAGTTCTTCTGCCTACAAAAAAAAAAAAATAATAATAATGAAAGAGATAAAAATCTATTATAGTAGATATAGAAAAAGAAATACTTACACTGGATGCATAAGGATCAATGTCATCATCACTTTCATAAGCACGATTCTTTTCAAGATCACGAACTAATTTACGCATTTGCTTTCCTTCAGATGTAAGTTTACCCATATCATCATATTCGTCCACATCATCTTGGTTTCCAATAGCAAAATCTTTAATTTCTTTCTTGACACGATCCTGCATAATAACTTTTGTTTAAGAAATAGAAATATATGCATATTAGCTTTCATCCTCTTACCTTGCTATCTTTAACTTCTTCATCTTCAACTTCATGTTCAGCAGTTGCTTCATCATCATCTTGAAAGACATCATCGAAATCAAGATCGTCCATATCTGAATCCTAAAATAAAAAGGTTATTAATTAATGCATAAAAAAATTATAGCTTATTTTGAATCGTACTTGTCTGTTCTTTCCTTCGTCGTCCGATCCAGCTTTACTATATAAAAGATTTAATGAAATTGTTTTTTTTTTCTACAGAAATGATAATTAACTTACGCTGCGTCATCTGTGTCAACAACTTTGAGTTTGTTGGGACGAACGGCATCTGGTGATTCAGCTTCATTCTCTCTTTTTAACATCATCCATCTACTGTTTTCACGCTTTTGTTGCTTCTTCAACTATTAAATAAATCAAATTAGATAAAAGAAAAAAAGATATATGTTTTGCATACATACTTGTTCCTCAGCTTCTTCCAGAGTCAAAGTTTTGAAATTACGTTTAGGTTGAAACTTGTACCATCTATCCACAGGCATTACTTTAAATCCATTATTCTAAATAAATTAAAAAAGAAACAAGATATGAATATAAATAAAAGAAAAAAAAAGACATAAACAAAAAAACAACTTTACAGATAATACAAAGAACATATAATCAGAACGTTGTCCACCTTCCAAAGTACCATTAAAACTATTTTGAGAATCATAATCTTCTAAAATCCAAGGTCTGTGTTCTTGTTCTTTTAATTCTCTCGTATCTTCCTTTGCTAAATAAATTTGTTTGGTTCTCTTTTTGAATAACATTTGCTTATTTCTAGTGGCACCACCTAGAGGAGCAATCAACGACGTATCGGCTCCTGTTTTAGGACCATGTTGAGGTTGAGGAGTGACTTGAGGACCATCGGGAGAGATTTCATTACCAAGATCCTCCACGTTACTATTATTAGGTTTTGTTGTCTTATCGTTAGGAACTGCTGTACCGGCCATAATAGCAGCAGCTTTAGCGGCAGCGGCAGCAGCGGCAGCGGCATTAGCTGCGTTTTGTGCGTTTAAATTTTGAATATACTGTCTGTATGGGATAAAATTCGTTTCTTTGCGATGCAATTTTACCGGACGGGCAAACTTATTGAGTTCAACTCTCTTGTTTGACTTAAAGTCCATCAAATGGTTTTGTCCCCGTTTCGAAGTCGACATTAACTTGAACTCGTTAAAAGTTGGTTCTTCTTGAGGCGGTTGCATCTGTTGGGCTGCTCTCTGCTGTTCCATTAAACGTTGAGGTCCCATGCCTGGACGTAAAGGTCCTCCTCCACGACGAACTGGTGTACGAGTCTTATTTCTATCTGTACGAGAGGTATTATAAATCGACATGTGTAAAGGATCTAAAATAAAACAAGAAAAGAGAACAAAAAAAAAAAGAGAGGAAAAAAAAAGTGTGTTATTTTTAAACAACTATAAAAGTTGTCACGAATGACGTACAGCTTGCGGATCATTTAAAGAAATATTTATTGATAGCAAAAACATATTAGAAAACACTTTGTTATATAGTAACTTGTTCACTTATACTTTATGTTCATTTCTTAACTTTTTTACTTCTTCGACAGCACGTTTGATAGTAAAGATTACATGTCTATCTTTGGCCAAAGCAATACGTAATTTCTCTACAACGGTATGTAAGTGGACACGTTATATAACAAGGTTCTGATTATTTGATTAATTTACCATTTTTAGTCTTAAGATCTTCCAATTCTTCTTCTCGAATTTTAATGATATGTTCTTTTTCTTCCATTTTTTTATGAGCCTAAAAGAGATTTATTTTATAAATAAGTGACATTTGTATGATAATAGAAAAAAAAAAACTTACTTCGTTTAAAGATGTATGAATCTGTTTAATGATTTCCTTATTATATTGTATATGCTCAATTAATCTGGATGTCTTGGACTGTTCTGTTTTTATCTCTTCCTTTAATTGTTTGTAAGCAAGAATTAGGTTACTGTTTTCGTTCTATCAGGAGATATCAGCTAATAATCATAATTATATTACAAATTTTTATGTACCTGGAGATCACGTATACGCCTTGAATTAGTGTCCATCTTTAATAGATTTCGTATCATGTATGTTCGGGTTCCTCTCAAGTTATGAATGAAATTGAGGCATAGTTTCATTTTATCAAAAGACACTTGGCTTTCAATACACTCCTATAAAAATAAAATTTTATTTTAACTAACTACAATCATTTTAGTATAGTGTATACTTGCTTGAAAATAACCACACACAATCAATTTCTTGTATCCTAAAACATAAGGAAGCATCTCTTTAGTAAGGTATGGTACTAAGCCTTCTGTATCAATTATAACATCGTCATTATCAATTTTGCAAACTATATTATCTATTTTATTTTTTTATTAAATCTTTTATTTTTTTTTAAAATCTTTTATTTTTTTTTTATGATCAGCAATGATACTCACAAAGACTAACGCTAGAATATCTAAATTCTTCTGCTTCATCAATAGCTAATGAGTTAAATGTAAAGACAGGATGAGCTAAATCAACCAATAGTAAACTTCCTTCGGTCTTCTTTGCCTCATCTGACACTCTAATATTTAACATAAAAGGTGTTTCTGCACTTGTACGCTCCATATGAAACCAAATCAAACCGACATCCTCAATTTTTCTTGTTAATGAACCGATACCTCTTTCAAGCATATGCTCATCTATATATGGAACATAAGTGAAATTATTTAGAGTAAGAATAAATTGAACTTGTGTATAAATATACATCACCAGTATAAGTCGTATCCCTTCTCATATCAAAATAATTATTATCATTGAGACCAATATGAGCGTAGTAAAGTTTGATCTTATTTTCAGGATGATTGATCTTGCTTTGCAAAGTACGTAGAATAAGCTCTTGGTTATTTAGTCGATTTTGATGAATGACTTTGGCGTTTGTTCTGTCAATATATCATTTTTACGCATAAGTATCCATTTTTAAAGTGCGTCATATTTTTATCTTTTTACCCGTTACTTAAATAAAGCATGCATGCATCATATCCTAAAAAAAAAGATTGATGTATGATTAGATGTTATCAGTGAAGAGAGTGAATATATATTTATCATAGTATATACCATCTAAAACCTGGTCTATTGCTTTCTCCTGCTGTGCCCAGACAGAAGACATTTCTTTATCACAATAACCATTAACCAATACCTTTCTTTCGTTTTTATAATAATGTTGTTAGTAAATTATCTTTTTTGCGTAAATACTACAAATTCATTTATTAGCTTGATATATTTACATGTTGAGAGTATCAGTATTAAAGCTTATTTCATATAAATCATCGAGTGGCTTTACCACTAAGCGACGGTCTTGTTCAATAGGATTAGTGTCTTCTACTTTATTGATTTCGTCTCGAACTAAGTGGACAATTGCTTCTGTTGATGAAATATTCATGAATGTGAAGACTTTTTTTTTTTTTGACAAGAGTGAAGAAAGACAAAGAAAATTAAATTGATTGATCAAATTTATCTGTTCAGATAATTATAAAAAAATGTTAAGGAAGTCTCCCTGTCTATTCGGATCTGTGGGATTCCTCAAAAAAATATATGAGAGATGGAAATAGCAGGGGATGTCTTTCTCCTATAATACTTTACATATGATAATTCAGACATACATATATATATATGTCATTTGGTCTTGGATTCAGAATATTTGGGGATTTATCTATGATTGTATTTCTTGGGGGAAGGGATAGAACAAAGCAAAAGCTTTATACGTAACTAATATGAACTTGGTTCAAGCTTTAGGAAGAGGATAAGTATGTACAATAGATATATACCTGCTATAGTACATTTTTATAGACTTGAATATAATTTTTCTTTTATTCAAAGAAATACAAAAGCTATGCCAGTATTATTTCGGAGCATGACTTAATTATTAGATCATTATATGTACATACAGGTGTTAATATTATTTTTTACAAAAGAATCAAAATTATCGACTTGAATTCATTTGAGTCATTTGAAATTCATTTCCATCTCTTGAAGATTGTCCCAGATCTTCTTCGTTTTCACTACTACTATCTTCGTCATACCCTTTTCCTCTGAAATCCTGTTTACATAATGGACATTTTCTGTTTAGCTGAAGCCAATCGGTTACGCAAGATCTATGAAAATGATGTCCACACCTAAAAAAAAACAAATTGAATTAAGATCATACTAATCATAAACAAGTTTAATTTTTGTCTTACCATAGTTTGCTAATTAAATCTTTATCCTCGTAATCTGATAAACATATACAACATAAAGCATCCTCTTCAGAAGCAATAGTCATTTCTTCATAAACTGCACCATCTTCAAGGTCTTTGATCTCGTGGTTACGATAATTCCTAAAAAGTCTCGGCAAAAACCCACGCTGTTTTACTGTTCTTCCTTTGGCAGGAACTACATTCGATTCTTGCGACTCCGAAGATAATGTCTTGTAGCGAAATACAGGTATTTTACTAATTTCACCTTTCCTTTCGTCTTTATTTATATCTTCGACATCTGTCATATTCAAATCACGCAAGACACCTATACATAAAAAAAAGTTAACTTTGTAATCATTTATAGCCTTTTTTCTTGTTTCTTCCACCTACGCATGACACAGGGTAAGCACATGACCACAGACATATATAGTAGTAATGGAAGAATAGCAACCATATATCCAAGTAAAACAAAAGTTAAGGTAGT
Organism: Pilaira anomala; assembly: GCA_025716855.1. NCBI lineage: Eukaryota > Fungi > Mucoromycota > Mucoromycetes > Mucorales > Mucoraceae > Pilaira > Pilaira anomala. The sequence goes on from JAIXMQ010000033.1 coordinate 278,826, forward strand.
ATAATATAATCTCGGTGATTCTTGTCTACAAGTTGTTGTTATAAATAATAAATAGTTTCCTACAATAAACCAAAGTACAGCAAATAAATCTACTAGTATTTTCAACCTATGTATGAATTTATGTCAAAAACGTGTATTTTTTAGAGTAAAAAACAATTACTTTTCACCCCAAGCAAAAATCCAGTTTGATCTAGGCTGAACAATAGTTGATGCAACTGAGATGATAGAGGTATTTGATGGTGCTATTGGTTCAGTGATTGGTTGGCTAGATTGTCTCCGTTGCTGTCTTTCCTGCCTTCTCCTCTGTCGTTCCATACGCAGCCGATCTTCTCTTCTCCTTTCTAGGACTTGTCTTCTTTGAATAATCCTACGTCTTTCTGCACGTCTAAAGTGTTCAGCGACATGAAAAGGACAAGAGAGTGTGATACGAATTACATAAACAATAATAAATGTACGCAATGGCTGATCACAAGATTCAGCAGAAGAAGTGATTAAGATAAAGATTGCAGTAGCAAGCTACGAAAGAAAAGAAAAAAGTGGTAAGGCTAAGTTTTCATGTCAGTACAAATTAAAAAAAATGAATAGCAAGTTACTTGTAAAATGACGAGCGCTACTGAAAAAAGTACAACAAAACGATTCAATATTGAAATGCGTTTCCAAGAATGATACATAAACTTTAACCAATTTACTTGTACGACTCTTATTGAATTAGTATCTGAATTATTTGTATTATTTTGAGCATTGGGCCGTTGATGTCGTATTGATTCCTCCATTACAATAAAAAGCTTTGGTTGTGTGTGTGTATGTTTGTTGAAAAGAATTATCGGAAGTGTTGTTTGTATCACAGATAGACATACAGTATTTTTATGCTTTCTGAAACGTTTCTACTTAATTGGTAGAAAGTTTACTATGCTTGGAAAGTATGGGAATATTTTAGTTTTTTTTTTTTTTTTTTTTTTTTTTTTTTTTTTTTTTGTGAATACAGACTAAAATACCTACTCTGTAACAACAGCACTATTTACTAAATAATCAATTCACAGGTGTTCTCTCGCTAAAGTACCTTTATTGGTAAAATGACACATACAACTTGTTCTTTTTTATTTTGATATTTTGTAGTAATAGACGTTATCTAGATGGAAGTCTAAACTGTTTAATGTCAATATGAATGCGATTGTCTTCTATATCTAACCTGACAGCTCCATTTAATCTATTGTTTGTATAAACAAAATATTTCACATACAGCCTGTGATTTTCTTTTCTGTCAAAATGAATTTAAGACGGACATAACAATTGAAAACTCAACTGCGTTGGGTCCACAAGTGCTTGAAAAATTTAATAAAGTTGACGATAATAAATAAATTTTGAGAGTAACTAATTGTTTGAATAAAGGTATATGGTCTACTCTTTTATGACACGCGTCTTTTACAATCTAAAACTTTTTCTCGTTTTTCTGGTGATTGGCGTACAAGCTAACTACCAATACAAATTAGCTGGTTATGTTAGTTATGTAGTTAAGGGATAGTTTTGTGGTAGACTGTATCTAATGTCCGGAAGAAGGAGGAGATATATGCATTTGACTCGTCTAAAGTATATATGGTATATTAAGAGATTGTTGATACATTTTTCTTTCAATTCGTAGTTTAGTAATTAAACGATACCATTTTTTAGTGTACGCTTTTTACAGAGTTCAACTAGTTTTCTAATTATTTACACCTAAAGATTACTTTAGAAAGTATCATCAATCGATTTTATAAGTAAAAGCTTATTGAGATAAATTGTTATACCGATAATTACTGTACGTATCAGCTACCTCTCCAGAAGTAGAATTGCTATATGAATCAGATCAGTACGGAAAAACAAGTTCACATGAACGTCTATTATTGGTCGACTTTTTGCTATATCAAATGATTGCATTTTCATTCCAACGAGTACATTGCAAAAGATTAAAAAATTATGACAAATAATACAGGTATATTTAACTGATAATGTTTGAACCTTTAAAAATATTATCAATTGGAACAAAAATAACAATAGAAAGGTGAAAGGATTATTGAAACCAAGGTCATACTATGTATAGCACATGTATAATTGATACTTTCTATTTGTTAGAGTATAACAATTTTTCGTTTTACATACATATATGACTGTTTCCAATCATAGGTCTGAATAAAGACACATTTTCTTAGAGAACCCTTAGGCGCTCCAGAAGGTAACTTTCTATATAACACACGAATAGGTTTACTCCACGGTTATTGGTTTAGACATATATCTTTTAATTTGTCCAACATACACCAACATTTTTTTTGTATCATCCACACAAATGTTTTTAATACGGAACATCTTTGAGAGAAAAATCAAGATCTTTCTTACTTAACAATATCCTCATCTACTTTCGTAGCAGTTTAACTGTATTTATTTAAATAAAATAATTCTATTTCAGAAAAAAATGGTCACCAACAGATTAGTTGTTGCAGTCAACAATAAAAATGGATCTTAATTGAACACAAATATTAAAATGGAGTAAAAATTGCGTTCTAAAAAAAAAACAATTATTGTGGAAAACATATAAAAGTCAAATGAACAAAAAAAAATCATGAAACAATTTTCTTTTACATCTTTTTATTTATTGTTTCCTCTTTCATCATGTTAAAATCTTTATTTGTTCTTGTTACAGTAGTATGTGGTCTAAGTGTTGCTGTTCAGTTAGACTATGATAAGCGCGGAGAACTTTCGAAATATCAGGCTCCATTCAAAACCCCTTTAGGAGTAGAATGGGAAGGTAATATACTACTATAAACTATAGTATATTTTGTCATTTAAAGTAAAAGAGAATTCTTGTTTCAATAGGACCAACTATAAAGATTTCCAAAAAGTTTTTATCTACTAAGAAGGTTCCATTTATTGAACATTCTGGTAACTACGAAAAATAAAAAGATAATTATCTTTCGAAACTAAAAAAAAAAAAAATTAGGAGATACACCTTGGCTGGGAATGAATTTCGATTATCAGTATGTCAAACCTGTTTTTGATATCTTAAATTCGACAGAAGTTCCTTTGATCAACAGAGGCGAATCACATGTTACTGTCATTTCCCCACCTGAATTTTCTGTGCTTGCTACTGCTGGTGTCACAATTGATCAAATCAATACAATTGCTCTTGATATGAAGATTCAGTCTAGTAAAATTAAAATTGTTTGTCTTGGAAAGGAAGATGTTATCATTGATGATGTGAACAAGATTATTTATCAACTTATTGTCAAGGCACCACATCTCGTTAAAATTCGTACCAGAATATTTCAATTATACATCGAAAAAGGCGGTAACAGCGCTCTTTTTGATCCTAAAGTAAGTAGAGTTTTTATAGATTATGTTTGTTCTGTGTATTAATTTTACTCAATTACTATAGTCTTTCTGGCCTCATAGTACAGTTGGATTTAGTTCTGGAGACGTCTTTCTTGAACAAGGCGTTTATAAAGCTTCAAATGTTTGTTACAGTCCTATATCATTAAAGAAATAAAGTCTTACTGATCAATATATATATAAAATTGTTTACCTGAAAGATGATAAGTTTTAACAGTGTACAAGATACATTACCCTTTGTAGATTTACATTGATCAATTGATTTTATATTCTGCATCCAATTGATCATCAGATACTATCAGTTGTAGAGAGGCTATATGTTTTAAGGTGTAACGACCCCCCTTCTTTATCCGTGACGTGAAAAAACGAGTGCGTCGCACTTTTGAACTTTTTTTTTTTTTTTTTTTTTTTTTCATTTTACATTCTAATAAAACCGCGACGCGACTGATTTTTTTTTCTTTCCTTTCTCTCTCTTTTTTTTCTTTTCTTTTCACTCTATATCACCTTGTTATAACTTATTGGATATAATTCCGTAAGCAAAAGAAGAAGAAACAAACAATAAGGATAATCTACTAGAAGAAAAAAGAAAAGGAAAAATGATGTTTGTAGTAAAAAGAGGTAAGTCATAAGAATAATGAAAATGAAAAAAAAAGTTGAATCGATTTTTAATCAATTGATAACATAGATGGTCGTAAGGAACGAGTGTTGTTTGATAAAATTACATCACGTATCTCTAAATTATGCTATGGATTAAACGAAGAGTTTGTGAGCGCAACAGATATTTCACAAAAGGTAGTTTCCGGTGTATATGAAGGTATCACTACAATCGAATTAGATAATCTTGCAGCAGAAACAGCTGCTTACATGACGACCAGTCACCCTGACTTTGCAGTTTTGGCTGCACGTATTGTTATTTCCAATTTACAAAAGGAAACCGATGATAAATTCAGTACGGTTGTCAATAAGCTTTATCACCACGAACATCCTAAACTGAAGCAGCCTAACCCGCTTGTGTCTAAATCACTTTATGAAACCGTCATGGCTAATAAAGAACTTATTGATGCAAAAATCGTCAGTGACAGAGATTATGATTTCAATTTCTTTGGTTTCAAGACGTTAGAACGTAGTTATCTCTTCAAGATTGATGGTAGAATTGTGGAACGTCCTCAATACATGATTATGCGTGTTGCAATTGGTATCCATGGTGATGATTTAGAAGGTGCATTCAAAACGTATGACCTCATGTCATCTAAATATTTCACTCATGCTACACCTACTTTATTTAATGCTGGTACACCTAAACCTCAATTATCTAGTTGTTTCTTGGTACAAATGCGTGAAGATAGTATTGAAGGTATCTATGATACACTTAGTACGTGTGCTCGTATATCAAAAGCAGCAGGCGGTGTTGGTGTTGCATTCCAAAAGGTTCGTGCGTCTGGTTCTTATATTGCAGGTACAAATGGACATTCAAATGGTATTATACCTATGTTACGAGTATTTAATGATACAGCTCGTTTCGTGACTCAAGGTGGTGGAAAGCGTAACGGTAACTTTGCCATGTACCTTGAGCCTTGGCACGTTGATGTATTTGATTTCTTGGAATTAAGAAAGAATAATGGTGTAGAGGAAATGCGCGCCCGTGATTTATTTTTGGGTCTTTGGGTACCTGATCTTTTTATGCAACGTGTAGAGGAAAATGGTACTTGGTCTTTATTCTGTCCTAATGAAGCACCTGGTTTAAATGATAGTTATGGAGATAAATTCAATGCGCTTTATACGAAATATGAACAAGAAGGTAAAGCTAGAAGAACAATTGACGCACAAAAGCTTTGGTTTGCTATTATGGAAGCTCAAATTGAAACTGGTATGCCATACATGTTGTATAAAGGTAAATTAAAAAAAAACAATTTTTTTTACGTGACTACTAATACTATTGATTAAAGATGCTTGTAACGAAAAGTCCAATCAAAAGAATTTAGGAACCATCACTTCATCCAACTTGTGTACTGGTATGTTACTATGACATAGAATGGATTGATTACTTTACTTATAAATTACTTATAAATTACTTATAAATTACTTAGAAATCATTGAATTTACTTCACCTGATGAAGTAGCTGTTTGTAATTTGGCTTCTCTCGCTTTACCCAAGTTTGTAAATGTCGAAACACAAACGTTTGATTTTGATAAACTTCATGAGGTTGCAAAAGTTGTTACACGCAACTTGAATAAGGTAATTGATGTCAATTATTATCCCGTTGAAGAAGCACGTAACAGTAATATGCGTCATCGTCCTATTGGTCTTGGTGTTCAAGGTCTTGCAGATGCTTTCATCTTGATGGGATATCCATTTGATTCTACTGAAGCAGCTCAATTAAACAAGGATATTTTTGAAGCCATTTACTTTGCCGCATTAACTGCCTCTTGTGAAATTGCAAAAGAGGTAGGTCCTTATGAAACGTATGCTGGTTCTCCTGTAAGTCAAGGTATTCTTCAACATGATATGTGGAAAGTAGAAGGATCTGATCGATTTGATTGGGCCACATTAAGATTGAATATCAAGAAATATGGTGTTCGTAATTCACTCTTATTAGCACCAATGCCTACTGCTAGTACTAGTCAAATCTTGGGTAATAATGAATGTTTTGAACCTTACACTAGTAATATTTATACCCGTCGTGTACAAAGTGGCGAATTCCAAGTTGTAAATCAACACTTGTTGAATGATCTTGTTAAGCTTGGTCTATGGAACGACAATGTTAAAAACATGATGATTGCTCATGGTGGTAGCATCCAAGAAATTCCTAATATTCCTGATGATTTAAAGAAACTTTACAAAACCGTTTGGGAAATCTCTCAAAGAACAATTATAGATATGGCTGCTGATAGAGCTGCTTTTATCGATCAATCCCAATCTATGAACTTGTTCTCTGCTGAGCCAAATTATGGTAAATTAACTTCAATGCATTTCTATGCTTGGAAAAAGGGTTTAAAAACTGGCATGTACTACTTGAGATCCAGACCCGCTGTTGATGCAATCAAGGTAAAAAAAAAAGAGAAATAATTTGATATTCCCTTTATAGATGTATATTAAATTCTATCTCACTTCTCTAGTTTACTGTGGATCAATTGGCACTCAAACAAATGGCATTAACAGAAAGTGTAACTGAAATCAGTATTGATGCAGCAGAACAAAAAAGATTAGCACAATTACAATGTTCTATAGATAATCAAGATGCTTGTCTTATGTGTAGCGGATAGATTATCTTGGTTTTTTTCATATCCTTCTTTTTGACATAATCCTTTACATTTAATTATAAAATCACACTATACACATCACACAACAACAACAACAACAACAACAAAAACTTTCATATATACACAAACACACACACATCAATTCTTTTTATATTAAAAAAATAAAAAGCTACAAATCATGCAAAAAAATAAAATTACACATGCTATTTTTTTTTAACGATTTTAAAATTCAGTCAATCCTTCCAGGGCCAATGCTTCCAAGGTTCGACTGATAGGTTCAGTGGTAAATCTTGCGCCGTCAGCACCATATTCATCGCCATTATCTAATACATCATCATCTTCAGCATAGAATCGATTGCCTGAAACATTGCCTACAGCGCGGTTCATATATTCTACTTGATCTAAACCATCCATCATAACACCATCTACATCCACATCCACATCAACTAAATAAGGATCTTTTGCATTATCTGAATCATTCTTGTGTTTATCAGACGCGACATGTGTTGAAGATGTATTCATAGTAAACACTTCATCATCTGTTCTAGGCGTTGAGAGCATTTGAGGTGTATTATTCGCATTTGTACCTGTGCTTGTTGCAGATGTATTATTAGTACTGTTATTATTACCATTTGTACCAATACTTGGACTTGATCTATGTCTCGGTGAATTCGGATCAAATAAATTATCCAAAAGATCTAATTTATAATATGTTTAAAATACGAATAGCCAGAATACATTCTTCCCTTACCATTCTTTCGTTTTTTATAATAATCTTCCTTTTCTTTTTCCTTCTTTTCTTTTAAATCCTTTAATTCTCGCTCTTCTTCAGTCATCATTTCCGGGTTCAAAAACTTTAGCCTCAGTGTTGCATGCTTTCTGAAGCTGATTTGTCCTCCCCATAACCATAAAGGAAGCGTCATTGGAATAGTGACATCAAAATTCTTGAAATTTTCTATAAATTCAAACTCTTCACTGGTCACTACACTTGAATGCAAGTTACGCGCAAATTCACTCATGGCACTTGAATTACTCCACATTTGTAACTTGCGTAAACAAGCTACAACCAATCCAGTAACGTCAGCGCCATCCAAGCAATGTAAATATAAGGGATGATTATTAGGATCTATCATGAGCTTTTATACGTTGGTTAAAACGACTTTTGCTCTTTAGTCTTTTTTAAAAAACATACTTCTAAGGCCATGAGCGTCTTGTTATAAGTGAGAGGAATATTGTCTTCTTTCATTTTATCTACAGTTAGGTGAAGTACTTTAATATTATTTTGTTCACAGAATTGTTGCATTTCTGGCATAATTTTATCGGGAATCAACGAGAGTATTGTCTTTAATCTCAATCTATTACGTTGCTTAAGAAAATTGATCCATATGTTTAGGTGCCATTCTTTTTTTTTTATTTTTACCTCTTTAAAAATCGAATGTTACGTGGTTTAGGGTAACCACCTCGAAATAAGTTTTCTTCGACGATGGTAAAACGAAATGGAGGTATTAAATTGGGTAATTGTACAGACATGGTTGTAAATAGTAAAAAAAAAAAAAAAAAAAAAAAAAAAGATTTGAAAAAACTGGAATTTATTATGTATTTTTCACGGGATTAGAAATTGAGATATTGCTTATGTGTAGCATTGTAACTGTCTAATGCATCCCAGAATTGGGAAACAGCCGCTTTATCCATATGTCTCTTGTGTCTATGAATCTACAAAAAGAAAAAGGCACATTCAGTTTTTATAGATATTCTAAAGCATATAAGAATATCAAGCTTACATTGATTTCAGATACTGCCCAGTCTGATGCAGGTGGTGTCATCTTATCACTACTCCATTTAGGATAAAATCCTTTAACATTACTAAATAACTCAACAGGCTTCTCCCACTTCCAACCCTTAAATTGCCATAATTGACCTGCAACAAACACACAGCAAACGCGATCCCAATCACTTTGCTTGAACTGAGCAACTGAATCGACAACATGGTAGGGTACTGTTTGTCCATTAGGCTTTTTGCGTTCCACTGTAACTCTTTCGGGTTTCTTTTTTCCTTCATCTCTTAAAGCTTGTGAATCTTCATATCTAAGTAAAAAAAAAGGAGGGGGGAACTATAAGCATCATTTGATATTTTCTATTCTCTCTTTCAACTTTTTTTACTTTTGGTCTTCCAAGAATTGTTTGATATTGTAAAGTGTAAATTTAGCAGTAGGTGCAGCGGGCACGATGATGAGAGGGATCTTGTCTTTGCTGGATAACTTTTGGCTTTTCACTGCAGCCGCAGATTTATTACTTGTCACAGCAGCCAATTTATGGCCAGAGGTTGAAGCTAAACAAGAAAATAAATTGAGAAAAACAAAAAGATAAAAACGAACAAGTTGTGTGTACCTCCAGGTTTTTGAGCATGAGCTGAGCGAGTATTTGGAATTTCTTTTTTTAATACAAGTTGTTGTGCCAAATTGATGGCATGTGTAAAGTTTTTGTTTCCTCTTAATACCGAAGATCGTGTTACGATTTCACGTTCACGTACAATAACTTGCTTTACAATGGCAATAGAATCGTCAGATTTAATTGGTGTTACTTTTGGCTTTTTGGTTGAAGTTTCAGTAGATGTCACATCATCTCGAGCACGTTTTTCTATTTCAGAGAAATAAATAAAACAACTTTCTATAGAAAAGAAGAAAGGGGAACTTACCAGCTGCAGTGGTTTGAGAAACGTTGGGTGATTGATCTACTTTTCCAGTAAGGTAATCCAAAATTTTTCTTCTATCAACAATCGAAACATGTTCAATTTGACGAGTACGACATTCTTTGAAATAAGCAGAGTTATCTAATTGTGCGTTTTGCACCAAGAATATCAAGGTCTCTAAAGTATATGTTTCACTATCGGATGCTGTTGTCTTTTTGAAGTTGGTAGGTGTGTCGCGTGGAAAGATCGCTTCATCGTTGAACTTGATACTTTTGGCATCTGAAATATTCGTTACAGGTTCATTGGCCGCATTCAATAGTATAACAGGCTTATTACTGATGGTCGATTCACGAAGAAGTGATAAAGAGTCCATATTGAATTATTTTAAATAAGGAAGAAGAACAGATATAAAATAAAAAAATAAAACCCAAAATGATTTGCTTTTCAAAAGCGTGACGTGATTGCTGATGAGCTTTATCAAAAGTAAGATCTGCTTTGGTTGATTTATGTACAAAGCAAAGAAAAAATATTTCTATTAGAAGCAGATACGGGTTATTATTCGTAGCATTTGATCCATAAAATGTTCATCTTTATCACTTGGTAAGTATTTTCGTTGGTACGCCCTAATACAATTTAGAATGGACAAAAGATTTTTGAGATTTTTGACCCCGCTTTTACCTTTCTTTTCCTTTATTTAACAAAATGAGTTCTTTGGACGGATTATCATTAGGACAACTGTTTAGTACAGGTCAAGCCATCTTGACAGAGTTGGAAGAAACTTCTTTATCGAGCATCGATCCCGAATACCAAGCAAAAGTATCTGATGCAATTCAACGCCTCACGCGTGCCGATGCACTTGTTTCTCAACTTAACATCTTTAGTGAGAATGAAATCATTGACGATATTAATACAAATGACTTGAAGTTTTTGTTAATCACTGCTTATCTTGGCGATTTGACTCTTAAAATATCCGGAAAAGATATTGATCGTAGCAAAATACTTGAAAAGTCAAGGGTAAATATATATATATATACACATAAATGCATATTTGATCTTATTACCGACACAATTTTTATTAGGAATATATTTCTCGATTCACAAGTACCTGCCAAGATCACGGTTTAGTTAAAAAGGAAGATATACTTCTTATTCAACAATTAAGTTATAATAAAGGGAAGGCACCCTCTGTTCCAGCTTCACAACAACGTGATCAAAAGATTGCACGATTTAAGCGTGAAAGAGCTATCAAGGAACAGATCAAACAATTACGTACACAATTAGACAATGTAACAGGTAAAAAAGATGACGAGGATCGTGACGTAGAGGAAATAGAACGTGAATGGGTTGAGTCCCTGATTGAATTAGAGTTATTACGTGCACTTGAAAATTGGCATGCTATCGAACAAGAATTTGTGATGGTAAAAGAAATGGAAGTCATGCGTGAAATGATGGAAAAGACAGGTAGAACAACTGCTGTCGATAATAGAGAACCTGTTTTAAATAGACCTACGTGGGGTAAGGATAAACCCATGTTGAGTAAAGAAGGTAGACCATTACAACCTTTTGTGATTATGAATAAAAGAGAACAATTAAAGGGTCAAGTGTTTGGATATGGTCATAATTTACCTACAATGTCTATTGATGAATATCTCGAACAAGAAATGGCCAGAGGAAATATTATTGAAGGAGGGTAAGTGATAAAAACAAATTACGATACGTATATTATTCTTAAATATATATATATATATATATAACAGTGGAGAGCAACCTGAAAAACCACCAATTGATGACAATGATTACGAGGCTTTGGATGCCGAAACAATGAAAAAGAGAGACTGGGATGAATTTGTTGATGCTAACCCAAGAGGCGCTGGTAATCGAGGAAATAAAGGATAATAAATGTGTTTTAATTCTACAATCAAATTCTCGAGTTATCTTTATTAAAAATGCAGTGATATTTTTGCTTTGCGGAATAATGTTTATTTATCAGGCCCTAAAACAGTGAGACACCAAAATAGTATTCTTTATTACATTATTGTATAAATGTATATTTTAAATAAATTCAGAAATAGTGTCTATACAATGAAAGGTTATACATTTATCTATTGTTTCTGTTTTTGTTTTGATTTTATTGTAAAGACTCAATTAACTGGCTTAAAAATGAAAACTAATATATATATGTATAATTCGCAACATTCTTCTTGGTCAAAATAAAATCCTATTTATCTTTATATCTTCTAAAATGAAACTTATTAATCTGAAATATTGGACTTCTATCTTAGTTATCCTATACGCTATGTCAGGAGTATGCACTGCTGCTCCTGCTGGATCAGTTTTATTTGAGGATGTTCCCAACGAATTGGATTTGTGTGTAGAAAATATAAAAGCATACAGATTAAGCCTCATAAGCTTTCTATATAGTATGACTATCGATGACTGGAATATTACAAAAGACAAATTCGAAACTTGCCGCTCAAAATGTCATCGTTGTTCCTTAAGAAACGCAGTTTATAGTATGAATTACATGGACACCCTCTCTGGAGACTTCCAAAGCAACCTTGCGATTTTGCGAATGCAACAACATACCATTCTTCCTGACTTGAGTGACTGTAAATTCCATTGGGCTTCAAATGATATTTAGGCCTGTGGAGGAGATAATCTGACTGAATCCTATACGCTAATCGTAGTATATATATAGAATATGTTTACTTACTTGATTGCCCTTATTCCCCTTAAACCATTGCTACATACTACACCTTATCAACTAATAGTAAATAATAACAACTAATAATAAAATCGTAATAAAAAATGATAAAACAATTAAAAATTTGATGAAAGGAACCCGTCGTCATATAGGTTCACACAGTAATGTGCAAATTAATTACTTTTTAAATTGGGTATGACATAAATTACGAATCTGCATCGTAATTTGTGCCATTCCACACAAATAAGTTTCTTTAATTTGATTAGTTAGTACTTAAGTTTCACCATAACCATAAAAACAGAGATATGTATGTACATGCTATTTCAGTCAAATAGCATTGAACCTGTCTTTACTATATTTCCTACTAGTTCTTTATCTCTGTTTTGTTTCAATTTTTGAACCAGCTACCATTTCTACACAAAACTTCCAATAACTTTACCTAATAAACGTTGATAACTCACTCATATACCAACTAGTTCATGCAAATCAATAGATATTACTATCAGATACGCAACCAGATTCTATTACTCGAATCTATCTGTAGAACTACATGAGAAAAAAAATCATCATTTGTTATTATCGACAAAAGAAAATCTTCACCAATTGAAGACCTGTGTAGGTAACGTCATATAAATCTTGCCTAGTAGCAAGAGAAAAGGGAAAAGGTGTCACCACACTACCTTTGTTTTTTTTTTTTTGCCGCAGCAGAGCTTTCTATCAGATAACAGTAAAGAATCATAAAATTAGATGTTAATCTGCCTTAGCAAAGCTTTTTTAATCTGACGGCACCATTTGTCTTTTTCTTATGTTGCCCCAGTTCATAGCCAATTAGCTATGTAAAATACGTTTTTCCCATCGCTTCATGTAAATCAATAAATATTACCATCAGATACACCACAGCCCACAAGATTCCATTATTTGAATCAATGTTTAAAATTACATCAGCAACGGTATCATCGTTTGTAATTTTCAGAAAAACACCATGTTCTTCAACTGTATATCTTTTTATGTAAGATCATACAAAACTCGATTAATAAATTAAAGGGAAAGGGCACCACACTATCGAGGACTTTTGTTGCAGCAAAGGTAGTATCTCTTTATCATTAGTGAGAAATCAGAACTAGTAAACATCTACCTGATTTTTAACTTAGCCGTTTAGTGAGACGGTACCATTTATTCGCTTCTTATGTCGACCAAGTTTATAATAAGTACTATACTAATAAATAAACCTATCAGTTACGTAAAACAATAAGTTTTTCCTACTTTATATATACCTGTAGATACAATTATCACAAATAGGCCAACAAGATTCTTTTACTTGAATCACTTTTAGATTAGATTCTTCATTCTAAACCTTGAGTGATGAATAAATGCATAGGCCAGTTATATTCGATCGAAATGGGTGAAGGTCAATGAATAGGGGGCCACTTTTCGGCGTTTACCGTTGAAGAAGATATCATCTCTTTTTCTTTTTCTTTTCCTTAAATAAAAAATAAAAAAAAAAGATGAGCTATCAAGCTCGTTTCAACTGAGAGTGCACTATTGCCCAAGAAATTGGAGGCTTGATTGACTGTCATCATATTATTAAAAAGAAAGTTCTTGGTGTGTAAGAAGAGTGAATAAAACATAATAAAGTAAACGTAAAAAAATAAAAAAAATAAAAATCAAAAAAGAAAAAAAGAGTGTTTGAGAAAAAAAAACCTTGCTTATATATATATATACATTAACTTGTTTACAGAAGATAAAAATTGGTGTAATAAGTTCTCACACGAACTTGTAAAAAAAAAACAAAAAAAAAAGCGAAGTAGAATTTTTTTTTGTTTTTTGTTTATATGACGCCAAGTCGATTGCAAATGATAATGGATCAAGTAGTTCTCACACTAGCTTATAAAAAAAATACCATACACATGTTATGTTAAAAATAAACACTTGGACATGCCATGGAACAAATTATAATTTTTATTGTTGGGTGTTGTGCATTTGTAATCTACCTTGTTTTTTTTCTTATATGTTTTGTATGAAATAAAAGACCATACTTCTTCGAAAACCGAATATGACGAAGATTCTTTTTATTTATTTAATATGTTATAATAATATTTATTACTTTTCCAAATGTATTATGGACGCCAATGTTTGTTATTTTCCAAAAAAAAAATCAAAGTGCATATTTATTTATTTCCAAGCAATATAAACCCTTGTTCAAAAAGAGCTTCTTTCCCATCCTACTTGGTTTATAAAGATAGCCTTATCAACAACATGTGATTACATAACAGCATGATTGAATTACGTTGCTGTTGATACTTCTTCACAAGTTGGCTGAAATCTGAGTATAAACAAAAAAAAAAAAAAAATACATGATTAAAATAGATAATACATAGGAACAAATATCAACTTCAATATAACATGCTTATTATCAAGTATATAATGTTGTATAAAGAAATATTAGGTGTATTCTTTTTTTTTTTTTTTTGTAAACAAGCTCTTTTGCCTTAATAAGCCTGTCAAAATAAGTGACAACGACCTTCTGTTCGTGTCACGGAAAAAAGATTTTTATTTTATTCTTATTTTCATGAGTTAGAAAATCTTCTTTTATCAGTAAATACCACTACTTCATAACTCCAATGATTAGTCTTGAAAATTTCCCAAGGACTTATATCAATTCGAAACAAGTATTGCAAGAAGGGAAGCGGTTCTTTCCAAGTTATGAAATAACCAGAAGGCTCATTTAGAAGTTAATACTGGTTCGTCACATGATAATCCTATGTATCTAATTTGAAAATAAACTAAGCTGATCCGGTTATTTAGACGTGGAACTATACTTCGAAACCATCTTCAATATTGATGTTCAGGCAATATGTACGAAGAGCTTATAGATAACTATCATTATAAAATTATCAACCTCATTGGAGGCAGTTGAATTCTTCAACAAAACCAAGATCTCCTCCCATAAAAGAAATCCTCTGTTTATAGTAACTATCACTTTTTAAAACTAATAATATGTTTATAAAATCTCTTTTTATGGTTTATTTTAATGTAATTAGGCATCAAGGTGAATTATGTGTCTAAAAATTGTATTATTTTATTTGTAAGAGAGGCAATATTCCATTTTTTACTTAAAGTCCCCAAAATGTCTTTTTTTTTAGAATAATACTTTAGGATGTTAAATTTTTACTACAATCAAAAAGAGGCGGTAAATTGAATACAATTCAAAGGTAAAGTACGCGATACATTTGCATTAAAAAAAAAGTGTTATTTGAATAATAACGGTATTCAGACTAATTTGACAAGAGTATCTTTATGCCGAGAGATCTATAAAAGCAAGTTTATTAGCGATTAAATATACAGATTGCCAATATTAATTACTAAATTCAAAATGGAGCTGTTCCTTCATACAGACATCCTTCGATATCGTGCGGCCTGTCTTTTACACTATAATAAATTTGTTAAAATTCAGTGAGTGGTATTGTATATACTAATATTGCCAACTGCTTACGCGTACAAAAAAGAGGGGCGACTCAGAAAAAACAAAAGTGGAACTATTTTATAAGTGAATAAAAATGCATAACTTGCAAAGAAATTTGGTTTTGGTGAGACAAAGCAAAGACAGCATGTCACAGTAGTTCAACTTGATATGATCTCTGCTTCGAAGAAAGAAAACAAGCAAGCATTAAAATAAAGAACTAAAGTATCTTACTTATCACTCAGACGTTATTACATATCAGCAACAAGTCCCTTCTAATTGGACTCATACAAATCAAGTCCTTCCTCTAAGATATATTATATAGACACCTATGGACCAAATACCAGTTGAATATAGAAAGCAACTGTTATGATACTTGTATATAACACTGAGATATATAAGAAAAGATAGATAACGAAAGATTAATGCCATTTGTTTTTCAATATTCATTCGTCTTACTTTAAGTATTGATGAGTCGTTATAAGTAAAGGGGCTCTTTTAACATCTATTAACTTGTGAAACGCCAGTAATTTACTTGAGTTGAAAGCATAGTTCTTTAAATCGTAAACAACAAATAAAAAATTGAGTTCCAACTCGCAAATATTTGCCCCTATAAAATTGTCAAGGCACAAACTAAATTCATGCACCAAACGCGTTTTGAAGCCACATGTAGACGAGAATATTAAGAAATTGTTTACATAAACAAATAATTTTTAATTAGGATCTGTTTGTTTACTTTTTTCATCATAACTTGGAATATAAACAAAAAAAAAAAATTATATTACACTGATCCAAAAGATATATCTTGGGGCAAAATTATAATGGTTAAACTAAAAATACTCTCCTGGATGACTGTGTAACAATAACATGACAAGTTTTAGTAAGTCATAAAACATTTTAGTGATTATATTTGTAACCCCTTATTTTAACTTTAAAAAAGCTGCTTCGCGTATTTATTTACTTGAAGCGTTCGAAAACCAATGATACAAAGTGCTATCGGAAGATTAGCCCAGAGAATTATATTATGCCTCCTCGAATAACACCTACAAGCCCAGAGCGATTTCTCGCAAATTCAGTTTTCTAAAAAAATTTAAGTTAAAGAGCACTTTGAAGTCTGCTCTTAAAAATATTTGGAGGTCTGTTTATAATTCTTTTTTATTTAATAAATGTCATGAGCACTTTACATCATCCAAAATCGTTGCCTATGGGCGTCTCTAACAGCCATAAAAGCATTCCAAAGGAATCATCTGCCACCTTGGCTTTAAATAAGACCACAATTATAGCCGAAAATTTGCGATATAGGCCCTATGTAAATTAAAGTAAATGCATTGTTCAACAATTACAAACGATTAAAATATGTGCCTCTAGATCTTTGAAAAACTATTAAACCAGAGCATTCAAATAACTACTTTAAATGAGATAATCAATATTAGAACTAGTATATTATATGAACTCAAAGAATTAAGAGACTTACTTACATAGATGTATGGAACTATTGCAGTGGATCTATTTACAAAGTAATAAGCTTATAAATGTTATTATGCAAATAACGCAAGAATAATATGAAAATACATACCTTATCAAAAGAAAAATAAATACGTTTAATCTATAAATAATTATAAGAAACAAAAATGATTTAGATATTTTTAAGACAAAAGGAGGGCTTCATTAATAACGTGCTTATCACCAAACTTCATATATTTTGGAACGAGAAATAAAAGTAAAAATAAAAAGGATCAGTTAGAAGTAAAGAAGTTATAAGTAAAGAAGATTTGAAATTAACACTTAAAAACAAACGAAGAGAAAAAAAAAAAGGACACCAATTGGATCTATCTTGCGATTTGAAGTTAAGTTTTTTTTTTTCGAAATTAGAAAATAGATATAATTAGCCGACTTGAGGGAATCCCTCAAATGCTTTTGTTTAAATAAATAAATCTAGTATTATTTTTCCTTTTTATCCAATATGGAGGAAACATGATGTTATTTTTTGCTCCCAGTTGAAGTAGGACCATTTTCGATTCATGAAATATATCGCTCTGGGCGAGTAGTTAATGCAGCTCGCATGATGTAAAATAGGATTATCCAAAGAAATATCAATTTTGTGAAGGAAAGATGATAAGATTTTCAAAATGATCGATTAATTTATAAAAATGTTTTATCAACATTTTTACATTTAAAAGCAAATGCACTTTTTTTTTTTTTTTTTTTTGTCTTTTTCATCTTTTCATCATCGTATTCTTTTTTTGTCTATAGAAATATATAAAGATGATAAACATCTAATATGGACGAGAAAGATAGAAAAGCGGATAAGAAAGGATTCACAAGATTTACCATCATCATCTACTGGTACCGGTGCCTCTAGAGCTAATAATAAAGTTATTTCTATTTTTATAATACTAAACAGATTGATTTTTAAGATAAGTCAAGGAAGAGAAATAAGAAAGACACATTGGAGGTAAAGAAAGAAAAAAAGAAAGCAAGAATGGAGGCTTCCGATTCTATTCGTAAGAAAGGTGATAAAATCACATACTCATCGCGTAAACAGCCAGGCCACACCTTTAGTGCAAGCTCTCTTTGTGAGATGTTCGAGCTATTATAATGATAGAACAAACGGAAATAAAAGCAATAAAAAATATATAACAAAGTTAAATAAATCAGACTGCAAAAATAAACTAAACTTTATTAAAAGGTACAAAAAGTGTTTGGTTATATATAGTAAATAGAAGTTAAACAAGCGAAGCATGAATTGTGAAACATAGCCATGATCAATGATCTATTACAATAAACATGTTGCTGAAAATAAGATAAAAGGTCCCCAAGTATTATAACTGGTTGCTGTACCTGATAATTATAAAAGAGGCTTGTTGATCATAGAGACAATGATGTGATTTATATATTAGCCAATTAGATAATTATTGTAGTGTGAATAAACTTATAGTATCGTAAAGTAGTGAAGGATATTAGAGCATGTGTAATTATATGAGAATATAATGTGCTCGTTCACAACACTTTGCCCTAACAAAAAACTTAATTGTATCAAGTAAAAATAAATCGGGGTCTCACAGAAGATTCACGACAACATTAACTCTTAAAGGATTTACTAAACCTGAATACTATGAAAAACTTCGAAAAAAGATTTGCGAAATTTCTATTTTCCAACGAGAGGTTCTTATCAAGACGAAGCTATTTAAAAATTTCTATATTGTTAAATAAGCTACAACGACATTAAGTTTTCATTTTTTCACTCAAAATCTCTGGGTATGGACTATGCAAAGTAATCATGTCAATTGAAACAATCGAAAGCGTGTCAGCTAGATTTCTACTTCAAAACTCTAACCCTATATCCCTTTTCTCGCTGAGGCGTTTCACGAATATAAGGAGACCCATTCTACTTAGAACCGTTTCATTCTCTACCTCTCTAACTGGCTATTCTGATAGTTTATCTAAATACAGTACCCGTTCGCAATTTTCTGAAAACCTTGGCCAAATTAATTTTTCTCAAGTCAGAAATAAGGCCCTGATACGGTTTACGGCCACATAAGTATGAGTTTTTTTTTTTTTTTTTTTTTTTTTTTTTTTTTTTTTTTTTTTTTTTTTTTTTTTTTTTTGCAGCTTTAAATAGAATGGTTACGGAACCATAAAATATGGATATGTAGTTACTCACGGAAATTTAATATTTTATGGTCATCATTCAGGAAGACCTGGTGCCAGAAGTAAGTGTTTGAAGTTGCGTTACAGCTTACTTTGTATTTTTATACAGGCTTTTCCTTCTTTCTGAAAGCATATTTTTACTGGCCTCTAAATCAATATTTCATCGTTTTTTAGTATGTATGAATATTGATATATTTTTTTAATTTTTTTTTTATTCGTATCTTTTTAAATATACGATGTATAACGAGCGAAAAAAAAAAAAGAAAAAAAAAAACTACAACAACACCAACCAAAAATTTAGTACTTACTCTACATACTTTTGGAGTGAACTGTAAGTTTCATAGCAAGGCACATAGACTTTACGTATTTGATCCACTGATTAATAATAATAAAAAAAAATAACTATCTAAAGTGCCTCCCTTCCAGTTTATGTTGTGTTTTCTGTAAGAAAGTAAGTATTTTTTGTGTCCTTTTGCCTTTCTACATATCCCTTTGCTTATACATAAACAATAAAGTAAACCACTTGATACCTTTTCTATCTCCTAAATTCCGAAAACCATATTCAACAGTAAGTTAAAAGATGTTTTTTTTTATAATTCAATTGACAACAATTAATCCCAAAATTCCGGATAGTTACGTAGCATATAGGATTCACCATTTTTAAATTTTGCTTTGTTAATTATGATACTATTCAAAGTACTGTCATAGGTAGCTTTAGCTAAAGAGATATTAGTAGCAGATATGAAGTGAAGATAAACCCCCTATTTATCTTAACGGTAGATCTATTAACGCCACTGCTTAATTTGCAAAAGATTTAGAGTTTATGTCCAGAACCTGAAGGTCGTTTTTCTTTAGTAACGCTATTACCCGTTTATAAAAACACTTTAAAACCAATGTTCCTGACTGGATACTTGAAAATGTATAATGCATACATCACCCACTTTTAAAAAGTAGTTTGACCAACTTTTTTTTTTCCCACAATGATCTGAAAAAATAAGGAAAATAATTGCTTAAAGAGTTCGTAAAAAAAAAAAAATAGATACGAATAATAAAATTTGAGGCTGGAGAGCACAGTTAATAATTAAAACCTTATAATATGTCTTTATTCATTTAGTTGACCATAAATCCGCACATGATTTTCAGAAAAAAAATATTAAACACATGTCCACACACAAGGTTGTCAATTGTAGGAATACATATTAAATATGTTTTTCCCTCCGTGAATACGGCGACGGGGGGTAACGCATACAGACAGGTTTGATCATCGAACATAATAACAATTAACGCAAACTTTAATATTGCATTAATAATAATAATAAAAAAGATGGTTCTAGAAGTCAACACTGGGCTGAGTATATCCTAATTTGAGGTCATGTATTTAAGAGGGACGAGAAGAGTATACAAATCTTTGGATATATTTTACCATATAGAGTTTTGGCTAAACTTAATGCCATGCTATAACAAATATATACATAGCTTTAAGTTTTATGGTTTAATCAAAAAAAAAAAAACCTCAATGTGTAGTTGTTTCAAGAAAAGTAATAACGAATACTCATTCTTCATTTCTCGTTTTTTTTTTCTAAAAAAAAGAAAAAATGTCATAAATAGAATATGTAAAGAATTACTATTTTTACTCGTTTCCATTACGTTCGAATAAGATTAAAAAAAAAAAAAAAAAAAAAAAAAAAGACACACGGTATAATAATCTATTAAGGAATTGTTTCATTTTTATGTCACACCCAGTTCTCATGGTAAAAATAAAAAAAAAATAGGCCAACCTTTTCGTTGTAATTAATGCTGATACACAAAAAAAAAAAAAAAGTTTAATTCTTATAACTATTACATAATTTATTAAATTTGAGCTCTATTGTAGTTAGTCTACAAAAAAAAAAGAACTCTCTTAGTTTTTCTATTTTTTTTTTTTTTTAAAAAAAAAAAGGAGGGGCGTATAAGATATAAAATGTTTGTGTGTGATATAATTTCATAATGTGTAAAAAAGATCAACTTTGTTTAAAATGCAATAAGGAGAAATTCAGGGTCGATTTTATAAAAAAAAAAAAGGCCAGCTTTTTTAAAGTGTCAAGAATTTAAGAATTTTGCTTTTCTCATCTGAATTCAATGTGTTAAATGCATTGTTCCACTGATCTCGTGTTAAAATACGATAGTAACCTTTCACAACCTTACATACATAAAAAAAAAAGGAGTAAAAAAAAAAAAAAAAAAAAAAAAAGTTAGAAAAAGGAGAAAAAGTTAGAAATCCAATTTTTTTATGCTTACATCACATAAATCCACCAATAAACGATCAGAAGGTTTTTCCCAAGTAGAGATAGCAACCAATAACAAATGCAAATGCTACATAAAAAAAAAAAAAAAAAAAAAAAGTTAAATTTCTAAATATAGAGAAACCGAAAAAAAAAACTTACTTGGTGTGCGTCCTGTGCGTTTAACTTTATAATTGCACACAGACCTCGGAAAGCAGATTCCTTCTCTTCTCCTTCTCGGACCGACAAGGAAGTTTTTAAACAAGGCTGAATGAATAGAGAGAGTGTAGGGGCTAAAAGGTCAGGACAGATGAGTGATAATCTACCTAGAGCAATCATGACATTTTCATGAATAGAAGCAGGTACAGTAGAGTGAGTGAAAAGGGGTACCAATACTTGTAATAGACTAGACAAGTAACCTTGTACTTGTGTACTTTGGCAACGCATCACCATTTCACCTAATGCCCAAATCACGTTATTGTACACACTAAATGAAATGAAATATCCTTGATTACATAGAATACGAATCATTTCTGTCAAGATGGTATGAAAATAAGGTAAAAGAGAATCAAAACTAGCGCCTGCAATATCACCTAATAAAACAAATGTAGACTGAAGTACTTCTGGAACGGGGTCCTATATAGTATGTATGTATATATATATATAAGTATATATGTATATACATAAGGAGGATGAGGAGGAGTTATTAAGAAGTGACTTACATGAATACAATTGACTAATAAAGATAATAAAGGTGGATTCGTTTTTGCTATTAATGGTTCAATCGTGGCCCCCAGACCTTGTACTATGCCAGATAATAAATCAAGTGCTGCAATTAAAAATTCCACGTTGGGCGGAACTACTGTTTCTGGATTTTGATCCGCCATCATTTGTTCTTGTAAAGTAGACGAAATTAATTTTACGCATCTTGTAAGTACAGGATCTACGTATTGAATAAATCCAGGACCCAGCGCCGCAGTAATATTTGAAAGACACTATAGGAATAAAAATAAAAAGAGAGGGGATTAGTGATATATGTATATGTATATATATATACATGTACATTATATTTACTTCTAGTAATGGGAATAAATCAGTATCTTTATCTGAGAGTTCATTCCATTTAGTAATCAAAGGAGGCATAAGTAAATTAATAAACTGAGGTTGATTCAATTCAGATTTTACAGCATCAGCCAAAGTACCCAGAGCATCATAAAGAAACAATCGATTCTTTCGTTTATAGAGACCAAAAGCACGATTTGTTTGGAATAAAATTTGATAGAGATAAGGTACAAGTTTAATCGAAGCAGATTCGGTTAGAACAATAAAGCCCGTACAAGCCGACTCTTGTACTCGTTTATTAGAGTCTAATAATCTATTCAGTAACCCAAACAGCACGGGTTCAAAAAATCTTGTGGCCTTGTGTTCATCTACTAACCAATTAGAGAATCGGCTTATTGCCCAACAGGATATAGAACGTACTAATGGCTACACAAAGATATTACAATAGAACTTAATTATACAAAGAACTATTTTAATCATCATATATTTTGTATATACTTACTTCTGGGTCAATCATAGATTTAAGTAAATAAGGTATTAACCTGTCTAAATGAAGACTGAATACATCAATACCACCTTCTGCTGCTGCACCTAATGCTAAAATACCACTTTCTCGTATCAACCAATTCTCATCATTTAATGTTTGATTAAATAATAAGTCTAGAAGGATAGTACAGAAATCATCTCGAAAAGTAACTGCCAAGATATCAAGTGCAGAAGCACTACTTTGTCTTGAAGAATCGCGAGCATAAAATTCAGCTTCATCTACACCATCTTCATTATCATCATCATCATCATCATCATCTTCTTCTTCTTCTTCATCATCATCATGTTTCATACTTGAAGAAGAACAACTTGTATCATCAAAATCAGAATCTACTGCTTCTTCTTCTTCTTCTTGAAGATGATTTATAAGATCATTCGAATGCTTTATATGATCAGGCTTTGGTCTACTATAACATTTAGAAGGAGGAGGAAGAGGAGGAAGTCTATCATTTTGATGAGGAATAAAAGGTAATAAATCTAATAAATCGGATTCAGAATAAACCATACGATGTAATAAAGTGGGTACTAATTGAGGTAAGTAAGGTATCAATTGATCTCTATAGACTTCACTATGAGCATAATCTATCCAGAAATCACATGCAGCCAAAACGATATCATTATCAGTATCTTTTAAAGCTTGAATCATGAACTCAATAGTTAAATCCAAATAAGGTTCTACTCTTTCTGGAAAGGCTTCTAATAGAATAGGTAATATTTTACCAAACTCATGTCGAACACGAAGGACAGGATCTTTAGAGGTTTGATAGAGAGCAGGTAAAAGGATGTCTAATTGATTTAAAAAGGAAGCTTGCTTCAATAATACAAATTGTCTTGTAGCATGAATTGCTTGTGCACGCACGGTTGAATCGGTACTTGAATAAGCTTGAATGATATATGGCAAAATGAAACCAAGTGGTGGTTGAATACCTACTTGTATCTCCTGATCCAATTCTTTTGAAACTTCAGAACACATTATGAAAATTGTATTCAAAGAAAACTATCATATCTTTTTATGATCAAAAACTTAAATAACTAAAAAAAAAATTTGTACAAGTCTTTTGATATGTATATATTTTTTTTTACCTTGAATACTACAGGATCTTTTAATTTTTCAATCAAGAGCATTAACCCATTTGACCAGTTATGTACTCGACCTCGACTAAAGATAATTGAAATCACACAAGAAATAGTGTTCAAAATACGTTCGTTATCGTCTAAAGGTGGTGATTGGATATAGTCAAGACATGTTTGCTTTAGATAGTCAAGTACTCTTATTGGGATTCGATTGAATTGGTTCGTCAGGTTGAGTTTGAGTTGATCTCCTGCCATCATTCGAGTAGATATTTCTTGTGACTTTAATTGAATAAGGATATAAGCAAGATAGGCATTATAATCTGGATATTCATGAAAAGAAGCAAGCCTCTAAAAAAAAAAGAGGGGGTTTCTAATATGAGTATAAATTGTTGTCAACTAGTAGAATATATATATATTACTTGTGTCATGAGTGCTTGCTCTCGGTTCGTTGGATCGGCTGCATCTCTTAATAAAACGAGTAATTCACGTAAACCTTGTTGTTGCGGTTGCCAAGTCATTATTTTATTTTAAAAAAAAAAATAGTAAGAAAGAAAGAAAGAGAAAAAAAAGAGAGAGAGAGAGAGAGAGAAAGCTATTTATAACCAACTTTTCACTTGTTCATTCTCCCTTCCCGTGACATGAACACACAATGAGGACAAGAAAAAGAGTTGTTATCAGGTGTTAATGGGTTTTTTTTTTCTCGTTTTTGATTTTATTTTAAAACGGAGTTTTTCTTTCTATATATACAAAGTTTTGAAAAAAAAAAAAAAAAAAAAAAAAAGTTTATTTTTACTTTTTGTAAAACGGAAAAAAAAACAATAAAAACTTATTTAAAAACGTCGTGTTTAAAAAGCTTATCTTGATTGTGATATTAAAAGTATCATTCTCTCACAGAAATGACGTCTGCTTACTCTTTCTCTTTTTTTTTTTTACGCGTTGTCTATTTTGTTTCAGCCCACTATTTTTTTTTTTTTGGTTCTCGCCTTTTTGTATAATTTCAATTTTATGAAATTGTAATAAGCAAACAGTAATATATTAAATGCCTCTCTCTCTCTTTCTTTTGTTTTCGTCATTTAGTTATGAATTCATCTTGAAATGATGTGATAAAAAAAAAAAAAAAAATGAAATAGGTATAGTTCGCAATAGAGGGGAAAAAGTTTAGTGCGAAAATTAGTGATTCGAAAAAAAAAAAAAAATGTTTGGGGGAGACACCAGTCTTCTTTTTTTTTTTTTTTTTTTTTTACCCCTTGATTACTTGTTGCTGCAGTTTATTTATTTACTTTAGTCTCGATTTTTACATAAGAAAAAGGGGGAAAAAAAAAAAGGAAGTCGTGATTCAAGTGATACTACGTCAAGGTCTTTTTTTTAATGAAACCTTAATACCTTAAAAAAAAAAGTGCTACTCTGAGTTTTAAAAAAGAAAATGATGAAATTTTTATTTTATTTTTTTCAAAAAAAGAAAATGAGTATGTTTGGTATATAAAGGATGTTTGTGTATATGTATAAGATGAAATGGATTAATAAAGAGAATCCGTGGCTAATTGATAAAAGCATTTATCACATACACGTGAAAATACGGGATGATGTGTTTCTTTTGCAGAAAATAAGGGCAATCGATTGCCACTGTGTGTATTACAATAAATTTGACCGCATCTAAATAAAAAAAAAAAAAAAGAAATAATAAATAAAAAAGTACTTTTTAAACAAATATTAATACTTTACCCACGGCAATGATGCTTTCGTTGAAACCAATTAAATGGTTGATTACAGTTTTTAAATGAACATACTTTTACATTTTCATCTTTTTGCCATTCATCTTTTTCTAGTAATTTAAATTTTGTTTGACGATCTTGATGTGTGATCTCGAGACTATATTTGTGTTGATAAACACTTGATTGATTGAAGCTAGTGATATCATCTGTTGCCTTGGAAGCTAGTAACTAATGGCAACAGAGGAAAGTTTAAATTAATGACTCATTTTTTTTTTTTTTTATATATATATATATACTACTACTTACTCTGTCAGGAATTAAAGATGGCTCAATGGTAGTACAGACACCTTGAACGGAAATAATTGTATCTAGCTCATTTTTATCTTTAGTCTGTTTAATAGTAATACCCGTTGTAGTTGACTTGAGACCTTTGTACAATGCATTATAAATGGATAAGATACCATGTTTTTCATTCACTGGTGGAGGTGTTGGGGCAGTCTTGGGTACTGCTAAATCAAAAGAAGTGATGGAAGAAGCTTTTGTAGAAGAACAAGTAAAAGATAACAATTGATCTAGTAAGAGTTGCTGTTGTTGTACAAATGATTTACACTTTTCAATTTGTAAATTATATTCAGTTGAATCTGAAGGATGATGAGTCAAGTTCTTTAAAGTATTTGAATAATCTGTGATACTTGAATTTAAATTCTTTAGTATTTGTTCACGTTGTTCCACATTATGTAACGTCGATGATTGCCATTGAAAACAATTATTTTGGTCAGTTGAAGAAGAACAAGAAGATGAAGATGAGGGGCTATTATTTACTTGTTCTTCTTCTTCTTCTTCTTCTTCTGGTTCAGAAGAAAAGCACATTTCATTACTTTTACAAGCAGCACATTTCCTTAAATGTTGATAAAGTACAATTTGTTGTTGTTGTTTTTTTTGTTTTTCTTCAATCTCTTCTTTTTCCAATCGGGTTTTATCCGTTGTTGTAGCAGTAGTAGCATCTTGTTGTTGTTGCCAAGCAGCAGTACCTTTAAGATCACTAATTGACAATGTACGAGTACGAAGTTCTCTTTTATTATTATTTTGTTTCATCGATCGATTCATATTCATCATGCTATGTCTTCTTTTTAATAAACTTTCTTCGGCTACTCCTCTTTCTTGTTGAGTAAGTGCTTTTTGCTTCTTAATGATCTCTACAATATCATTCACTCTCACATCTTTAGAGATACTTGCAATCGTACCTCTTCGAATAGATGATCGTCTTTGAAAGACGTGTGGAGGTTGAGGTGTCAACATAATGGGTGCGATCGCGTATTCAGTCATGATTTTAATATAAAAAAAAAAAAAAGTGAGAGAAAAAAAAGAAAAAAAAGAAATAAAAAAAAAAAAAAAAAGGGCGTTATTTATAATAAATAAATAAATAATGATATCATGTGTGTGATTTGATACACACTAAGGGGGGCAGCTTTAGCAGTTTGTTGTTGTTGTTGTTGTTATTTTGTATAATAATGTCAATTTAAACGAATACCTATTTGATCTCATTCTCCCCTGATATATAACATAAAAATGTTGTTAATGAATACTATACTCCCCTTCATTGTTTCCCTTTTGGAAAATTAACCTTTTTTTTTTTTCCTCAGCCCATCATTAAACTATGCTCAAAAAAGAACCCCACATTTTTTTTTTTTTGAAAAAATGGCTTATACTTAAAAGGTGTTTCGCTGATGATGTTGTGTGTGTTCACCATGATGAAACTTGTAGCATCTTTTTTTTCGGATCATCTATTTTTCGGTCCGATATCCTTTTATTTTGATCTTGCTTGTTAAAAAAAAAAAAGGGTAAAACCACACACACACACACACACACACAATAACAACAAAATATAAAAAATCAAACTGTGTATTGTAAACTCGCTTTTTTAAAATAAAACGAGTTCATTTCGATGAACCATCACAACAGTAAAAAAAATAAAATAAAAAAACTTTTTGATTGGCTTAAAACAAGGCTTTGTTGTTCGCGTTAAAAAATATAATTTTATTGTACGCACATACACAGTTCTTTTTGTTTTTCTTTTTTTTTTTTTCTTTATTTTTTATTTTTATTTTTTAGAAATGGACACTTCACGAAATACCCATTACCCTTCTTACCCATACCAACGTTCAACTCAAGATACCGTTCAACCACCATCTAAAGAAATATATCAATATGATGCACCTTGGCTAACTTATGCTCTCGATTGGTGTAAAACTCCCATTGAACAAAAGAGTTTTCGACTAGCTGTTGGTAGTTTTATTGAAGATAGTAACAACAAGGTAACAGAAAAAAAAAAAAAAAAAAAAAAGTACATGCTTTCTTTTTTTCATCTTTCTTTTAACATCTTTCTTTTTTTTTCAGCTGCAAATTATTGCACGTACCGACTTACTTGATACACACGGTCCTATTGACCAGTCAAATGATTTTACACCTATTGCTGAGGCAGATTCTTATTATCCTATTACAAAAGTATTATGGGAACCAAGAAAGGTATACACAAGTGTGTGTGGGTAGGTGCGTTAAACGGAGTTTTAACACTTTTTTTTTTTTTTTTTTTTTATGATACAAAGGGCGACGCAAGAAATAGTGATTTATTAGCTACAACGGGTGATATTTTGAGAATTTGGGAATTAGTTGATGATCCAGGATATGGTCAAACGAATTCAATCAATAGTTCTAGTCGAGCAAACACGAATACAGATCGTCATCAACAAAGATTGGTGAAAAAAGCTGAATTAGTGAACGTAAGTATATGTAAAGAGTACAAAGAATAAGTTATATTTATATATATAGATACATAGATGAAACAATCGGACTTTTGTGCTCCGTTAACTTCGTTTGATTGGAATGAGACAGATCCTTCACTAGTAGTAACATCAAGTATAGATACAACATGTACTGTTTGGAACGTAGAAACGAATCAAGCCAAGACACAATTAATTGCTCATGACAGTGATGTATATGATGTTGCATTTATGCATGGATCAGCAGATACATTTGCAAGCGTAGGAGCGGATGGATCAGTTCGATTATTTGACTTGAGATCATTAGAACATTCAACTATTTTGTATGAAGCACAACAACCTACTACAGTCAATAATACAAATCATCGAAATTCAGGTACGGTCCCCTTATTACGTTTACAGTTTAGTCGCATGAATTCAAATTTGTTGGCTACATTTCATATGGATTCTGCTATTGTTCAAATATTGGATATTCGTTATCCAAGTGCACCTGTAGCTGAATTATCTAAAAGTCATAGTGGTAGTATAAATTGTTTATCTTGGTCTCCTACCGAATCAGGTCAAATTGCTACAGGTGGTGATGATTCTCAAGTATTAGTTTGGAATATTAATCAAACTTCTGATAATAATAATAATAATAATAATAATAATAGAAATTATTATCATCAACAACAAAATACACAAAGATATAGTCATCAACCTCCAAGATCTGTTCAAGATCCACTTTTAGCTTATGTTGCTGATGCAGAAGTGAATTCACTTACTTGGAGTAAATCTGCTCCAGAATGGATTGGTGTTGGATTTGGTAAAACAATTCAAGCACTTCGAGTTTAACTGTAATAACTTTTATTTTTACAAGTAATATAAACAAATTAAAAAAGAAAATAAAAGTAATGATAAAAGTCCCCAATCTCTTATTCCAACCCATATTTCATCTCTTTTCCATGCTGCTTGAATCTTTTTTTCTAATTCAATTAATCTTGTCTCTAAACTCATCGTTTTACGGTACTTGTCAAATCTTGATCTTAATATCATGTTTTTCTTTTTAGTTTCCTTAATTTTATCTGTAGTCTTGTTTGTGTTTAACTGATGTGATTTCATTTCACTAAAATGTTCATGTCGTATACTACCAAGTGATTCATCATAGATATCTAATTGCTTTTGCATATTGATCAAGTCTTGTTTATACCTTTCTATTTCTTCCTTATTTATTTCAATCCTTTTTTTTTGTTTACTTATTTCATTCCATTTATTTAATACATCTTTATTCATCAACTGAATAGCCATATCAAAAGTGCTATATATCTGTTAGTTGAATATACTTATATTTACCTTGCACTTACATGAAGCGTTCGTTACAGTTCGTGTCTCCTTGTGGTATTTCAAAACTAATCATTGTATCTGAATCCAATCTTTTCATACCAAATCGTACTTGATTTGCTCCCTCATTAATCTTGACTCGTTTCACTGGTTTCTTTAATATCTCTAATTCAGCTACTTGTTCTTCATCTTCTGTTCTATCACGTGCCCTGGAAGGATCGATGACCCGTATCGAAGCTATAAACCATAAAAACTCTGTTTAAATATTCTAATCATATTAAAATTGCCTTTACCATCATCAGATAATCCATCATCATCACTAGGTACACTATCAGTAACGGACATTTTTTTATACTGACTTATAAACCTCGTCTTACTCGAATGTTGCTTTAAACGATGAACGAAATTAGAAAGTGTAGGTTTTCTAGTTATTGTCTGATGGTAAGGTTCAAATGTTGTTTGTTGAGACCTTCCTTGGTCTGTTCTAATAAAATTGTTGACCTCTTCAAACTCCATACTTGTGTATTTGTAGCTGCAAAAAAGAAAAAACGGGAGAAAAGGAAAAAGTGAAAAACAGTGAGAAAAATGAAAATACCGTGATAATAATTTATTTTATTTATTTATTTATTTGTATGTAAACTTTTTTTTTTTTTTTTTTTTTTTTTTTTTTACAAGTGGATCAAAGAATAAACAGGAGCATCCAAAACTTCAGCACCATGTAAGAAATCAAGTTCCATAACGAAAACGTATTCGACAGTAGTAGCATTACACTTCTTGATCAATTCACCAGCAGCAGCAGCAGATCCACCTGTAGCAATCAAATCATCAATCACAATCACACGAGCACCTTCCTTAAGAGAAGACTTTTGGATTTCAAAGATATCCTATGTAACACTGTTAATTTATTTGAAAAACAAAAAACCCTTTTTTTTTTTTATTATTACCTCTCCGTATTCCTTCTTGTAAACTGCTTGAACACAATCTCCAGGTAATTTACCTTGCTTACGAACAGGTACAAAAGCAGCACCTAAACGAAGGGCAATCAATGGACCAAATAAGAAACCACGAGCATCAAGGCCTATCAAACTTTACTTTAATTACATTTTCTTCTCTATTTATTTAAATCGCTTACCAACAACAGCATCAATCTTTTCAGCATAAGTAGAGGTAATATGATGAACAATATGACAGATGAGTGCTTCAACAGCAGTGGGATCTTGGAAAATAGGGAACATATCCTTGAACACAATACCCTAATATACATGTTTGTATCTTGTTCTCTCTTAATGTTTTGTCTTGCAAAAAAAAAAAGTTATACCTTTTGAGGGAAATCCTCATGTGTTCCGAGCAAGCTCTTGAGACGTTCGATATCTTGGTTACTCATTGATTGAAAATAAGGTTTTTTAAAAGGGTAAAAGAAGAAGAAAAAAAAAAAAATTGTACAAGTTTTATTGAAAAAAAAAAACTAGTGACTGTCTAATGGTGTAATTTAATCTTTCCATCTTTTTTTTTTTTTTTTTTTTTTTTTTTACATGGTTTTGCAGAGAAATTTAGAATTGAATTAAAAAGAGTTGCTAGTATGTATATATATATATCAATTGAAGTCATATCTTGCCGTAACTCTTGGTACTTTTTTTTTTCTACATTATAAAAGCTTTATCTTGTTTTTTCCCACAGCAGAAAATAGAAATATGGAAAAAAAAAAAAAAAAGTCTTCAAGGTCCGAGAAAAAAAAAAAACGACGAAAGGGGGAACAATTGTTGTGGT
Source organism: Pilaira anomala (assembly GCA_025716855.1). Taxonomy (NCBI): domain Eukaryota; kingdom Fungi; phylum Mucoromycota; class Mucoromycetes; order Mucorales; family Mucoraceae; genus Pilaira; species Pilaira anomala. Next base: position 310,473 of record JAIXMQ010000033.1, read on the forward strand.
ACTACCCTCTTTTTCTGTTTGATAAGCGATAAGCGATAGGGACGCATAATGGAATTGAAACGAGTCAATAGAGCATGGTATAATAAAATGATAAAAACTTTTAATAAATTTGAATTAAAAAAAAAAAAAAAAAAAAAAAAAAAGTGATTTCTGTCGAATGAAAAAATCGAAATGTACGTTTGAAAAAGGAAAAAAAAAGTGTTTCAACTGTATAGCTTATAATATGACTTGTGAATTAACAGCGTAAGCTTATTAAACAAACGGAAAACAAAAAACGTTAGTGGAAAGAGTAGACTTTTAACTATTTCAACAATAGACCAAAAAAACGTGGACCAAAATCAAAGTAATAATAATAATAAAAAAAAGGTTCAAATTTTCTAAAAATAAGTTTACACAGTGATGATTTAGAACAACGTATTGAACACATTGAAAAAAGAATAAAACAAGTCAACCCCAAGAAATTAACTTCTAATTTATTTGATGAATCTGGTGTATTAGGCCCTAGACAATGGCCATCTGGTGTCACTTACGATAGTATTCATTACCTAGGTGATGTATCAACCATTCAATTCTTTTATGATAAAATACGTCTAGACAACAGTCAAGGTCATACTCTGAAAAAGTTTAATGATGGTGTCGTCTTAATTACTGATCCAGGTCTCCCAAGTCAACAATCAAGTAAGATACCTGGTTTTGAATGGCCTCAAAATATCCATCCTGTTGGTGAAGATATTCATAAATACATATATACCGTTACTGGTCTTGATCGATATACTGCCGTTCGATTATTAAAGTTATATTTCTCTCATGTTCATCCAATTTTACCTGTCATTGATAAAACTGAATTTATTAAACAGTACAGAGATCGTGTTCAGACTTATCCTTCAGGTGAATTATTAAACGCCATGTTTGGTGCTGCCGCTCGATGGGTTGAATGTGAAAGCTTAGAACCTGCAGACCATAAGAAAAGAATAACTCCATCAGATGCTGTATGGGATGTTCCTGTAGGTTGGTCTGACCATTTTTTCAATCAGGCAGAATATATCATCACCAACTGGTCTAGTCCTCCTACGGTTTCAAATGTACAAGCCATTATTTTAATATTAAATCTTCGAGGTGATCGTGAATCAAGGTCCTCAGAATGTTGGCAACTGGGTGGTTACGTATGTAAATCATATAACAAATATATCTCCTTGTCTTAAATTCTTATTCTATCTATAGGCTATACGTGTGGTAATTTTTATTTTTAATCGATTTTTATTTTTTTTAAAAAAAAACACTTAAAATATATATACTATCTAGGCACATTTACTTGGTCTACATCGATCTTGTGAAGATTGGGATATCTCAAGGAATGAAAAAGAAACACGAAAAAGACTATGGTGGGCTTTATATATTACAGACAGATTCCAAACAGCTATTCTTAGTCGACCACTTAACCTAAGGGACGAGGTAAGAGTAAAAAAAAAAAAAAAAAAAAAAAAAAAAAAAAAAAAAAAAGAGAGACCATTCATTAATATCATTCTTTTCAGGACATGAGTGTTCCTTATCCAGATGCAGGTGCAGATATTGAAGAAGTACTCGATGCTTACGAAGCAGATAAAGAAAAGATATTGAACAACACCACTTTCCCTCGATTCCCATGCTTGAGCTCACCTTACAACTATGAAACAGATAACCCAGACCGACCCCAACTGTACGAATTATTTATCCAATTCATCAAATTATCTCAAATCTTGGGTCGTATCTTACAAGGATTACATACGCCCATGGCCAAAAAATTTAGTTCACAACACGGAAGTGATGAATTAGTCAGTCGTCTTGATTATGAACTCACCGAATGGCGATACAATTTTCCAATAGCCTTGAAAAAGATTCAATTACCTGACTTTGATCCAGAACAAGGTCATTTTACTCCTGTCATAGCATCTATGCTCATGTTCTATTGTAGTTGCTTGATCTTTTTACATCAACCATTTATTAAACGAGCCCAATCATCTTCCACTTCACAACAAATTTGTTCAAGTGCTGCAACACGAGGGATGAAAATAGCTTCTGGATTATCTCCTAGAGATTTTCTCATGTGTCCTTATTCTTTTACATTGTATCCTATTCGACAGTTTGGTGTCATCTTGATGTTTAATAGTAAAAATCCGGATCCCCGTGTTTCTTCATTGGCAGAGGTTTATTTGAAACATGGTAAATTGTTATTGGATAAAATCAAGTATATCTCTTCTACAGCTACTGGATTATATAATTTATTTCATGGGATGACAGATGATACGTCTTCTAGCCTGCAACAAGAAGAAGAGTCTTTGCTGTATCAAAATGATCACACAAATGAGAAACAGACAATGGCATCTATCATGGACGCTATGATGTTACAGCCAAGCATAGATAAATCTGTTGCAACCAAACCACTTAATATAGAAGCAGAAGCATTTTCTTTGGCACAGTTTGGCTATAATACACCACATGATACAAGTTCATTAGATTATATCTTGCAAAACATGAACTCCTTCCCAGGACTGTCATCATCATCCAACGATGATCCATCTTTGCTTCAGTATGAACAAGAAACAACACAACAACACTTGTTTCAAAGTGAACCTAATAACGTGTTTTGGGAATTACCTCCTACAATGGAAGGATTGAATGAATGGATTGATTCTATGAACGAAAATGGGTGGTTTAACTAAATCTATCAATAAAAAAAAAAGAAGACAAGATGTAAGCTTCATCATCCATAGTCATTTTTTTTTAATTGAGATGTTCGAGCTATTAAAGAGATAGAACAAACGAAAATAAAGTGCAATAAAAATATACAGCCCAGGTTAAATAATCAGAGACTGCAAAAATAAACTAAACTTTATTAAAAGATACAAAAAGTATCTTAGTATATATAGTAAAATAGTAATTAAAGAGGCGTTGCATGAATAGTGAAACCTGACCTAGGTTTCGACCATCAGTTTGCCCACGTTGCTTGTCATGGATAAACTAGTTCCTGAAGATTAACCAAGTTAATGTAACTGGCTGCTATACCTGATAATTAATATAAAGGAGATTTATGTCAATAAATACGATGATGTGATTTATATAAAAGAACCAATTAAGTAATCAGAGTAGATAAAATTGTTGTATAGAAAAATAGGAGGAAGTTGAGAACATATGATAGTTATATGAGAATATAATGTGCTCGTTCACAACATTAATAGATATTTATGTTGTACATGAGAATGTTTGATTTGTCACTTCTCCCTCTTCTTGCATCGTTATTTAAACATTGACTAAACCTAGTTACGCTTATATATATTCCAGCAAGCAGAATCTCGTTTTTTACCTGCACTTGCATTGCATCATAACTTAATATGTATAGATATAGCGCGTGTTGTCAAAAAGAGAGCTAGGCCTTTAATATTATCTGTATTTATACTACTACATACTGATATCTAACTTTATATGCTTCTCATTGTATTTTTTTATACACAAAAAGAAAAGGAAGCCAATGTATAGTGGACGACTTCCAAAATTCATGTTTAAACCAAATCTACTCATAGTTACACTGATCCCCCCAAGTGACCACTCCGACGTTACACAGGTTGCCGAAGCGAAGGATGAAGAAGTGGTACAAGCTCTCTGAGCCACGCTTTATTTTCAGTTATATAATAATAATAAAAACTAATATTCCCCTTTTCTCCAGATCTTTCAAGTTAGCTATATGATATTCAATTTTTTTTTTTTTTTTTTTTTTTTTTTTTTTTTTTTTTTTTTCTGGGTGGGAATTGATCAGGTTAACTAAATTAAACTAAACTAATTGAAGAATCTTCGATACCAGGGCTGGGTGTGTACCACTTCTTCATCCTTCGCTTCGGCAACCTGTGTATTGTATGTCGTTCCTAACACAATACTTGTTGCCTCCGCTTCGGATTCCGAAGTGGTATAGTTTTCCGTTGAAAAAATTGAATTCTGTATCTTGGTACTGTCATGATGTTGTCTTGTAGGTTTATAATAATATTTTTCAAACGTGTTGGAATTCAGACTCCAATTAGCATGAGACTTGACTTTATCCACAGAATTTCCTAATTCAACCGCCTTGGTGCTTGAAGCTGCCCTTATAGAGTGTGCTGAATATGATTCTTTAACGCCTGCTTTAACCATATGATATTTAACCCAATTAGCTAAGGTACTTGGTTTGATACTTGTAGGTATCTTCTTTTTGGCTTGGTTATTTAAATAAGTCAGGAAAAGTGAATGATCTTCTGGAAGAGATGATCGATAAGTAATAGTGTTTGATAAAAACAGAGCTAAAGCTCTTACTACACACAGTTCTTGACAGTCTTGTTCCTGTAGCAACCCCAGTTGAATCGTTTTTTGTTGTGCTTCTTTAGGTTCACGTACATGAATAGTAACACCTTCTAAATTACCCTCCTTGTATTTTAACAATACATCACGGTACTGTATCCGACCTATGTCACTTCTAGGACGCCACATGGTATGCATACATAACAATAGGATAACTTTTTGTTGTAGATCATATAGATTTAATTGATTTGTTGATGATAAAGTTTTTAGAATATGTCTAGTTAAGATATCAAGATCCCATGTTTCGATTTGAGTTTCCTTTGGAATAGAGATCACCAATCTTCTTTTGGCATTAAAAAATCTTTTAACATCAGATACTTCTGCTATAGGACGTTTCTTGGGATGAATCACATTTAAGACTGAAGCTAAAGCTGAACGATACCCATTTAATGTAGATAGTTGTAAATCCTTATATGACATCAAAAATTGTAACACTTGTTGTGAGTCGTATGCTTGTGGTTGATATCCATGTTGTAAACACCAATCTACATATTTATTCCATGCTGTATCATACATTTTATTTGTCTTCGATCGTATTGATTTGTTCAAATGATCAATCAAATCATCCTTCATACCATTGGCTTGCCTGTAGTTGTTGATAAGCGCCAAGCGATCAAACTCCATTTGTTGTTCATTTTCCATATTATCGGACACGATACGTGTTTCATTTGTAGAATCGTTGGAAACCAAAATTGACTCGTCCATAGTGGTGTCACCAATACTGCTTCCTTGGTTCGATCTATCTTCAACTTCCTGAGTACCTTCGGGATCAATTTCCATGGTGGGAAGAGGTAAAGGCCCTTCCTTTTCCAATTCTGATTGAATGCATCGATCTTTGTTGCAAACGGATCCTCCTGGTAACTCCAATAAACTGGTAATTGATGATTGTGGTGAGCTGCGAACGCATCTACTGTCATTATTTTCCCCCACGTTTTCGTAAGTAGCTGAAACATTTTCTTTGGAATTGAAGATTCGTATATTGGTTTGTTCGATCGACTCAACTGATCGGCTTTCACATTCTGAATCCCTGGAATATGTTGGTATTGAACTACTAATTGGTTCTTGTTGCAAATATCTTGTATCTTGACTGCTAGATCCTGTAACGCAAATGATGCTGTTCCTCCTGCCTTGGTCACGTATTTCAATGCTGTCATGTTGTCGCTGTAAATCTTCATTGGAACGTTGTTTACCTTTTTTGCGTGAATTAACAGTGCGTAGTATATTGTTTTCAATTCTCGAACATTTATAGAGTCCTCTTTTTCTTCTTTTGTCCAAAACCCTGCTGTTTGGGTAATGTTTGATGTCACCCCCCAACCGATGTCGGAAGCGTCGACGTACACTTTCAATGCTGGTTCTGGCACAATTAATTTGTGAATGGGTAGGCCGTTCCGTTGTAAAAGAAAAGTTTTCCACCATTGAATTTCTTTCTTGGCTTCTTGAGATAGCTGACATGATTTGTCCCATTGATTGTGATTCATATATAAATTTTTTGCTAGATCCCGTTGCATGTGACGGACATGTAATAGGGCCTCTCCTATCGCTGGGATTACTGCAGTCATCTTCCCCAATAAACTTGCTATCCATCGGCATGAACGAATTGTTGTTAATTCCGCTTGTCTTAGACGTTGTAACAGTTTGTTTATCTTTACAGTTGGTAATGAGATTTGCATTGTTCTTGTATTGAATTGGAATCCTAAAAATTCTTGAGTTGTTTTCGGTTCGAGTACACTCTTGGACCGATTGATTAGGAAACCCAGATGCTCTAGGTGTTGAGTTAGGACTTGTACTGATCTCTTCATTTGAGCTTTCGACTTGTCTAAGATACATATGTCGTCTAGGTAATAAATAATTCTCATCCCTTTTGCTCGTAGATGTTCTATAGCATATCTCATTAGTTTTGAAAAAACTCTTGGAGCTACGCTTAAGCCGAATGCTAATGAAGTATATTGGTATACTATACCTTTGTTTTCGAATGTAAGGTACTGTTGAGATTCTTGGTGAATAGGGACTACCACATAGGCATCCTTCAGATCGACTTTGCAGATATAATCGTCTTTCTCTATTATATCCCGTAACGCCGGAACACCTTCCATCTTGAAATGTTGTACTTGTAGAAACTGGTTCAACTTGGTACAGTTCAGAATTGGTCTGCGTTTCGTTGCTTCTTGTATGGTGAAGAACGTCGATAAAAAATCCTTGTTCTGTGTTGGTGATGGTTTGATTATTCCCGCTTGCAAAAATTTCTGTACTGCTTGATCTGCTGCAAGTTGGTCTGCTGCATCCATATTTAAAGGTTTCACTCTCCATGGTAAAGGGTACCGTTCGAATTGTAATCGGTAACCTGACTCCACAATTGAAATTGGCCAATTTTGAGACGTCATTTTTTTCCAATTGTTTAAGAAGTGATGGAGGCGACCACCCGGTAAAATACCATCTTGTGGTATCGAATAGTTGGTTTGTTGATTTGTTGTAATTGATTGATGTTGAATCGACTGTTGATTGATTGAAGTTTGGTGATGTTGGATCGAAGCTGGACGGGAAGGATGTTGAAGATCCTTTTTTATTGGTTGTTGGTGTTGGGATTGTTGTTGGTGATATTGTTGGGATTGTTGTTGGTGATATTGTTGGGATTGGTTGATTGTTGATAACTTGATTGGCCACTTCGTTGTGGTGTCCACGTTCCACGACCTCTCCCTCTTTGGGATAAAAAAGGTCTTCCTCCACGATATCCATTGCTTCCAGTTCCTCTTCCGCCTCTGTTAAAGTTTGATCTGTTACTATTGTTTCGGTTGGCATCACTGGTAACTTTTTGCTTAAATGTTTCTTCATAGTACTGTTCAATAAAGTGTTGATCGAACGCGTATTTTTTGTCACTACTTTCTGGAGTCTCCAAGTGTTTGAGACTGTATGGTAATCTAAGAGCTTTTGTGCTGGCTTCTTTTGCTTCAAATTCTTGTTGTTTTGCAGTCCCGAATCCAAATACTGCAAGTCTTCTTGCTTTTTCCATTGTGTCAAGGAAGACTTCTTCGTCTTCACTTTGCATTCCTCGTTCAGTAATGTATTGCATTTGTTCATAGATTTCTGTAGCTGCTTTTGCTTGAGTTCTCGTACTTTCTGTAAGCTTATAGATGGTAGATACGAGTTGTAAAGAATCGACTTTCCACTGTTTAAGTTGGTGGATGAAATTTGGGTTGACTGTTTCAGGTGTGTTCCATTCCTCATTGTGGTACTTTGGAATGGCTCGTTTAAACCTTTGAAGTGCTTTTTGTAACTCTGAGTAGCTGTAACTGTCGAGTTCTTCATGAATGTCTGCTGGGATTGCAACCCCTCGGTGCTTTTGTTCCGTTTCTGTTGCTTGGGCTTCTCGGACGCGTCTGGTGACGGTTTCGATGATAGCATCCACTTGTTCTTTGGTAAATACTGTTTGGTCCACATTTTTACTTGTAGACTGATCACTCATAGTATATCCACGGTGCGCGGCTTAGAAAGATCTGGAGAAAAGGGGAATATTAGTTTTTATTATTATTATATAACTGAAAATAAAGCGTGGCTCAGAGAGCTTGTACCACTTCGGAATCCGAAGCGGAGGCAACAAGTATTGTGTTAGGAACGACATACAATTGATGTTGAATCGACTGTTGATTGATTGAAGTTTGGTGATGTTGGATCGAAGCTGGACGGGAAGGATGTTGAAGATCCTTTTTTATTGGTTGTTGGTGTTGGGATTGTTGTTGGTGATATTGTTGGGATTGGTTGATTGTTGATAACTTGATTGGCCACTTCGTTGCGGTGTCCACGTTCCACGACCTCTCCCTCTTTGGGATAAAAAAGGTCTTCCTCCACGATATCCATTGCTTCCAGTTCCTCTTCCGCCTCTGTTAAAGTTTGATCTGTTACTATTGTTTCGGTTGGCATCACTGGTAACTTTTTGCTTAAATGTTTCTTCATAGTACTGTTCAATAAAGTGTTGATCGAACGCGTATTTTTTGTCACTACTTTCTGGAGTCTCCAAGTGTTTGAGACTGTATGGTAATCTAAGAGCCTTTGTGCTGGCTTCTTTTGCTTCAAATTCTTGTTGTTTTGCAGTCCCGAATCCAAATACTGCAAGTCTTCTTGCTTTTTCCATTGTGTCAAGGAAGACTTCTTCGTCTTCACTTTGCATTCCTCGTTCAGTAATGTATTGCATTTGTTCATAGATTTCTGTAGCTGCTTTTGCTTGAGTTCTCGTACTTTCTGTAAGCTTATAGATGGTAGATACGAGTTGTAAAGAATCGACTTTCCATTGTTTAAGTTGGTGGATGAAATTTGGGTTGACTGTTTCAGGTGTGTTCCATTCCTCATTGTGGTACTTTGGAATGGCTCGTTTAAACCTTTGAAGTGCTTTTTGTAACTCTGAGTAGCTGTAACTGTCGAGTTCTTCATGAATGTCTGCTGGGATTGCAACCCCTCGGTGCTTTTGTTCCGTTTCTGTTGCTTGGGCTTCTCGGACGCGTCTGGTGACGGTTTCGATGATAGCATCCACTTGTTCTTTGGTAAATACTGTTTGGTCCACATTTTTACTTGTAGACTGATCACTCATAGTATATCCACGGTGCGCGGCTTAGAAAGATCTGGAGAAAAGGGGAATATTAGTTTTTATTATTATTATATAACTGAAAATAAAGCGTGGCTCAGAGAGCTTGTACCACTTCGGAATCCGAAGCGGAGGCAACAAGTATTGTGTTAGGAACGACATACAATTCTTATTACTCTCATTGGCTGTATTTTAAAACCCGCTTCAGCAAATTGCTAATAAGTATAAGTTTTTTGGTTTGAAACCCCCTAATTTATGAGATGAGGGTTTTTTTTTTCTTTGCAAAGAGCAAGATGAAACTGTTATGAATCGATAAAAAAAAAAAAGACCAGTAAAAACCGACATGTATACACTCCTTAAGACAATAGAAAAAACGCCACCCAACCAGTCTTCTGTACAGATATATTTAAACTATATTTTTCAATGAGATAGCTCATTGATCTCTGCTTCTCGATCTATCAGATTTTTATTACCTGTATATTACTTCAACGTATTCGATTGGTTCATTGGATTAACATTTCTGAGAACATCTCATCACCTTATTGCCTCTTTAAATACTAATCATTTGCAAAGTCTAGAATTTAACATCTCCAAGCAAGTCCTCAGAGTATGCTGATATGCTTATCCATCATTTACCTACCAAATTAAACAAGCTTTATGTACGCCTGGATCGTATTGATCTATATAGTTGGATTCATCTCATTGGTCTTGAAAGAGTTTTAAAATTGGCTGAACGTATGAGCAAGCTTTCATCAGCAGAGATTTGATGTGAGCCTTATGAACCGGAATCAGTGCCTACTGATGAATCGCAAATGACATTATTTTTTCAAGTCTTGAATGCGTTTAAAGGGGGGACAAAAAAGTTCTCACTGTAATGCGACCTTTTCAGATAATAATCCGCAGTTCACAAAACGATAAGATACTTGAACAGTGTTTTTGGAAAAAAAAAAATTGATGGCTTGAACTACCAAGATATTCACAGACATAATAATCAAGACGATTACTATTACTGTACATACGTTTAGATTTTGAATTGGTCGTACCTGACAAGACAATTTCGAATATTGGAGCAGAGGTATTCAATCGTGTCCAATTCGAGTTTTGCGTATACTAAAAAGAATCAATTATTAGCATACAAAGTTCTATAATATATCCATTGAACCCATTGCTCTTGTACCTTCAATATATTGAAATGAATGGCTCGGGTCATCTATATTCTACCTATCCACCTCAGTCATTTCCAGCAGGAGGCTTCATCGACTTGACTGAATTTGGAAAATTATAAAAACGTTCAAGTTGAACAACACAAAGTTTCAATCTAGTGAATACAGTAGTGTATAAAGTTTGCAAGTTACAGGTCAATTCGATGAATGAGAAACAAGAAGGGGAGATTTATGTATTAAAGTAGGACAATGGTAATATGTAAAGCAATTTCAGTTTCATCAAACGGATCATCTTTCTGTTGTCGCTCCTATTCTCATGATCAGTTTTTTTTTTTTTTTTTTTTTTCAAGAAGACTATAAAATTAATCCAGATAGGAAAATTTGTTGAAATCAAGTATTGTGTTCTTCAAAAAGAAGCTCTTGATTCTAATAATGAAGAAGATATATATAAGCCCTTCAGCTACTTTGAACTAATTCTTCTAATTACATCATATTATTATATACATTATAATATTTCCAAAAATAAATATATACTTCTTTTGCACAAACATCACAAATATTTATTTGTGGAGCATAAACATTTACACAGATTGAATATAATGCAAAATTTTACATGGAACACGTGATATGTACATACATCAAATTGAGTCCATGCCATCATAATATATAACGTACTACGGATTGAAACATGTTTGTGGATTTTTGTGTACACTAGGTAGTTAAACAAAAAAAAAAAAAAATGTTGTCATTATGATTCAATCTTGTCATATCGAAGGCAAAAGGAGAAAAAAAGCTTAAAAAGAAACAATATACCATTTTGTGTTTATGACGCCTATTTTAAACCATTCGCGTATATATATCCGTTTCACACTAGATTTGGACATAAGTCCGGATAAAAGGGTTTGGTCTCGAGAAAATAAGTTTTATTGGATATACTATATGGTTCATATACGATACTGTGCAGAATAAGAAACAATTAATACAATAAATATGCGGTCATCACCTCTCTGTCACCCCCCCCCCCTTCCCTTCCCTTCCACACCTTGTTACTACGCATTGGAGGGACGAGGTTTTCCCGCGCATAATGAAACAATGCAATAAGCATCAATCCATCTTTATTTTTTTTATAAAGATGAAGAAAGACTAATTGTTCAACTTATGCAAAAAAAAAAAAAAAAAATCTAAACAGAGCTTAGTCTACCGCTAAAAAAAACTATTTATGGTTTAGAGTTGGGCCTCAGAAAGAATATTTTTAGACAACAGGCAAATTACAATGATCTCACCAGACGAGAAGGTTATTATATATATATTATATAAATATGTATTATATTGTTTTTTTTTTTTAAAAATCAGGGAATAAATTTCTAAAAGGATCTGTAGCTGTTTCATTTCCATATTGTTCATCGGTCTCAGGATACCTATCAAAATGACTTGCATCGCCTTCACCACGAATGGAAGGTACATAAGGTGGTCTAATTTGTCTAGCCAACACCCGGTTGAAATCGACTCCTTGAAACCATGCATGTCTCTTAATATCTTCACTACCATCTTTTAAATTACCATAACGTTTTGTTAAATCGGCTGTTAATAAACGTTTCAATAAATCCTTTGAGTTTGGAATAAAGTATTGAGGGTATTTGACTCGACCTGCCAAAATCTTTTCGTAAAGTTTGAGATGATCATCATCGTAGAAAGGAGGGAAACTATGAGTAGAAAATAAAAATAAAAAAAGTTAAAAACTCTCTCTCTCTCTCTCTCTCTCTCTCGCTCTCTCTCTTACCCTGCCAACATTTCAAACACTAAAACACCTAAACTCCACCAATCGACAGCGCGTCCATATCCCTTGGATTGAATGATTTCAGGAGCTAAATAATCGGGCGTACCACATAAAGTCCAAGTGATATCAGGTACATGCTTTGCAAAACCAAAATCGGTAATCTTAATATGTCCTTGACTATCCAGTAACAAATTTTCTGGTTTCAAATCACGATAAATTACATTTTTTGAATGCATGTATTCGATTGCCAAAATCACCTCTGCTGCATAAAATTTAGCAACATGATCTGGGAAACGCTATATATTTGTATGTAAGTAAAATGAATAATAATAAACGCGTATATATATAATTACCTTGGATCTTCTAAGGACAGAGAATAATTCACCACCAGGTACATAATCCATGACCATGTATAAATTCACATTATCTTGAAAAGTTCCCCACATATTCACAAGAAATGGATGTGCAACGGATTCCAAAATATGTTTTTCATTATTTGTATGTTCTACTTGTTTTAATCTGACGACTTCAGATTTCTTTAAGACCTTGACAGCATAGTACCTTGCATTCACACGAGACTGGACCAGATGGACACGACCAAATGAACCTGTACCCAATGTACGCAACATATTGAAGTCCGCCAATTTAAGTCTAGGTCGATCTTGTCTTTGCTTGATAATCGATTGATCATTATAGACCGAGGTATAAGTAGCTGTTCGACTACGTGAAGTTTGTTCAAAATTTCTGTCGTTATGGTTACTGCTGTTGTTGCTGCTGCTATTGTATGTAGTTGAAGAAATATCCATTGGCACGTAACCTTTTTTTTTTTTTTTTTTTTAACAAAAATTTGTTTTTTTAAAAAAAAAATCATGTGTTTATATCACCCTTTTATACTATTACCTTCTTTTTTTTCTATTACATAAGAAACAGGGGGTAAAAAAAAGAAAAAAAAAAAAAAGAAAAAAAAAGTTTGTTATTGTTATTATTAATATTTTTTTTTTATTTTATCAATTACCGTGGACTTGGTCATCTTGAGATGAAGTTGGTTTCAAGTTGTGAGTTACCATGGTAACGTCACTATGAGATGAGCTTTCTACAGACTTGGTATCTTTTTGTGACGCATTTTCTGCTTGGTGTCGAGAAGAACCTTTTGCTTTATCAATGAATTTATTTATAAAAGACATTTTTTTTTTTTGCTGTTGTCTCTTTCTCTCCTCTCTCAGGACAAAAAAAAAAAAAAAAAAAAGGTATAATAAAAGGAAAAAAAAAGGCGGTGGAGAAAGAAAATATTTTATTTTTTTGGATGCAGCTGTGGTAAAAAGTTAAAAGACCGTTGTTGTGTATTTTATGTATAACGTCATGAATCAATATAAATTCACTTTTTTTGTTTTATCTTTTTTTTTTTTTTTTTTCTCTTTCTTTTTTTTTTTTATAATTTTTTATTTATTTATTTATTTATTATGCGTACTTTTTTTCTTGTATTCTTTGTTTGCTTATTATTTAGTTTTTGTTTAGCATCCAAGGTAGATATTATATTAAACGATATTATATTTTTTTTATTTTTTATTCATTTTTTTTATTAGTTGAACGAAGAAGGAATAGATCAACACATCACAAACATAACCGATCCACATTATTTTTCTACAGAAGAACCAATTTCTTTAAAGCAACGATTCGTATTGGATTCTTCTTCTACTACACCACTTTCAACAGATCCTATTCTTGCTCTTGTCATTTTTGTTGCTCTTAGCTCTCTGATGTTTTAAATTTCACCTTCTTTTTTTTTTTTTTCTGTCACTGTATATTCTTTCACTTTACTACTACTACTACTACTACTACTACTACTACTACTACTACTATCACTACTTTATAGCTCTTTTTACTTTCTTAAAAGAAAAAGAGAAGCTTCTAATACTCTAAAACCTTGTACATATATCTTTATACTATTCACAAAAAAATAATAAAAAAAAAAAAAAATTCAGCCATAATGAAAAAAAAAAAAAAAAATCAGCCTGTCACAAAAAAATTTAAAAAAAAAAGGCACCAAAATGTGTAACATGAGGAAGATCTCAGATAAATAATAAATAGCAGCCCGAAATGGGCTTGTTGGGGGATAAAAAAAGATGACAGTGCGTTCAAGAAAAGAGAGAGCCCGACTTTTTTTTTTTTTATTAAGCATTAAAAGGATATATATATATATACACACACACACACAAGAAAAATGATGTGATTTTTACCACTCATAATCTTTATTTTCAGATACAATAGTGATGGGATCACCAAGTTCCGGAGCCATACCGGATTTAATCAATCTACTGGTGAATACGACCTTTTCTTCACGATCTCTTTGAATAAATTGAGAAGGTAAATCGGATAGACTAAAGTAATTGGGTGGAGAAGTCACGGGAGGTGTAGTGAGAGCAGCTGTCAAAGGACCCCATAATTCACTTGGAATGGTCGATTGGGTAGGTGGTTCATCAAGATAAGGATCAAAAAAGATGGGTGATTCCTTACTTTGTAAATAAGATTGAACAGATGTTAAATTGGGAATATGTAATAAATGATTATGGGGTAAATTGGTGATACCGATTGGTATAGAACATTCAGTAAAGCAAGAACTTGATTTTAATAAACCACCAAAACTACTGAATTGAATACTAAATACGAGTTCATAATATACACATAAATGTCGAGATTGAAATGAAGGTGACACAAGTCGTGTTGGAATATGGAAATTGACTGGAATCTTGACGGTACCAGCGTTACCGGATACGGCTAATGAACCTTGCAAGATTTTGCGTGTCTTGATTCTTCTAGCAAGTCCACGTTGTAATTGCATTTGTCCCATACTACATTTATTCAATGTATAAGTTACACTGGATACAACACGATCTGTAGGAATACAATCTACTTGTAACATCATATCTACTTTTTCATCTATTTTTATGTATGTTAGTTAATGTAGTTAACAGATCTAATATTATTATTACTTTACCAGGACAGAAGGCAGGTCGAGGCATAATTGCAATGACTTGAGCAATAGGTGCTTTTCGATCATTATAAGTTGTTGTAGAATAAGTCCATTCTTTTGTTTGTGGAGCACAAATGATGGGTCGATAAGGCATGACATATTCTTTTGATCTCATACCCGGATTAAAAGAAGGACCATCTAAATGAGCAGACCAAATATAATGAATAGAAAATCCGATAGGATCATCCGTAGAAGGAGGAAAATTAACATTTGGAAACTAAGAAAAGAAGTATCACATGAGTTTTCTGTACTATTTTTTTCTTTTCTTTTGTAACTGCTTTTTTTTTTTTACCTTTAATGCAAATGGAAATTTGTGTTCTCCAGGTTCAATCACCTCCCACGGCGTCATTAAAAAAGCTATATATAAAAAGTTTAAAAAATTTCCCATAAAAAAAAGAAAATTTTACATGTATTTACCACTTGGCTCAGTTCCCCATACTTTTGTACTTGTATCAAAGTGAGTTGTAGTCACTTGATCAATTCTCTCAATCTTTGTTTCTAATCCATATTCCTTTACTTTTGCCGTAGCAACTTCTTCTGCTCGAAATCGAACTCGAATTTGAGTAGCATGAATAGGTTTAATATTGTTTATTATGACCACACCTATATATATATACATATATAAGTATACTAATCCTATTTGTAAAAATATATATATAATACCTCTTATGATTCTGTTAGGACGAACAATGATTTGTGAACCACCATCAAAAGTAATACTAATCTTATTAGGACCTTGTTCTGCTTTGATAGGCGGTGAAGGAGGAGAAGAACTTGATCGAGATCTACCGGTTGGACTTGCAACTGCTACAATATCTGTAATTGTTTGTGATAATCTTCTAGAGGCAGTACTACTAGAGTGTTCATTATTTGTTGTAGGTGAAGGTATACTTAAACTAGCGGGTAAAGAAGTCATCATCACTTATTTAATAAATAATTATATTATATATATATATGTATATAAAGAAAGAAGAAGAAAAGAAAGAAAAAAGAAAGAATAATTTTATTTTTAAATGAAAAAAATGACGAAAACAACTTTTCTTTATCTTTTTAGACGTCATATTGAACGTGTTACCCAAAAAAAAAAAAAAAGGGTTTAAATGAAAGTCAGTTTCAAATTCAGATTTTTCAGGAACCCCCCCACACATTAAAAAAGTCTCTTCTTTTAATGAATAAAATAACTTTTAATGACCAATCATTGACGTCATTCGATGTTGCACATAAGATTTTATATGATCGTCTCTTTTGATATCGTTAAAGATGAACGACGCTTCCTTTATTGAGCTTAAATCATTTAAAGACTTGACTTAAGTACTCTGATTATGATTAAATATTTTCGGCTTCAAACTTATACTTTTGGTGTAGTACATTATTTCCTAAATTGGATCGATTTCAACGATATTGGGCGTCATGCCAACCTCTATACTACTGCTTGTCTGTAAATACATTTGGTTTAAAAATAATATTCAACCGCAAAATTCTCCGGTGAAGGATAGATAGATGGGAAGGCCTTTGCCTCTACCTAACAAAGTGTGAAATAGTATCTTTACACAAGTTTTTATACAATAGATAAATCATTTGGAAGCGGGTAACGGTGCACAGAAGTTTTTTCTGATTAGTAGTTATAAAAGAAGTGTTGTAACATCGAGCAGACTTTTTTTTGCTTGATACATCTTTTGTCAGTAATAATACTTTTTCTTTCAGAAGAGTATGTATTGACAGTGCATGAGCTCTGATTGACCAGTTTAAGGTGATTTGTTTTGGCAGTGTTTCATGTAGTTTAGATTGGGGTTTTGATATTTACAAGAGGTGAATATCATTGAACTCTATCCCCCTTTTGTACTAAATATATTCATTGTTTGTGTTCTGACTTAATTGAGTTTAACAGTAAGGAGGTCTTAATGCATACAGCACATAAAAATGAGAGAGTAATAACGCACGATCATTGTTAAAAACAAACAGAAAAGGGGTGAAATGTAATAATACTCTAAGAAAAAATACAAGCCTCGTAATATAAGCTTTCACTGAGAGAAACAAATAAAACTCTTCCCCCCCACAAGAAAGATTTGAGCGGCTTGGAAAGCGGATCGAATGTTTATTTACATTGATAAAACAAATTCTTTTTTCAGCTGATGATGTTATATCAGGTGGCGTATAATAATAATTTCAACAAAGAGTGAACCCCCCTTCCTGATTTTTTAAATCAGCAGAGAGTACGTGTATGTGTGTGAAACCATACACATGGTATAGAACGAATCGTTTTTTTTGCATTGAAAAATGTCATTCATCTATATCAGGTTCTATTGGCATATGTATCTCAGGCTGATTCATAACAAGAACAAGTTAAACGTCATCATCTGACAGAAAAGAATCATGTTTATATAAACTTGTTTTTTTTTTTACTGTTTGATACATCTATCTTTATCTTTTTTTTTACATTCAAAAAATGTATAGAACTCTTGTATTAATATTAGTCTATGTTAGTTGTGGATATGCTCAAATCGATCAGCATATATTTCGAGAACCTTCAAAAACAGGCCTATTATCTCCTTTTACGTACGAGTGGACACACGTACTGGAACAATTCCATAATACATTAGGAAATAAAAATACAAGTAAAGACGATTCAGCTTGCTTATTCCCAGTTCCCTCATTTGATTGTGAACCTTTTCTTTGGAACGATGCAATTGTTGAAAGAGATGCTTATCATTTAAGACCTGGTGTAAAAAAAAAAAAAAAAAAAAAAATTATGATGTATTAGAAAATAACCTTTATTTATATAGGATATTAAATCTGTCATTGCTATAGGTGATAGTATTACAGCAGGATTTGGAATGATTTCAGGTAAATAATAAAAATGTATGACAACCAAAAAAATCTCACACGTACAGAAAATATATATATATATATATAGGTAGACCACCCTTTTCAACCATATTAGAATACCGAGGAAAAGTATTTTCATCAGGAGGAGATGAAGGAGAGTATACGATTCCTAATTTTTTATCAACGTATGGATCGATTTCAAAAGGAGTACCGACAGGAATTACATTACCACTGTCGAGAGGAAAGAAATTAAATAGAGCCGTAGGATGAATTCTATATAATATGCTAATAATAATTTAAAAATAACTTTTTCTTCAATAGGTGAGTGGAGCTAAAAGTCAAGAATTGAATGGAGAAATATCTCGACTTGTTCGAGTATTAAATACAGCAGACTATAAGGAAATTAAAGACGACTGGAAATTGATTACGTTATTTATTGGAGCAAATAACGTATGTGTTTTATGTGAACCTCCCATGACTACTTTACCTGGTTTAGCGGATGCAGATATATTTGAAGATAATGTACGACAGGTGTTGGAAAGAATAAGGTCTGATGTCGGGAAATCCTTTGTAAATCTCGTGGCTTTATTTAATGTAAGACAAGAGATATAAAAATAAAAAAGACCGCTTAATCATTTCGCTGTGTGTGTGTGTATAGGTTTCCAGCGTTTATGAAGCTTCAAGGGGCGATCCTTATTGTGAATTTGTATTAGATCCATCTCATATGGTTATATGTTCATGTATTCAAGGTGATAAGAAACAAAGAGAAGGTAAGCTAGAAATAATCTCGCCTCATTAAATATTTTACATCACTAACAAAAAATTTCAGCGGCAGATCGGGTTGTGAACGAGTACAATAAACGATTAGAAAAATTAGAAAAAGAATATAAGAATAAGGATGTTATGAATTTTGGCCTGAGTTATCAACCTGGATTCAAACAATTTCCAGTAGCAAAGTACAAACAATCTTATTTTAGTGGTGTGGACTGGTAAAAAAAAAAAAAAAAAAAAAATACACAATAAAAAAAAAACACATTGTATATTAACTTTTTTGGTACAAGTTTTCATCCTAATAAGTGCGCTAATCAGGTGATGGCGATACTGTTATGGAACGTAAGTATAAAGAAAAAGAATAGATCTTCATATGTTTTTTAACCACGTTTATATCCTTTTTAGAATATGTTTTCTAACCCTGAAGAAAAATTACAAGAGTTTAATATAGAAACGTTAAAAATAACATGTCCTAATTCGAAGAGACCCTATTTACAATAAAAAAAAAACCAGTTTTTATTGAAAAAAAAAACAATGTAAGAATTACTTGCACTACGTAGCACAAAACAGTCTATCAAATTAGTTTTGTGAAGCACTGTTTTTTTTTATTAAAGTATAAAATGAGCATTTCTCTTTTTTTTTTTTTCCTTTTTTTTTTCTTTAAGCATCATTTCCATCCCTTTCCTCTCTCTTTTCATACTTTCCTTTAATTTCAAACATGTTTCGCTCTCGTACACACTCTTCATCAAAGGCTGAAAGTGTTCCAACATCTTCTCTTTCTTCTGGAAATGCATCTATTCAAAGACCTACTACACCAATCTATAACGAACCTATTTCATATAATGAAGAAGACAATTATCACCAAAATGAGATGATCGATTTACAAGCACCACCTACAAAAAATGACTTGACAATTGATGCCATGTCTGCAGTGATTGCAGCAGCAGTTCAAATGTCTTCAGTTGGTGGTTCACTCTCTTCCCTTTCACTAGGTAGTGCATCTATCTTACAACCTTTTTCCAAGACAGAAGCAGCCAACGAAAAACGTAGATTCTCTACGCGTCTCTTTTCTTGGAACAAAAAGAATCCAGCTAATTCACTCACCAGTAGTCCTACTTCAAGTGCACCCACTACACCTGGATTAGAACCCTCATCACCATTTGATTCTACTTCTAGTATTGGTACAATGGATGATGATAATTCTTCACAAGGATCTCCACGCACTTCATCAGCTTCTGCTACTGCTGGTACGACCGATGATGGTCGGGATGAACTTCTATACCGAGGTATTCAAATTAAAGAAATTAAAACTACTCTCAAGACACTAGTTATTTCTGATGAAGCACGTTGTCCAATGCCCGAAATTAGAATCGAAAGACCTGGTTTCGCTCGTATTAATTATTAACTTTTTTATTTTTAAACCCTCCATTTT
The DNA here is from genome assembly GCA_025716855.1 of Pilaira anomala. NCBI lineage: Eukaryota > Fungi > Mucoromycota > Mucoromycetes > Mucorales > Mucoraceae > Pilaira > Pilaira anomala. The sequence goes on from JAIXMQ010000033.1 coordinate 330,408, forward strand.
TTTTAACATACCCCTCTTCCCATTTTTATTTATCATTTTTTTTTCTACTCCCCCTCCTCCTTGTCATATGTATTATAATACTCTTTTCCCTCTCTCTCTCTCTCTCTCTTTCTCTCTCTCTTTATCTCTCTCTCTCTCTCTCTCTTTATCTCTTTATTTTTATATATATAAAAAATCAAAAACTTCTATTTTACAATTGTTTTTTTTAATGTCAGATGATTAAAGTTCCATGGTGTTCATCATCCTATAATTATAAATAAAATCCGGCCTTTCCCAACATTAGACAACGTACTCACTATATTAATTGTAATAGATTAAAAGACGTCATTTATAATTTTAGCTTAAAAATGTAACATCATTGTAGTATGTATGTGGTTGTAGTAACATCAAAATCGATCTTCTTCATAATGCATAAAATGTAAAGAAAAAAAGGTATTTTTGAACGTGTAAATAAAAACCGCAACTCTTCTTTGATATTTGTGCAACAACTGCTGACTATATATGGTCAAAGAAAAAAACGCGTCCATCATATTCTTTTGCTAAAAACATTTAAAAAGTCTTTTTTTTTTTTAATGACATTATAACATTCAATTTAAAAATGTCTTGTTATTGTAAAAACTTGAAGACTTTTTCCAAAAAAAACAAAAAAAATCATCAAAGAAAGGTTTAAAAGATTATAAACTCGAGGAAAAACGCACAAGCCAATGGATTTTCATGAACTTAGAGACGATTTGTGCGCTTTAGTGCATGGAGATAATATAACAAGTTCTTGTGCGTTAGTTAAATGAGTAACACACACACACACACACACTTGAAAGTTAGAAACTGAAAGGAAAAGATCCAACAAAAATCAATTGATTTGACTACTTTTCTTGCAGAAAATATTAGAAATTTTTGATCAATTTTTTTATTTTTATGTAGATTGATATTATGTCTTCCTAGTTGCAGGATTGTTAGTACAATGTTTAGAGATTTTGTAATAATATTATTTAGTACATATGTTAGCTATATTTTAATGTGAATGAGTAAATCAATCAATATTTATAAGTACTACAATAAGGGCACTTACTAACTACAATAAGGTCACTTGTTTCATCGAAATAAAATTGATAGAAAGAAATGAATGGTTATAAATTGATTCAAAAGGAAAAAAAAAAGAAGTGATGACAGCTTTATTTTTGTATGTAGTTAGTTGAGGGCTCCTTATGTTATTGCGAGATATATATCAGTTGTTGTTACACTTTTATTGGAGGCTATATATCTGAACTAATTGTTAATTTGATTATAGAACAACAATAGTTGAAGATTTTTCTCACTGTACTTGTAGAAGTCCTTTTTTGATTTCATAATATCTTATTTTATTAAATTTCATTTCTATTTCTTGGATATTTATCTCTCTATTATATTTTACTATTTTCGTTATTTTTACCAAAAGTCGTTCTGCTTATAAAACTCGAACTCGTGCTCTCTTTTAAGCATCTTATATCCTTTTAACTTCCTTGGAGTATCAAAACCCAATACTTCTTTTTTTTTAAACACAACTAAACAACTTTTAACAAAGGTATATGTTGTTAGATTTTGATAGTCTAAAGTAGTTGAAAGAGATAAAATGCCTAAAAAGAGTTTGGACCCTAAAGTTTTTTTTTTCTTGAACACCCAGAGTAGGGTAATTAGACCAATTTTTGTAAGAATTCATTTTCTTGATTATTATGTTCTTTAAACGGAGGGCTCTAGCACTCTTACTTATGCTTCAATTTACACTTTTCATAGATCCAATATTTGTACCTCTTAACTTAGCATAAAGTTGGTATTCTATGGCAAATTCTCGGTATTTGAGCACGTTGATTGCAGATCTAAGATCTTGGCCACGTTACCAGCTATTATTCGTATGAGAACCTCATTTTTAATTTTCTCTGTATCGATTATTTTCAATCTTATTTCATCCTGCACCATACACGTTTCCAGTACGTCAACGTCTAAATAGCAAGTTACATTGAAAATCTTGATTTTCATTGTGTGTCCGACTCCACATAAATGTCCCTATCTTCAAAAGATACCACAACTCTCCGATTGCTTCTCTACAAAAAAAAAAAAAAAAAAAAAAAAAAAAAAAAGATACCACAACTTCTTTATCACAAATGTCCCCCTGAGTTACTACCGTTAAGTGGTTCCAAGTGGAAAAGAATATCACCACATTCAGATATAGGCCTCGTATCTTCATTCCTTCCATAGGATTTACTTCCTGTGTCATATTATTTTGAAGAAGAAGTTGATTCATTGTTGTTATCCTTTTATATTTTTCTTTGGTCCTCCAAGACAACATCTGGTATCTTATATACTTTAAGCTTGTTTCCATGGATTATTAGTTTTATCATTTTTCCATCCTCGTTCTGACGACCTTCAATTACATAACTTTTTCTTGAGATCTGCTGCTACAACTTTATACAATCCTTCCCAACGGTCTTCTAATTTACCAGCCCAGTTTTATATAGAATGAGGTCTCTTTTGTTGTAGCATGCTTCATATCTAGATGAATGAATAATACTGATGATAAATAATAGTGCCAGCCTTGCTTTTCTTCATAACTTCGCCTGGACATGATCATGTCATAGATTCGGTTCCATCTTTCTACTAGTCCATTTTCTTGACTTTTGAAGAAACTAATTGTATTGTGTCTCATAGAATTTTGAAGGCGGTAGACTTGGTATATTAGTTCACTTATCATTATTTATGATACATAATTTCGGACAACCATGTCGTACAAAAAATAAGGCAATTTCAGATGCGGCTTGATATTTGACAGCTCTAGCTTCCACATATTTAGTCTGGTAACATATCGCTACTATCAAATATCTATACCCTCCACAAGAAGTTGACAGATGTTCGAACATCCAAAGCTATTATTTATTCAAATGGTTAATGAAGTTACAGCAACTACTGGGCGCAACCTTTCATTTAATGTTTTTCGTTTTATGTCTTTGACACAGGGAACACTTCGTCTACATATGTTTTGAAGTCCTTGTTCATTGATGGCCAATAAAATCTTGATGCTATTTAATTTAATGCGTTGTTATAAGCTTAAGTTGAGTAAAAAGTTGATAGCCTATTGAGTAATACGATTTCGATAGTTTAGTTTTGATTTGTAAATAATTTCAGGTTTTAAGTAATTAATTAAATGGTTGATGTTTATAGGTGACTACCTCCCCTGTTTGTGCTTTGTTCATACTCTCATTAAAAAAATAGTTTTCTTTGATAATCACTTTTAATATCTAATCTCTAGCCATGTCAAGTAAGTTCGCCTTATTAAAACAGTATAAAATAAATCCCTAACAGTAATTTATAGCAACAGAATCAATCGATGACGCTTTGTGCATCGCTTTATCGACATGTCCGGGAACTGATTTTGCTAGTAAGATGCTCTTTAAAGAAACTGAAATCAAAGACCTCATTATTAAGGAGGTAACGGGTATGTTTTTAGCTTGTTTTGTCATACATAGTTACGTTTTTTTTTTAAGCTTGCAATTCCAGCTGGGAAGATTAATGGTGTGGCCTATGAAGTAGGTCAAAATGAATTCAAAGATGGGAGAAAAAGCGACGTAATATATGTTTTACCAGAGGGAAAGCACATAGTGAATAGCCCACCCAGTTGTAATCGAAATACAGCAAACAGTGAAGTCGGGGAAAAGAGTCGTAAAATCACGGATGACTTTTATCCGGATTTATAAAAAGTATAACGAGACACATTGTCACGTGAATAAGGTTTTTTATAACTTTTGCATGATATACACCATTACATCACATGGCATACAGGCAGATTTTTTTTCTCATACGCCTTTTTTTTTTTTTTTTCATTATAAATAACCCTTTTTTTTTATTTTGTTCTTTTCTTTCACTTTCTTCTTTTTACATAAATTCTTAATCTCTTCTTTTGCCACACTCCTTATCTAGAGAAGAGATTGTTCCAAGAAAAAAAAAACTGCGTAAAATATGTTGTTATCAATAGTAAGTCTAATAATTTTATCAAAAAATAAATGATTCATTTTGTCTAATAAATCTCAAATAGAAAATGATCCTTTTTTCTTTTTTGTCCAAATTACAAGTAAAAAAAAGAAAAAATTACCTGTTTTTTTGTCAAAAAAAAACAAGTTTTTTCTGTAAAAAAAACTGTAAAGTAAGATATGAACGAGGCCTTATATTATATACAAATCGAAAAGGCTAAGTTATGCAAGAATAATGACCGAAGAAGCGATAGATATAAAATACTTTCTATTGTAGAAAAAGTGTAAGATCGTTTTGTAGAAATACAATACATTCAGCAATACTAATATTTTCTAACGTAATAGAATTGAAGATCCAGAGCTCTGGAGTAAATGCGGTGATGAGCAAGAGCTCACATTCTTTAGAAGATTTGCAAGTATTATGGACGTAATGTTCAAAGGTTCCGAAATTATATTATCTGAGTAAGTAAAACAAATGAAGCGAAAGTAATATACATAAGTTGATAAATTTTCTTTTGTACAGTGGTGAGACTGGTTGCCAAAGTTCTCGTATAGCTATAGAAACAAATAAGTGTGTTTTTGCCAGTGAAGATGCTACGACCACTTACTCTCGAAAAATTGATTTACTGCTCAAATACGATGAAAAAAAACCCATCGAGCTTAGCTCTAACGAATGGAAAAAAAGCAAAGTAACAAATGATCTCAAATTAAAACAGCAGTCAAAAAATATGAGGGTCAATGCTTGCATTATTAACAATTTACAAGGAGCATATGGTGAAGCTCATTCTGTCTTAGCATTGGATGTAATTGGTAAATATAGATTTGAAAGGAATTAATAAAAATGTATGTTCTAACCTTTTTTTTTTTAGGTTTAAATGGCTATATGTATAAACTTACCAAAGTCGATAATTACTTCATTGCCACATCATTTTGTGCTATCGTTATACCTAAATGTTTCTCCGACATTGATAGTTTTAAGGAAGTGTTAGCTTCTTTATTTTACTTCAAAGTAAGTTATTTATCCTTTTCATGTCTTAAAAAAATATACGTTTGAAGCTAACTATTCCATTATACTATTATTAGGAATTTTACAAGCATTTGGCAGAAAAGTTACGAAAATGCGTACTCAAAAAAGAAACTGCAAGAGATATTGGAACTATTTTTTCTCTCAAGTCCACAATTCAACATGAACATCCATATCCTTTCATATTCTTCAAGTCTAAGAAAAAAAACCAGACGATACTGATGAAGTTTAATAGCAATTATTGTTACAATCATTTGTAAAAAGAAACTTACTTCATTATTTGTACATTTCTCAAGCTACTTTATTTACTTTTCTTTGGTTATAATATACCAAATCTATAAATATCAAGTTTAAAAAAAGAAAGCATAATATAATATTGAAGTTATCGTTATAGTAATCAACAAAGTTGCCATTATTTTTATAAATATATGAGAGAAGAAAAAGGCGGAAGAAAAATATGTCAAATCTGAATTATATCTTTCAAAACTTCTTCGATAATTTTCTGTGAAATTGAAATTTGTAAGATTCTAATAAGTTTATATTTCGTAAGACTTCAGTTTTTGTCAACACGGAATAAATTTTTGAAAGATTTTTAAATTCACAATTGAACAGAAACCCCATTTAATAAATTTTAATGTACTTGATTCGTTTATTTTTTCAATTGCTTGAATTTTTTTCTCAAAAAGTGCTTTTCGAAACACCCTGTGCAGTGTCGAGTATTCATATTTTTCAATTCGGGGATAAGGGGATATTTCCTATGGTTAATATATACTGTTTTTGGTTTAAAGTATTGTAAGTAATTAATAGTTTCTTATAGTTTGATGTCTTAAATGTATATTTTTGTTTATATGGAGAACGGAGTCTCCGGTTTATTAGTGAAAATGAAATAGTCGCAACTGTGTGTTTGGATTTTTGACTGGTATTTTTGAGAAAAGTTCAATACTAATTTTGGTAAAAACATTTTATTAATTGAGAAAGTTAAAAGGCTAAAGCTTTTCTTCCAGGGCCAAGCAACGCTCAAAAAACGAGACAGAGTGTCTAATCCTACCATGGCAATTTTTGAGGGTTACTTCCGAACATGACTTTACGATTCTTGGAGTTAGTGTGTCTCCATTGTCAAAAGCTTCCCGCTTTACACCAAACTTTACCTTCGACCAAAACTCCTCGAATGGATTCAGAAAAGGTGAATATGGTGGAAGATATATGCATTTATAGCCCCTTTTTTCAATGCAAGATCTTACTGTTGCGGGCTTGTGAATGGGAGCATTGTCCATAACGATATAATGTCCTTTTAAACTATTTTTATCTAAAATGTCCATAACATTTTCTAAATACCCAAGATAATGCTCTGTTCTAGTTCCGATTCTAGCTGTAGTTGTTACAACCGTGACATCAGCCTTTCTTTTTTTGCTACCTGCCACTATGATTGGTTTTCCTAAAGAAATATCGATTACTCCCTGGGCAGAAATGGCTCCAAGGATAGTAATGGAAGTGCCTCGAGAGGTTGGAACAATTGACTTTGCAGGCATACCCTTTTAAGACTAGCCTCTAAACGGCTAATATGAAGGCTAAAACCTGCTTCATCAAGAAAAACACAGTTTTTTTTTCAAAATCCAAATCCTTGTTGGCCATCCGCTCTAGGACAGCTTCTCGCCGTTTAAATCTCACTTCTTCCGAATACGTTTTTCAGGAATCTTTTCCAATCTCTTGAAACTCAATGCACAGTGTTGACGAGTATGATTATATAAGGCTGTTTTACTAATCTTAAGTTCAGAATATTCCTTCAGAAGCTTATGCCTCATTTGTTCTAAAGTGGCAGGTGCATAACTATCAACCATGCTGATGATAAAAAGAGTATTTTGCTCTTTCATGATAGCATTAGTACCCTTACTAGGTCCTCTTTTTCTACTAGGAGCGATATTATTAAACTCCTCCCATTGCTTTTTGAATCGATAAGTCGTACTCTTAGTTATGCCTGCATCTGAAGCTGCGTCTCTTACTGGTACTTGTTCAAAAAAAAGATCGTCATTTGCATATTTTAGTTTTCTTACAGGAATCGTGTAACTTTAAAAAAAAAAAACCTCGTTGATCTTTCATCATTTACTTTTAGCTTGGAATTTGACTTTTAAACATCCGATATAATTATGTATGATTTTAAAAAAAAAAATACACCATGTATGTAGTAGGGTATTAGCATGCTAAAAAAAATAGTTTTTCGTACAGTGTATTGTCCATACAAAATTTTCTTTAGGTGAAAGAGCCATTTTATTCTATTTTAGTTACAATCCTTATTTTATTATATTATATTTTTTTTTCCTTTTTTCAATCCCACTTCCAAAGATAAATAAATAACGAGATTTAATACAAAAAACAAATAAAAATATTGTTTAAATTTATTCTTTTTTTGTATAATTGTTGCTGCCATTGATTGATCTTCAATGCTCGGAGTACATGCTATATTACAAGATCCAAATACTATGATGATATCGAATACAAATGGAGTGAGTTTGTGGATGGGAGAAACCTAAAAATGCCAAACAAATTCTGTGGTTGAGTCAATTATGTCAGGAGCCATTTACCCAATGCTAGTGCATTAACAGCATCATTAGACCAATTAAGATATAGTACAGAAAAATTATTGATGTGGACTCCACAAATGCATGAGCATTATGATAGTATCATTAAAACATCACAAAAGAAAATATTGTTCTTAGCCATCCTCAGTGATCTCTATCAATTATTAACTCCTACACAGAGAAATAATGTCTTGTTTGGCTTAGAAAGAGATGGTAGGTCTTGTTTGGTAATGAAAATGGAATTAGAACTATTGGTGAAGTATTAGATTTAATTGAATATTATATGTAGAGGAATGGCCAGTGCTCGTGATCTGTCCCAACATCTTACGTGAAACTTGGAAGTATGAAATTAAGAATTGGTTAGGTCTGGATGATGATGAGATTTATATACTGAACTCAAAGGCAGCTACAAAGGATACGTTTAAGCAAACTGGTGTTTAAAGAAAAAACTATGTAAAACCAGCTATGAGAATGTCTAATAAAAGGGGGTAGAAAGAAGATTGAAAGAAGAGGGTTATAAAAGTAGTGATAGTGAAGAAGATGATGATGATAAAAAGGAAGAAATTATTAAATTTGTTGAAAGTCTTAAAATATAGTGTAAGTTCTTATTTATGAGAAAAAAGAGGATGTATTTGTACTAAAATAAAAAAAGTGGAAAAAAAGAGTCTGGCTCTTTGACAGTAGATTTGACAGTATTGATCGAGTAGTAATTTATGTGTTACACACATAAATTATGAGTTGATAATCTAAGCTTTTGAGGAAATCGGGGAAAAGAGTAGTAAAAAAAAAGGTAGTTAAATCATGGATGACTTTTATCCGGATTTATAAAAAGTATAATCAGGCACATCGTCACGTGAATAAGGTTTTTTATAACTTTTGCATGATATACACCATTACATCACATGGCATACAGGCAGATTTTTTTTCTCATACGCCAGACAAACAGGGGTTTTTTTCTCATACGCCAGACAAACAGGGGGGGGGGGGTGGGTTTCATTATAAATAATCCTTTTTTTTTTTATTTTGTTCTTTTCTTTCACTTTCTTGTTTTTATATATATTCCAAAATGAATCTTCCTTCCTTACCGCTACAGTTTTTAATCTCTTCTTTTGCCACACTCCTTATCTAGAGAAGAGATTGTTCCAAGAAAAAAAAAACTGCGTAAAATATGTTGTTATCAATAGTAAGTCTGATAATTTTATCAAAAAATAAATGATTCATTTTGTCTAATAAATCTCAAATAGAAAATGATCCTTTTTTCTTTTTTGTCCAAATTACAAGAAAAAAAAAGAACAAATTACCTGTTTTTTTGTCAAAAAAAAAACAAGTATTATACTAGTTTTTTCTGTAAAAAAAAACTGTAAAGTATTTTGGTGGTTTAACGGCTAGTTAGAGAAAAATTCATTCGGGATTTCACTACCTCCTCTTTTACCCAGCACCGCAAACAGTGGATATATTATTTGTGAAACATTTAACCCGGTACTGTCTAAATATTCATGATATCACAAAAGTTGAACCAGAAGTGATAGTTCTTGTGACCAAAAAATTTGCGTCCAAAACTTTTGTTCAAGAAAATTCGAGCCAACCTGAAAAAAACATGCCATATTATACTCCTAAGAAATACGTTTGGGCTAAAACCTGTCGTTTTTACTCCTTAGATAGTATCTCTACCAATACAGCGAATGAAAATGTTATGGCACCTATTGAAGCTTTAACGTATTTTCTTGGTAACCAAAAAAAAAGTTTATTCGGTCTCGAAAAGTATGAGGATATAGAGTTAGCGAGAATATACCAAATAGCTGCCAGATCATTTGAACCTTTTACGACAAAAGAGGAAGCTAATCATGATCACACTATAGAGGTAATGAAAAATACAGGTGATCAATTCAAAAGGATTTATGATTGTGCAGACCAATTGAAACAAAGCAAAGACAATAGTAGTATTATAAAAAAGATAAAGCGATATGCAGATGATGGTATACAATATACTGCTAAGAAAATTAAGATGATTGAAGACGATGAGAACGATGAAACAGTTACACCTATTGAGAATATACCCACTACAGACTTTGCTTTCGTTCAGAAACAACGGGAACTACAACTGGATAGATTTTCCTGGGAAGAATGTTTCAGCGAAGGAAGAATGGAGAATTTGTTTAGTCTGTCGTATTTGCATCATTTCTACTTATAGAGACATAAGTAGATCAGGGATATAAAACTAAACATTATAATAAAAGCCTGTTATCTCCTCATAATAATATACATGTTTAACATTGTATGTCATTATCAATATCTTGAACCTAAAGGAAATCCTCTATATTTAAATGCAGATACAATTGACTTCAAATATGATTGCCAGTAGAATACTATGAGCAAAATATTAAAACATAAAATTGGGATTAAATAAAAAATAAAAACCGAAATAGATTTTCAATCTCTAATACTGGATTTCCCACCTTTTATTGAAAAAAAAAAACGTAATTTTTGAAAACTGCGCTGGAAATTATTGAAAAAAAAAAACTTATTTTTGAAAAACTGGATTTAAATTTTTGAAAATCGAGTTCATAATTATTGAAAAAAAAAAGATTATTTATTAAAAAAGCTTAAAGCATTTCTTCTTTGGCAATACACCGAGGGAAAAAGCTTACAGAGTGTTTTATCCAGCCGCGACAATCTTTAAGAGTAACATGGGTTACAGCATCCATTATACGAGGTGTCAAACGATCAGTAGTATCCAATGGATTCTTTTGATTCCAGATTTAACCTTTGACCAGAACTCTTCGATTGGATTAAGGAAGGGAGAATATGGTGGTAGATAAACACATTTATATCCACGATCTTCAATGAGTTTTCGAATGGTTACAGGTTTGTGAATAGGTGCATTGTCCATTACAATATAGTAGCCATGAAGGCCATTACGGTCCAAACAATCCATCATGGAACTCAAATAACTCAAAAAGTGCTCAGAACGTGTACCTACCCTTCCGTTTATTTGTACTGTTTTACCATCAATTTTTCTTTTCTTTTTACTTATGGCGGAAGTAGGTTTTCTCAATGAAATATCAATGACACCGTCAGCAGAAATAGCTCCCAGTATGGTGATAGATATACCACGAGCCGAAGGAACAATAGTCTTAGCTGGCTTACCTTTTTTTTGACCATCCTCTGTTACGAGTGATGTTAAGGTTGAAACCTGCTTCATCAAGAAAAACGCAATTCTTTTCAAAATCCATATCAGTGTTAGCAATCCAAGATTCCACTTTGGATTTTCTGTTCTCAATTGTGTCAGGGTCGTTTCTTTTAGCAGGTATCTTTTCCAATCTCTTCATTGATAAAGCACAGACGTTTTCCATAAACCTATGAAGTGCTGACTTGCTAATTTCTAAACCTGGAAATTCTTCACAAAGGAGGTCCTTGATTTGCATCAAGTTGGCTGTCGAGTGCATATCAATGTGCTTAATGATGAAGACAGCATGCACGTCTTTGAGCTTATAATAAGACCCCTTTCTTCCTCTTTTGTTTCGATATGGTACACCATTGTTGGGGTCCATTACATGGAGCTTTCGATAATTATAAGCAGAGCTAAGCTTAATTCCGGTTGTAGCAGCAGCATCTTTTATAGCCACCCCATCATCTATTAACAAGATGAAATTTTCGATTTGTTTGTCAGTAACTTTTCGATTACTGCGTTTGACCTTTTCAGAAACTTCGAGCTTGCCAAGGTTTTCTTCGGCAAATGCTTTCAAGCGCGCCTCTTTTTCCTTGGCCGTCTTTTTTTTTACTCTCAGTCTCACTCTATTCTTCGTCATCAGATGAGTCAGGCAATTTTAGTTCCTCATCGAGTTCCTCGTCAACATCCATAGCGGTTGCTACATTAGTTACATCTGAACTTTCGAACTTCATTTGGTACAAGTTAACATATATTTCCTCGGTAACATCTTCTTCATAGTTGCCATTGATATTTAGTTCATTCATAAGGATATCGTCGGCACTCATTGTCTTTAAATTAGAAAAGTTGATTAGAGTGGTTCAAAGTATTCTTTTTTTTTTTTCAATAATTATGAACTCGATTTTCAAAAATAAGTTTTTTTTTTTCAATAATTTCTAGCGCAGTTTTCAAAAATTACGTTTTTTTTTTCAATAAAAGGTGGGAAATCCAGTACATTAAAATAAAACGATTCCTATTTTACGGTCACAATAAGAGTTATTTTATTGTAATGTCCGGCTAAATCAAATACTCGGTGTCCGACATATTTCTCCATATACTTTAGTGTCCGGCAAACAATTGGTCAATACATTTAGTGTCAACTAAATGTATACATTCAAGACATCAAACTATAAGAAGAAACTATTAATTAACTACAATACTTTAAACCAAAAACAATATATATTAACCATATGAATTATCCCCTTTTCCCCGAACTGAAAACATATAAATACTCGACAATATATTTAAATAAAAGAACATTATTATTATCTTGATATACATATTAAGTTTAGTCTTATTTTATTATCCAATAAGAATATCTATCCTTCTTTAAGAATCTGACAAATATTACATTTATTTTAACTTTTAACTTTAAACATATTAATTAGCATCGAACTTGGGGAGGGGGTATGGGGGAGGTCCTCCTCCCCCAAATAATGACTTAGCATTGAACTTTGGACATTTTATTTAACATTGAACATTAAGCAAGAGATTAGCATTGAACATAGGGAGGGGGTATGGGGGAGGTCCTCCTCCCCCAAATAATGACTTAGAATAAAACTATAAAAGTTATTGATGAAAAATAAACTATATTTGCATGAGTTTTTGTTTGTCTTTTTTTTTTTTTTTTTTTTTTTTTTTTTTTTTTTTTTTTTTTTTTTTTTTGCGGTGTCTAAACGATTAGCAAAGTTTCAATTTAATTTTAACCCCTTTCTTTCCACTTTTTAAAAAAAAAACTTATTTATTTAAAATGTCAAACCCGAATGCCGAAGATGATGATTTCACTGATTCTCTTATTGATCAAACTGTCAGAAGGTGTAAATTCTGTAAGAAGATTGGCCATGTTCGAAGATCTCATTCAGATTGTGATCAAAATATTTCACGTATTAGAACCGAGATTGTAACTGAAACAAGTGAAATTATTCCTGAGGTTGAACCTCAAACAGCTGCAAGTATTCCTGAGGTTGTTGTACCTGAAATTATTGGGAGTATTCCTGATGCTGTAGCTCAGCTCTCTTTGGATGTCACATGCAGATTCTGTGGTTTAGAAGGTCACGAAAGAGCAACGCATCATAGTTGTTTAGCTAACCCTGTCCGTACA